>VYXB01001659.1:698095-746276 GCA_013397135.1 Pachyramphus minor
TCCCAGAATAATCTTCTCCATAACTTTACCAGGCACTGAAGTGAGACTGACAGGCCTGTAGTTTCCAGGGTCCTCCTTGCCTTCTTGAAAATCAGTAGAACATTTGCCAGCTTTCAGTCAGCTGGGACCTCTCCGAATTCCAAGACTGCTCAAAAATCATCAAGAGAGATTTTGCAATGACATCAGCCATCTCTTTGAGGATTCTTGGATGAATTCCATGAGACCCCATGGATTGATAGGGATCCAGCTGGAGTTCACTCTGCATACATTTACATTATGCTGGACAATTTGCTGGATTTTGAGCATAAGCCTGTGAGATCAGCCACTAGCAACTTTATTAAGGAAGAATTTTGCCTTACAGATTAATGCGAGTAGCAACCCAGTTTGAAACACCAGTGGATGGATTGTGGGAATGAGCATTTAAGTGCAGCTTGTTCAAGCTTGTGCTGGTATTTGATGCTGCATAGAGCTTTTAGTGATAACTGTGGGAAACGTCAAACAACAGCTTTAAGAATTTTCCTGACAATGAACCTAGAGAAAATACCCTGGAATTACAAAATATATTCCTTTAAAATAGTCACACATTAATCATATATATTATAATGAGTAATGTAACTTCTTCAATCAAGAAAATTCAGTTCCTATATTTCTAACAGTTGAATCTGGACTCAAATCACAGGTGGCAAAATACTATTTTCAGTTATTATTTTTCATTGCTTTTCAGTCAGTTGTCTTTTATTTCAACTTTATTGGAATGATTAAGACAAAAATATGTAAGTGCTCAGAAAATGTATGTGTTTTGCCTGTCACCCAGACTGGAAGGAAAAAGGAAGAAAATTTTTTGGTAAGAAAAAAGCCAACAATTCCAATTCAAATCAATGAAATAATTCTTACAGGTCAAGCATGGGATTCATCTAACTCAATGATCACTTGCAGAGTGAGCACTTATCTTGGATCTAGTTATCTTAGGCCTATTTTCCAATAAATTGAGTGAACTGAACAGTTCTAAGGTACAAAAATCCAACCTCCAATATTTTAGTTATCTACTTTAGGAAGAAATTAATTCACTCTTCAGACTGTCTATTGACCATCAAATGATGTTATACCTTTAACCTGATTAATTCTATTTTACAGAACTAACAGAACCAAACTCCATTGTATATAAGCAACAGTTAGTGTTTTGAAGTATAGGGTATACTGGGTATAGACATTTCTCTGCAGTTGTAGACCTTCACAATTCAAAAAGAGTGTTTTATCTGAAGGTTCTTTGGCTGTTTTTTCTGTGGATTTTCTTGCCTTCCTATGAAGCATTACACTTGTACCACAGCTAGTTAAATGCATTGAAATCTCTTCAGTGATTGTTCTGCTAAACTACAAGCAGTGGACATAGGAATAATTTTGCCTTGGGTCAGATTAGCTGAACTTTGGGATTTTTTTTCTCTCTGTGATGTAGGGAATCAGCTCCTTTTTCTATGCTCATCTGAAAATTTTTATTTGAGCTCCCCTGTTCTTACAAGTGTCCTCTGCTGTCCTTCAATCACTGCCTGTTCCTGAAGTGTGTTACAATTAGGGCTGGATTTCATCTCATTTAGATGGTACTCTGGACTCTTGAATGTGCAATGTAGTGATGAGGTAGTGTGACAAAGATGTAGATCCTCCTAAATTAGGCTTTTTTTTTGTCTAATGTAGCACACATAATGCTATGTTTACACAGAAAACTGTATTTGAGAGCTTAGATGATATTCTTGAGCCCTCTGTTCCCATATTCCCACAAAAGTATGCAAGACGGCCGGATAGATCTTGATCCAAAAATCCACTGAGCTGCAAACTCAAAAGGAGATAAGTTGCTGTCAATGGCATGAACTAGAGTTAGGCACACATTTGTCAAGGGCACATGAAGGTCAAGAGAGTATAAGATGAGGCTTTTCATAAGGAAGACATACTTATATAACCATAGCTATTCTATATCATCTGAATTATTTGCCAAAAAGATTATACTTGGGGTCATAATTTTTCTTGGAATATTTCCTAGGTCCCTGCAGAAGAAAAAACAAATGCAAGAAACCTAATGAATTCATCAAGTTTTATGCTAGAGCTATGGAGCCCTAAAGAGATTTTATTTTTAATGCCAGTTTCACTGTAAATTTCCATTGACTTAGAATAGTCATAGCATCTGTTTCACCTGCTCATTAATAGCTTTGTTTGATGAGTATGAATACAGGGTATAAAAAAGAAAGAAGTTCACGAATAACAGGACAGAAAACAAATCAGAATGTTGCTCAAAGTAATGTTAAAGATTTCTTGTGAGATCATCATGTTAGTCTGGCCTCTTCGCATCATGTAAAAGGGATGAAGCAGCAGAAGGTGTTATGTAGGAATTACTAAAACACCGCTTTCACGGGAGGATAATTTCTCTGTCTTAAGTGCCACGGCAAACAGTCAGCAGTTTTCAGTTTTGAGCAGTCCTCTTAGGCCCTGGAAATGGCAGGTGTACGTACAGCATAGGACACAGGTGGTGATGCAGAACTGAGTGATACCTTGTTACTTCGTGCAGCATGAGGTAAGGATATTTTTAGGTCTGGAAAGCCTTCTAAATTATGTCTGGAAACTCTTACTATTTAACCATTGCTCATAGCTATTGAGTGTGACAGAGTCTGCACATTTCAGTGACGGATCTGAGAATCCTCATGTAACACCAGAGTTTATATAACTTAGTAATAACTAAGTAATAGCTAATCTGGGAGCATCTTAAAGTATGATACTTTACAAGCAGATGTTTTTGTGTTTTCCCTTCCTGATTATATATTCTACATTGCTTGAAAGCAAGCTAGATAACATAAAATTTAAATTATATTTGCATTTCCAACTCTTTGTCTTGCTACACCTCAAAAAACCAGGAGGCATTTAGAATATGGGTGAGGATTCCCTTTGCAGTACCATTCCTAATACTTCCGATGTGATAATGTAATTTACAGTGATAAAAAATAATAGAAAGAAAGCAGAAAATAGTGGATTTTTCAGAAAGAATATTTAAATTATCTGATATAGTGAAGACTATAGATTAAATTGTTCCATTCTTAAGGCAGGAATGAAACCAGTTACAGAATTATTCCTAGAGTCCCATGACTTTAAGCAGACTGTTGAGTTGAATAGATATTATTTCTAGAGAAAAGTGAATATTTAAGAGTCTATTAAAAATAATAACGTGTCCTGCTGACAGATGTAGTGAGTTCAACAATGCTTGCAAAAACCTGTCTTGTGTGCTGTAAACTGATTACATGTCTGTTTACTCAGTGGATAGGCCAGTAGAGTAAGTCTGCCTGCATTTATTGTGTCATTAGCACCTGGAAACAGGTTCTTCCCAAACTGATGGAGGTGAATCTTCTGCTGGGCTTCTGTAGTACTATAGGCCATTATTCCAAGTATACAAGTGTTTAGGTTAATTAAAGAACACTGGTTTAGGTAGTATTTAATTATTAAAAATGAAAAGGAGCTACTTTATTTCCACTGTGGCATGTCAAATATTTTTTTCTAATACAGAGGGTTTAACACTTCTGATTTGGTAATTACAGACCTGATCATTTAGTATCCTAAATGATAAGTTTACCTCATCAGGTCATGCCACTAGTGCCAACAGAGATATGTGGGAGTGAAACTGGTGTAAGAGAGAAGAGCTGGTACCATAAATTTTAAAAAAAGTATTCTTATTTGCTCAATGCCCAAAGTGCTCAGTGACTACTACAAATTTCAGCTCCATAGTTTTCTTTTAAGCTTTTTCTCTTGCCTGTGTTTTATGGAGTAAAATGTGGTAACTTAAAGCCATAAGACTGGAAAAACAGAAGACAAACTACAAGAAAAACAAAAATACTGAGTTTTAATTGTAATTATTTTTAAACTGTTCAGTGATTTTGAAAGCAAAAGTTGATGGCAGCTCCTGCAACTGTAGTTTGAAAGTAAACAACTCTGAAAGCTTTGCAAAATTTTCTCTGCAAACTTTCCTAATTTTAAAACCTGTGTATGTAACTTGGGTAATCTATAGTACACATTATGGCATATTTTTTTCTTGCTACATATACACCTATTTCTGTATTCACTTTGGTTAAAAATATTTCTGTACTTCTATTTCATCCTTTGTTTTTTAAGAAGATTTTCTGTCCAATCTGTGTCTGTATACATACCTGCTACACATTCAGTGAAAAAAAAAATAGGAAAAAGGAAAAGAAAGAGTTAAAGATTCTGATGTACAACAGTGTTCATCCTTCTCTTTGCTATTAAAATAACAGCAAAAGTTATCAGGTCAGGTTATGTTTTTATGTCTCTGTGTGCAGTCTGTATCTGATCTTTGCTCTTTCCTGAAAGGGTTTGGCTTAAATATCCCCAGTAGTACAGAGTCTTGCATTCAGAGTCTTCTATTTTAGTTCTCCTTTCAAGGGAATTACTGCAGTTTTAACTTGCCTCTTGCTCTCTTTCCCAGTGTAAAGCTGTGTGATTACAGAGGAAGGGTGATAAAACACATCAGCTCTGTCTCTTAATCTTCTTAAAAACCCTAACAGATTTTAAAGATGAAATTTGGCAAATGTTAATTGTACATACAGAATTCATGCTGAGAAAATCTCCTTCAGGAAAAAAAAATAAAGAAGAGAAAAAAGCTGAGTGCACAGCCGGACTGTTATGTAAGATGTTTATTTCCATCAAATCTAGCCCAGTGGAGACTACGCAGAAAATAGGCCAAAGGCACAGAGTTGTGACATCATAACACCACCAGAAAGGTCAAAGAAAACATTGGCACACTGAGAAAAACTACTTTATAGTACTGCCAATTTTGTTCTATACTTAATATCTTTTTTCACCCCTACATATTGGAATAGAGCCTGATAGTGGTAAGCAAGCCTGGGCTGTATTAAAACTTTGAAAGAAACATGTTTGTGACAGCGCACATCAACATGGGAACATGGCTGTGAAAAATACTTATTGTTTTGATGACAAAATTAAAGCTGAGGGGGAAAAAAAAAGAAAATGTTTGATAGAAGATGAACAGTTGAAAAGTTGCATTTAGCAAAACTGTGACTTTGGAATTTTTTCTTAAAAAATTGAAATATCTTCCATATCAGCTGACCTGAATGAATCTACTGATTCCTTAAAAAATTTCAATTCCTTTAAATGTCCTAAAACTTTTTTTTTCTTTAATAACCTCATGGATAGAAACACTTCTCTGGATCTCACTGTATTGTTGTCAGTCTTGGAATGCCCCCGATGCTCTGTTCTGTCATTGAAAAATTTACAATTTTGCCAGGCATCCCATTACATTCAAGTGAATCGCCTCTTCTCATGTGAGTTATATATATCCTGAAGTACATTTATTCTAGATTTATTTTAGCTTTCATGCCTCTTCATACTTGGGGCTAGAATTAAAAAACCCAACAAAACAGCCAAAACAAAATCATACATTACAAAAAGATAGTAGGATATATGCCCCTGTGTAATAGTTTCTTACGTCCTGGTTAATACCCATTTTTAAAATCAATTTTATTTTTTTATATGCTGTATATAATGAAAGTGAATACTGGGGCATTTTAAGTGACCATATGTAGGTATCTTGGCTTGAGTGCAGAGCAAGGTACTGTTAATTCATGTCTTATTCCTTCCCTTGTGTGAAATAACTTATTTCAAGAAAGGGCAGTACATGTTGCCAGGAGACTAATGCCAGCTCATAAGATGCACCAGTGACCTGACAGCACAGGGAGGTCAGAAGAGGTGCATCAAATTTTCAGGCTCCAAGCTGCTGGGCAGGCAAAGCCTCCCACGTGATTAAAACATGGGATCTGCACTGTAGATGGCTGAAGTCAAGTGAAGTAATTCTTATCCCAAATATCCTTTTGTACCTCCATCTCTTCTGGGACAAGGAATCAACAAGGCTTCTCACATGGAAACTTCTTTCAGGCACATATTTTTGTGTGTTGTATGGTGCCTGGTGCAATGAGGGCATCAAGGCTTTATTTGTACGGTGCAACATCTATCTCCCAGGAATCCGGAGCAAGTATCCTTATCTCAGGAAATTTTCCAGTTGAAGATCTATCCAGCCCCAATACTCAGTGATATCTTGGTTTTTTAACATTGACCTCTGTGATTGACACATATTTTTTGAGTAAAAAAACCTCTCAACCTCCGAAGATCTTATTAATCTGAAGTTTAATTTACTATGGTCAATTTTTATCTGAGTACTTTAAGTCCTTTGGAGAATGCAATCCACTTCTGCTTGTGTTCTTGCACTTAGGCACATGAGATGACCTTCAAGGTCATGGCTACGGGTCTGTGCTGCCTTCACAGACAAGGACCAGTTTGTGCTCTTGTGAAAACCTCAAGGAGCATATTCATGCTTGTAATTTTATACCTCCAGCAACACAGTTGTTGCAACTGAGGAATGGAATCTGCAGATAACACTACAAAAATACTTCTTTCACTTCTGTGAAACCCCCTGGCCTCCAAGAGCTAATGAGCCATGCCCTTTCTTATCTACAATGTGAAAACCAGTGTCCTGGGCTGATGCTGGATTCTGAAGGCAGTCAAGGAGGTACCTTCAGCCTCCAAGTGGTTCAGACAGCTCAGACTTCTCTTTTGCTGCACTTGAGCATTACAGACTAAATACATGTCCTACAAAGATTAAAACTTTTCATGTCAGGAAAATAAGTTCTTGATTTACTGTCATTTCCTTTAGCTCTGTCCCTTGGTTAACTTCCTGTGGGATTTATTTGATTAGAGTATATATGAGACAAAACGGAATTATAATAGCCATTTAAACAAAACCAACTTTGTCACGATTATTCAAAGATTTATAGCTGATATACAGAGGACAAAAGAATACTAATTAAAAGAGGATAATTTTGCACACAAAACCTAAACAATCCTGATGCAATCAAAAGTAAACTGTTGTGTGCATTTTCTTTACAATGGTAGAATCACCAGTATCTTCATATTGGGTTTTTTGTAGGGATGGTTTTGATAACTTTTTTATTTTTTCAGCTTCTCTCAATCATTATTTTGCCAATAAAGTGAAATAACTGAACAATATAAGCATACTTCAAAGGCCTTATTTATTGAAAGGTGGCAGATCTTTATGCTTGCCCTTTCAATTTTTATGTGTTTGACAGTAAGCTGGGCGTGATAAAAGTGTTAAGAGGTTTCATTCTGTTATCTAGGGTTCCCTTTTCATCTTCCCAACCTCTGCACATCATACAGATTAATGTTTCATGTTACAGGAGGCTCAATTTTTGGAGCTTTCACATGGCAGCTATAGATGAGATTTTCCCATATTGATTCTCTCCCCCCAATTCTTTTCTTTCCATGTATGAGTCACATCTGTCTGAATTATGAGGCAATACAGTTTTCTTGATCTGGCAGATTGCATTATTACATAGCACAGGACTTTGGGTTATTGATGAGCAGCAGACTTACTACACTGTACCAGACATTTCTTCTTCTGCCAGAGACACCTCCATTCACAAATACCCCTGTGGAGACACAGAACCTGATGCATTGTGGGGAAACCTCTGCTGCCATTGTTTGAATGGGTGTTAGTAAAAGGACCAAAATTGCCCTCTGTTTCTAGACCCTGTGTCTAGAACCAACAAAGATATCGTGGAGCCACTTTTGGCAGGAGGTGTACCTGTTGGGAAAGACAAAAATGAACCTGAGGTCCGTTTCAGGTTTTTGCTTCTGTGATAAACAATTAGGAAAACCAAGTGCTCCATAAATACTGATACAAATGTAGTGATTTAGATGAGATCAAATTTGGGGAATCTTGGTCAATCTAACACAGTAGCATTCAACCTCATTTTAAAGTGCCTCTTTGTCAGTCAAATCTGAAGGTGACTTACCACGTCATGAGTGGAAATAAAAATGGTTTCAATGGATTCTCAGGGTTGGGGGGAAGTGCACACAGGGGTACACAACAGTAGTATGTGACATTGATTTGTCAGCAGCATGTTATGTTATTTACCAGAGCATTTTTTTGTCTTATGTTGTTATTTTAAGGGAGTTATCCGTGAGTGCTACCCTTTAAGACAGGAATGTGTGCAGAACTATAATATCATAAAGCTTGGAAAACATGCATTGGAAAGGAGAGCTAATATTGTAGTATTTTAATGGGGCAGTTGTGAAGTCTGGCTGAGAAAAATTAAAAAGACTCTAACATATAAGCCAAAATAAATCAGCAGGTAAAACAGATACAGCTGAATAACTAATACTCTTTCAAATACAGAGTTGAAGAAATCTGGTGCATAAGGTATGGCAAGCAACAGAATTCCTACATGTAATTCACTTATTTCTCCTTCTGAGGAAGAGCAGTAAAGAAAACAGATTCACCTTGGAAGAACAGTCACTTTAATCTCCTTGCATGAAGAAAGACATGAAATGCAAGAAGGAAGTTCCAACTCACTGGATTGCCTTCCAGAGCTAATGGTATTCCCCATGGACAATATAGGACATACACAAGAGGCAACAGTGGAAAGTCACAAGAAGAGAAATCTGTTCGTGTTAGAGAACAAAACCTCTTCGGGATGAAGGTGATCAAGCACTGGAACAGGGTGCTTAGAGAATCTATAGGTGAGGCCCTGAGTAAATTCACCTCACTTTGAAATTAGCATCAGTAATTGGTCAGTCTTTAGGATGGACTGGAGACTCCAACTAAAATCCAACCTCACTCTTTCTGTGGTTCAGTACTTTTAGCTTAGGTGCTCTACCTCCACCCGTCATCCAAAATCTTCTCTTTTTACAGTAGTACTTAACGTGGATATATTTACAGGTGCACTTGGTCACTGATCTTGCTACAAGTGTTTGAATGGATAAAACTAAGCATATTCATGGAACAGGGTTGTATATATGTGGATATTGATATAATCTTTTCCCTATCCTACCTTTCCCCTCTCCATAAATGCTTCAAGATTTTAATTTTTTTTTTGAGAACTCCCATTTCAATTTCTACATTTGCAGATTAGAGCACTTATCTTTCTAACTGATCTCTGTTTTGCAGTTTCTATTCATACAGAAATAAAAATATTTGTGATCTTTTTCTATTCTCATCAAATAAATATCTTGAAAATTACTGCAAAGAAGACATTCTTTCTGGTGACTCAGCAGAGGCTTGCAATTTTTTAAAGGGAAAGTTAACTGAACGATATCTATTGATGTTCAGAGACTGTCTCAAGGACGACTCAGTAGAGCTGGCAAATGCCACTTTGAAAATGCCAATAGAATGTTGTTTTCCTTTCTGTTTGTCATTACACAAAATGAAATATTACCTTGATGTAATTTTCATACTAGCATTACACTCTTCTACACTACACTCCATGCAAATTGTATTTACTACTGTAATTCAAATGATCAAAGATGTTTATGTAAATGTTACAGAAATTTTTTTCAGGGATAGTAAAAACCTATACAGCTTCTGAGAAAATCCGCAGAGCCTTGCAGGACTAAGTTAAGTGTACATCTACATAAGTTCGGTACAAAGGATATTTTCAGCTATATGAAGGACAACACATGCAATTTTGTGAATGCTAACCAGAAACAGATTGTATGTGCTCTTTTCATAAAAATATATCTATATATGTGTGCCTAATTTTACACTTGGTAATTTTAATGATCAGATCATAACAATCACTCCTAGTGAGACATAGCTGGAGGGCCAGGTTGAATTCTGGACTCCCCAGTAAAAGAGAGACAAAGTCATACTGAACCTAGTCCACCAAAGGACCAGGGAAATATTAAGTTATTGAGTATCCCATAGGCAAGGAGAGACTGAGAGAGCTGAGACTGTTCAAGTCTGGAGAGGAGAAACTCATAAGGATCTTATCCATGTGTCTAAGTACCTCATGGGCAGAAGCAAAAAGATGGAGGCAGTCTCCTCTCTGTGCCTCTCAGTGACATGATGACAGGTGATGGGCACAAATAAAAATATAGGAAATTCAACTTAAACACAAGACAAATATTTATCACTGTGTGAGTGATCAAACACTGAACCAGGTTGCCCAGTGAGGCTGCAGAGTCTCCATCCTAGGAGATACTCAAAACCCAACAGGACAGAAGTTAAGCTGTGAGTTATCTGCTGAAGTTGATCCTGCTTTCAGCAAGGATCAGCTTTGCATTAAAAGATCTCCAGAGTTTCATGCCAACCTCAACCATTCTCTGTTTCTCTGTTATTTTGCAAATATTGAAGAGTAGTGGTTGGCATGGTCATGAACTCAGGCAATTTGATAAAGAAATTATCTAAAAAACTTGCCAGTTAGCAACTCTGAGTAATTATGGAAGACCATTATTCACCTTGCTCATTAAGCAGTTGGACTTATCTGAATTTCAAAACAAACCTGTGCAACACACAAACTCTTCTCAAAAATAGGACTTGTGCATCTTAAAAAGAAAGGTAAAATAAGAACCTCCAAAACTTCATAACTATTCATTCAAATGCTTAAGTGTAGAAACTCATTACATATGGACAATTACCCAAATCACAGAAAGCAAAGGCAGGGACTGGGAGAATGAAGAGCCACTCACTGTAGGATAAATCAGGTTCAAGAACATCTAAGGAACCCAAAGGTGCACAAGTCCATGGGACCTGATGAGATACCTCTGTGGGTCCTGAGGGAACTCATTTGTGGCTAAGCCACTCTTCATACTTGAGAAGTCATGGCAGCCCAACGAAGTTCCCACTAAATGCAGAAAGGGAAATATAACCTGCACTTTTAAAAAGGGAAAAAAAGAAAAATCTGGGTAACTGCAGAATAGTCAGTCTCACCTCCATGCCTGGCAAGATGATGGAACAGATCATCCTGGTAACTGTGCTAAGGCACATGGAAAACAGGGAGGTGATTGGTGAAAGCCAACATGGCTTCACTAGGGGTAAATCATGTCTGACTAATTTGGTAGCCTTCCACAACAGGATGATGGTCTTGGTGGATAAAGGAACAGCAACTTTCTTTATCTAGGGAATGAGAGGCTGGAGAGAAGTGCTGCAGAAAGCAACCTGGGGGTTGTGGTTGATGGCAAGTTAAATATGAGTCAACAGTGTGCCCTGGCAGCCAGGAGGGCCAACTGTGTCCCATGTCCTGTTAAGCATAGGGTCACCAGCCAGCTGAGGGAGGGGATTGTCCTGCTCTGCTCTGAGCTGGTGCAACCTCACCTGGAATATTGTGTGAAGTTTTGGGCATCACAATATAAAAAAGACATTAAGCTATTAGAGAGCATTCAAAGGAGGGTCACAAGGAGGGTGAAGGGCCTGGAGGTGAAGTCTTTTGAGGAGTATCTGAGGCCACTTGGTTTGTTCCACCTGGAGAAGATCCTGAGGGAAGGCCTCATTGCAGTCTTCAAAATCCTTATGAGGGAAGCAGAGGGGCAAGTCCTGATATCTTCACTCTCACAAGTGACAGGACTCAAGGAAGCTGAGTCAGGAGGTCTAGGCTGGATGTCAAGAAAAGGGTCTTCACCCAGAGAGTTGTTGAACACTGGAACAGGCTCCCCAGGGAAGAGGTCACAGTATCAAGCCTGCCAGAGTTCAAGAAGCATTTGGACAATGCTCTCAGGCACAAGGTATGACTCTTGGGGTGTCCTGCATAGGGCCAGAAGTTGGACTCAATAATCCTGATGGGTCCCTTCCAACTCAGCCTATTCTATGTTTCTATGATCTACCTGGAATCATGAAAAGTATTTGATACTGTCCCATCCTTGTTTCTAAACTGAAGAGACGTGTATTTGATGGATGGACAAATCAGTGGATAAGGAATTGGCTGGCTCTCAGAGAGTTGCAGTCAATGGTCACTGGCTCAATGTACAGCTGGAAAAGAGTGACGAGTGATATTCTTCATGAGTCAGTATTAAGACTGACTATTTAACATCTTTGTTGGTAATATGGATGGTGGGATTGAGTGCACCTTCACCAGGTTTGCTGACAACACCAAGCTGTGTGTTGTGGCTCACCCACTGGAGGGACCTTGACAACCTTCAGAGGTGGGCCTGTTCAAACCTCATGAAATTTTACAAAGCCAAGGGCAAGGTCCTGAACCTGGGTAAGGGCAATCCCAAACACAAATCAAGGGACAAACAAATTGAGAGCAGTCCTTAGGAGAAGGACTTGAGAGTGCTGGTTGTCAAGAGGTTGGACATTACCAGCCAGTGTGTACTTGCAGCCCAGAAAGCCAACCATATGCTGGGCTGTATCAAAAGAAGTGTGACCAGCAAGTTGAGGGCAGGAATACTGCCCCTCTACTCCTGTCTCACAGTACTCCCAGCTGGAGTACTGTGTTCAGCCCTGGGGCTCCAAACATAGGAAGGACATGGAGCAGTTGCAAGGGCTGTTTAGAAAGGCATGTGGTGATAGGACAAGGGGGAATGGCCTTAAAACTGGAAGAGGGTAGGCTTGGATTAGATATTAAGAAGAAATTCTTTATTGTGAGCGTGATGAGGCACCAAAATGGGTTGTCCAGAGAATCTGTGGCTTCCCATCCCAGGAAGTGTTCAAAGCTAGGTTGGATGGAGTTTTGAGCAACCTGGTCTAGCAGAAAGTGTCCCTGGTCCTTGCAGGGGGGTTGGTTAGATGACTTTTAAAGGTCCCTTCAAACTGAAACCGTTGTATGATTTTATGACTGTTTTCAAACAACATAGAGGCTAAAAAGACAAAATAATAGGGGAATTTATGAGCTGAAATAACCATTCTTTTCACAAAACTCCTGGAAATGATAGAAATACTAAGCTTTTGAAAGCTTTTTGCAACAGGTCATGCAACAAAATGCAAAATTATATCCCATATCTGCAGATATGGGAATGTGATACCTCAGAAAATCTAGACAAAGGTTATAGTTTTCTATTAAAGCTGAAAGATTTCTAGTATAACTTTCATAAAGCCATATTACTTCTCTATAGAAGACTTGGCTGCTCACATTATTCAGATCATCAACAGTAGTTTTAACATTCATTTTTTTATTGTTATTATTGTTGGCTTTCTTTTATTCTCACTGGTTGAAAAAAATGAAATTCACAATTATGATAAACATAATTAAGAGTTCTTGTATCTAGTTACTAGAGCATGCCTTGTATTTGTCATGGTCTTTTAGGCCTCAGAGAACTAGCAAATGCTCTTAGACTTTGTGACTCCTTATGGAGAATACAGACATTAGTGTCTGGTTTTATACATACCTCATGAGAGTACAGTTGTTTTTTTACTCTTTGATATTCTCTCTGAGACATAACAACTAAAACTGTTGTTTAACTTCAATTCTAGTGCAGATCAAATTCTATCAGAGATAAAAGAGTTAGGGTTTTTAAAAATATGATTGGGACAAGAATTTTCAAAAATGAAACAAAATAAATTGAAATAAAATAGAATAAAATAAAATTAAAAAAAATCCACCCACGGTTCTACGAGATCATCTGAAAGCATACTTACTGTGTTTGACAGATACTTGACAATCAGGAAGGTATGTAATTATCTCATTGGTGGAATTATACACAAAGTACATCATCTAGTTGTGTAAAACTTCTGGCATGTTTCCCCAGGCACAAAACATAGAGCCTATTTGCCAGCCACGCAATTGCTGTAAGTGAACTTCAGGCTTCAATGTGCTTGATATTGGAGAATATTTGAGTGTTGTTTATGATGTGGTTTAGCTGGTCTGTGCCTTCCCTTTTTGAGGAATTTTGACATTTATTAAGTGTCTTCCACTAAATCTGAACCAGTTCTTACTCTCTATAAGAGTAATATGTAAAACCAAGTTACCGTTGTGTCATGTTTTCACAGCTGATAATTCTCTTCTTCTGCAATTTCAAAACTCACATGAATCCAGTGGTTTTATCCATTATTCATTTTTACAGAAAACCAGGTATGCCAGTGATCATACAATGCACAGCAACTGGAGAAAAAACATTCAGACTGTGTAATGGCTGCTCATTCTTCATTTTGATGTTTGTCTAACAACTGCCAGTTAAGTATAGGAGTTTGGTATCCATCTCTTTCTTCCTTTGTATTATGCAAAGCTCTAAAAATCTAATAGTTATGGTTAAACAGAGAGGCTACATGAAAATTCAGCAGGTGCTATGAGATTTTCTACTATAAAACTGCACTTGTTCGGGAGGGCTTCAGTTACATTTTAGCATGATGCTATTTATGTGCATTTATTTCTCCTCTAAAAGTTTGCAAAGGGCAAACTAGGTAATGTGATTAAGTAGCTCCACACACTGAAGGTTCCAAAAACTAGGTCATTATTGAGATTAACGACTGGATTAAAAGGATTTAGGAGAGTGGTAGGATTTTGATTTGCATATTACTCCAAAGACCTTTGACTTATGTAAAGCCTCCTCTTAAAGACTATCAAACCAAAGTATTACATCAAGCAATTTAGTTGTCACAAATTACTCTTGCCTAGTCTTTGACCTTGTGTGTTATTACCCATATTCCTACACTAGAATTATTTTTCATAATTCAGCATTTGGATTGCTCCTTTAGTTGTAGCAAATGCAGAGGGAGAACTAATGTGAAAGAGATAAATTGTAAAATAATTAAATCTTATTATGTATAAGCTATGGGATTCTTGAAGGATTTCACCTGAGAGCATTTTAGCCAGCTGCTAAAAAAGGAGACCTTGTTTAACAGCAGAAACTAGCAATTCAATCAAAATCAAGCCTCCCTCAAAAACCTCACAAATTTATTTATATTAATCTTGGTGCCACTCTACAAGAGTATACATAGATGTATGAGAAATGTATCTAAGAGCCTGTAACTGCTTTGAACAATCAGACGGGAGGGTCTGCATGGCTGAAGTCACCTATTTAGCATTAGCTAAAGGAAAAAATCAGTTTTAGGGGTTACTTAGTATAAAAGTCCCTCCATTGTCAGCATGTGTTTGTGTCTCAGCCAAAGATGGTTATTTATGGCACTTGTATAAAAGAAGGAGGGGGGGTGCTTCAGTGGGAGCAATCTAGCACAGACAAATGTGATTGTGGGAAAGAAGACAGATGACATTCTACAGATGAGGGATTCTGTAAGACATGGCATTTGTGACAATAAGTAAAATAGGTAAAATGCCTTCAATACACCACAGTATAAAAAGTAAATAATTCTAGGATTTTCAGCAGAAGTTCAATAAATGACAAAAAATACTTGCAGATCATATTTTTATAAATCACAGTCTTTATATATTATCCAGTCATTTGTGTCTGTAGAGCACTCTATTTATTTTTATGAACCTTTAACCTGACAAATGTTCTTACTATTTTACTGCTCTGCTTTTAAAGAGTATTAGTTTAAAATGTCTGTCTCCATTGGCCCATCAGGGTTGGATGATGTCATTTCACAAATTGCCTCAATCACTCTAAACCTCAAAAGGACAAATTCTACTCAAAAGTGCTAGTAAAACTGATGTGTCTGAAAAAAGATAAATATGTGGTATATGGGATCATTAGCTGATCTAAGGGATTCATATAAATATGCTACTTACATGTTTTTTTCTGGGTTTGGGGGAAATGGATGACATATTTCTTTCATAAATCAATCTTAATTATGCAGTGAGAGAATCAATAGATAATTAAGGTCAAGGAATGGTCCAATATGATGAGTTTAAATTCATGGTTCAGCAGTTGTTTCAGTGTCAAGATACCACTCGTGCAATATTGTATGAGCCAATCAGTAACTCTGAGATTTTAAAAATCCCAAACTGAAACGTACAATTCTTACATTTAGAAAATACCAGAGCTGCTCTCAGAAAAAAAACCTCAGCTCTAACAAATTGCAGCTGTCAACATTTTCTTCTGTCAGGACTTTTGCGGCAGAGCTGTGATGAGGAACACAGCTTTTCCAACTCCTGGCTTCATCCACTTAATTTTGCTTGCAGTCAAACTGGGTTTCTATCCCTACAGCATTCAGATTTCATCAGCTCTCTTCTCCACTCTAAAAATATTATTGTTCTTCCTTTTCTTAGGTACTTTTCCACCACAATTACAGAAAACAGAATAGTAAAAGTGCATTCTGAAAAGGTGTCACTACAGTTTTAAATCTGGTCTCTGACGTTCCAAGGCTGGAAGAGGATAGGGGGATAAAAAGAGATAGAACAAAAGCTTATATGCTAAATTGACCTGACTAATGCCTATGATTCTGACCAGGCATTAGATTTTGATCTGAGGAATGACTACCCACTTTAAAATGTGACTATCACAGTGCAGGTTACCTCAGTTAAAAACAAGCAGCTCAATATCCAAGATGTGGATTTAGCTTCTCTGTATTGTTTGCTTATCTTCTTCTAGAGTCTTGGCTGTAATGTATTCAGAGGTGCCCACCACTGATAGTAAAAGCCACCACTTCAGAAGCACGAACTGTGTTTTTGAACTTTGTTAGGCTGAGGAGATGCCCAGCCCAGGAAAGCTAAACATCCTGGGAAAGTGTCCTTGCCACTAAGCTGTAGGGTTAGAAGTAATTTGTAGTGATGAGTTGTTGCAACTACCTTTTATGAAGAGTCACATCTTGTTGATTTACTTTGGACATGTTGTGAGGATAGCTAGCAGATTACAACCTTGAGGGGATTCACATGGAGAAGTGCCATGTTGCTGGATTCCCTTCAAGTTTGAATGGAAGATAGATGCTGAAAGATCCTACAGCAATGATCATAGTCCCATAGAAAACAGAATTTTAGCTGCCAGGGAACCTTAGAAGCCTGAGAAGCAACTACAGAAGTAGAGAATAGATGGGTAAGTGATCTGAGGCTGTAGTATTCAAACCTGATTTTGATGTTTTAGAGCCGTAATGAAGGCACAGCACATTTGAACAGAAGTGTTGTGACAGAGTGAATGCCTGTAGCACAGGTTCTCCCCAGCTCACCACAGAGGGGTGAGGGTGCTCCTTCAACCAACTCTGCCTGCAGGTCCTGGGAGGTGCTGGAGGAGCGCCCCACCACGCACAGCCTCTGGCTGCCTACAAGCCACATGTAGCAAACAAGCACGTATTGATGGATTGTACTCGCTCATCATGACTGATGTAAACATATTTATTATCTATTCTTGGCTTCAGTAACTGTGTCTTGCTCTGGAAGAGGTTTCTGTTTAATGAGGGATAAAATTATGTTCTCTACAAAATGAGGAAGAAGTATCTAAGTGATATTTACTTTTGAGGATCAAAGCAAATGTTTCAGTACACAAAATCAGGATCATTTTAGGAGAGATGAATTGTTTTTAATTACTAATTCTTATTTGCAGAATCTATAAGGAAGCAGTCCTGAAAAAATAATTAGTAAACATCAGTTATTAAAATGCTACAGAACACCAACTTCACAACTCTCGATTAAAGAAATCTTTAAAGTAGTCAGAGTTAAACCACAATTTTTCACCATCATTTTTTCAGATATTATGTTTTAGAGGGAGATTCCTGGTTTCTCTCCAACATTTTCAGATCTCTGAGGCAGGAAAAAGTGATCTCAACAGAACCAGTGGAGAAAATCAGTTCCAGAAAGAAGCTCCATGTTTCTAGATAACTATGGAAATCAAATTGTTTGGCCAAAGATGGCTTAAGCAGCTTAGACAATATAGCTGATGAACGTGCCCTCAGAAAGCTTGCAAAAAAAAAAAAAAAACAAAAAACAAGGTACTGCTTGAAAGTTCTTGGTCTTCAACCAAATGAATTTAAAATTTTTTATGTATAGGACAAGCAGAGGAAGAAAAGATTCTTGAATTTTACATTTTTTTTTTTTCTTAACGAAAGCAAAGTTTCTTATAAGAAGCAGTCACTTTAAGTAATAATACAATATATCTAGTTTCACTTTCACACAAAAATAATTATAAATTTAAAAAATCAGATGTGCCTGCCATAAACTTCATCAGGGCAAGATAAGAAGAGCTCTAGCTCACAAGAACTGTGCAATATCACTGGAAGTTTAAGATTTGGACTTCTTGGTAGCTCCAGAAGGTTTCAAGCAGCCCCAATGATGCCTTATCCAAACACCTAGACATAAAGGACCAGCTTTTCCAAGGTTCTCAAGATAGCTCAAGATGTCAACAGAAAATTTTTGTTAGAAACCAGATATATTTGTATGGGTTTAGCAGGTTTATATTTTTTGGTTTGGAATGGTGGAGTTTTTTGTGTGTCTGTTTGATATATATTTTTTTTAATCCCACAGATATCTACCGGAATATTTGGGAATATTACATTGTGGCCAAACCATTGCCACTCTAAAGATAGGATTCACTCACCTTTATCTGCATAGTTGGGCATCTACATCATTCCCTGCAACAGGTAGGTTTCTCACTTCCAGACAGCAATTCATTCCAATCTGGCTAAGATACCATTTTTTTAGGATAAACAGAATCACCTTCACAAAGTTTTTGTTGCTTTTTGTTGACTCTCACTTAGACTAGATTGTTAACTCCTTGATGGCTAAAGTTAGGTGAATCCCATATGAAAAGGCAGTTTAAATGCTGAATTGGATAAACAGGAAGGTGAGAAGAAACAGGAACAAGAAAAGAGTTTAAAAAAGTATGTTTTAAGATTGATCAGAGCAGTGTGTAACCCTTATCAAATCAGCACCAGAAACTGGATTTTTTTTTACTAATCTAAGCTTTAATTAATTCAACTGAAATGCAGAGAACATCCCCTAGTAGGAGGAAGCCAAGATCTGCCACTCAAGTTCAGTCTGCTAGTCAGTTAAGTCCTTGCATTACAGAACTCAACTAAATTGTCTGTCCTTTCTTTTAACAAGAGGTAATGCAGATAGCAGATTAGTTCCATCAGGACAGGTTGTCATATCAACTTAATTTACAAGTGGTCTGACCATATTGTACTTTGAATATGCACACAAACATTCATGTTTCTCCAAACTCAAGTCCCAGAATGGAGTGACTTCGAAAAATAATTGCATAATTTTAATTTTCTGTTTTATTACTGAGTGTACACACATGGTATATAAATTGTATTTAAAATGTTGGAAAAATGAGCAAAAGCATCATGAAAATATTTCACATGATGCAGTAGCTGTGCTTATTTCATGGGGCAATGTGTGGACCTCTATGATTGAATTCTCCACGTGATTCTAGCTGTGGTATATCCCCATGCATCCCAGTGTCTTCTAGCAGGAAATTTGCATGCCCATGGTGCTTTGCTATGCTCCAAGAGATTTCAAAGTCAGCAAACAGAACTGCATGGCACAGATCAAAGTGCACTCACTCTGCAGCACAGACCATTATCAGTATGAGTTAGTTAAGTATGTTTAATTAAAACAGGGTGAATTCGCCAGTGATAATTACCTAAAACAAAAAGAATTTTGGTGTTGAGTTGGGAATATCTTGTTAAACATTCAGCAGAACAAACTTGTGAGCAAATTCTTAAACTGCCTATATTATAATTAGGTCAAAAGTATTTTGTTCCTTGCTGCTGCATTTTTGAGGTGTTTCCGCTTTGAGTCTGAAAACCCCCTCTCCATCTTTCTCTCTCTCCCCATCTCTCCTTCTGTTCTGTAGCCATTATTTTCAAAGAGGAAAAAAAATCAATAAGGGTCACACTTCTTTCTTTTATTTATGAACTAATTCAATTACCTCAGATGAAATACTGCTGTTTTCAACTATATCTTTTAAACCATTTCCCATGAGTGATTTATACTGTGGGATTTACAGTCCACTAATTTTACTAACTGGTGTCTGATATATCATTTTACAACCAAAAAAATCTCTGAGAGATACGAAACTCATTGTAACCTGACATCTGTCCACACTGCACAGCTGAAATACAGCCTTGGGCAACCACCATCTCACACAAAAGAAGAGCACCTTCTGTGCTTCTGCATCCTCCATGCAGAGACCCACAGTGCAGTTCCAAACACCACTTACACCCCTAAAGTAAAATATCCCATAGGATTAGGCAATATCTAGACTATGGGTGAGATGTGCTCTACATCACAACCCTAATGTCCTCATGATCCCAACCACTGGCCAGTGAGAACTCCCATCTGGTGAGCAGGGCTGTCCAGGCAGCTCTCTCAAGGATTGTGCCCTGCACCATGGGTGGCATGACAGCAGTGCAGGCATGGCACAAGGGGCAAGACACAGCTTGGGTCCTCCCAGAACTGGACATCCCAATGAAATCTTGAGGTTCCAAACCAAACAATAAATTATTCTCTGTTACTACAAGAGTTATAGTACATGTGCCGTTCTGTGGAACCAAAAATTCAATATTTTTAAAGCAAAAAGATCAAGAAAAAAAGGTATTGTCAGTGGTTCAGGCCAAAAATCTGTGGACAAGGTATTCTTTGAGTATCTGTTTATGAATTTATTAAACAAATCTCACATTACAGAATCCAGAAAAGAATTTTTGTGGAAATGCAATTCTTTTTCTGTTTCTTGACAGAAGTGAGGAAATCAAACTATAAAAAGCCTAAGGAAATACGAAGTATCTGAAATCAAGCCAAGGTGAGCCAGGAAAGTCATACTTGTGGCTGTAAGTCATGATGGTTTCGGAGTAGGAGGTGGTGTCATTTTTGTTTCAATTTAGTGAAAAGTCCACTTGCGCAAGGCATTCTAGATTATTTTTGCAGCTTGGATTTGCCTTTTCTTGTCAATATGGTGGTTCAAAAAGAAAAGATTAAATCCAAGAATCAAAATCTAAAAGGTGGGTCAGGTTCCTGTTAAAGATACAGGCTAAATTTATACACTTTGTACAGTGAAAATTCCAAAGAACAGAGACACTGTCATACTAATTTTACCTGCAAAAATAGACATTACTGATATAAATGGAAAAAACCCTCTCAGTTTTGTAGCCAAAGACAGTTTTTCTCCTTTTTACTTTTCTCTTTCATTTTCTTAACACTTCTAAATATCTTTACCACATGACAATGAATTCAAACTTAGAGAAAAAAATTATAAAAGCTGAGGTGTTATTTATCTCTACTTCTCCATTGTTCATTTCCAATTTCATTAACATCATCACCAAAAAATACAGCTAATTTTCCTCATCTCCAATGCTCTCATATGAGAAAGTAACTGAAAATAAGAATCTTGACCTTTCAATTAATATGTTTTAGGCTAATCATAAGTTACAGATACATTCAGGCTACTAATTTCAAATTAATAATTAATTAATTGCATTCATAAGAGCATTCAAAATTAATAATTGAATGCATTCATAGCTGCATTAAAAGTTAATAACTTTATTAACTTAGCATCTCAGCATATCTTTGACTTCAGTGCTGTTATCCTAAAACTCCTCTTGAATATATTTACAAGTGTTTCCACTGAGGTTTTGTGGCATGTCAAGACAGCCTGAGTGAGACTGATCTCACAAAATCTTAAGTACCTATGATTCAGTTTTCTCCTTTATGAGCCAATTTTATAGAAAACTGAGATAAATAGGGACTCTTAGGGAATGATTAATCTGACCTATCTACTTTGGGATGAGACAAATCATGTTTTAAAAATGTCTTTTTTCTTTCTTTTGACTATGAAGGTACTCTAGACTTCTGGCAGACATCCTTCAAGGGCTGTGTGATGAATTCTAACATCCCTGGCCATAGAGACATCATTCAAGGCATGGTGGAATTATGGTCTTTGCTCCAAGTGCTTTAAGCACAGGCTCCTTGCTTCTGGGATAAGAATTTAGGGAAGCTTTGTGAATTTGTGGAATTTTAATCCCACCAGTAAAATGGTATCCTTTCAAAAAATATCAAGAGCATTGTAAGAGGTAGTATAAAGTAGTACTTTTTTTTAGTCACTATTGTTCTGCAGAGTTAATTGAAATGTGAATTGAGCACCAGAGATCTTTTCAATGTTGTTTACATTTCTTTCTGACAGGTTATTGCCCAGATTGAAACCCACTGAACGTTTTGCAAATTTTTCATTTGTGGCCTCTGCAAAACAAATACTAATTTTCCCTTGAAGTGCCCATTCTGAGGGCACAGAATGACCCCCCATTTCTCCTAGGCATCAGAAAAACTGAGGGCTTGGAGGCTGCATGCAAAGAACTAAAGGCAGCTTCTGATATGCTAGACTGAATTATCAATTAGGCCATGGCTTCATTTATTTTTTTCATTATTTTTCTCCAATATGTGAATTCCTAACAATGTTCTGCTCTTTCACTCTCAAGGGCATCCAGAAGACATTTGGAGTGAGTTTAGAACAGCTTTAGAGCTCTTTCTAATTATACTCTTCTAAAAAAACACCTTGCACTTATCTTTGCAAAGTGAAATTTTTATTTGAAATATGATCATAGTCTTCAGGGCTGTAAAGAATGGCAAATTTTTGAGTCTCATTTTGGCTCTTGGAGCTCCTACAATGTTATTCCAGGGTTTTAGGGTAGAAGACCTCAATGTTGTTCAGCATTAGATTTACCTTTAAATTTATGACCTTATGCTTACCACTGGGTTTGTTCTATACCGATGTGTAAAAAGAGTAATGACACATTGTTAAAAGAACCTTTATTTATTTTAAATTCAGAAATTCCAAAAAGCAGTTAACTGTATGTGAAGTCATCTTTTAATCTTAGAATGTGTGGCAAATATTTTAAATATCCATTAAAAATATCCATTCTTACTGTTAACAAATATGTATATAAAAGTATGTTCACTTTTCTGTATTTGTCTATGTGCAAAAGATTGGGTACCAAGTAAAGAAGGAAAGGTTGAGTATTACACAAATGCCATGCAAACAAAGAAATCTCAGAATCTGACTATTCATCAAGGTGATGAAAAAAATATTAACAGGTACCCAGTGTCTTCCAGGAAATTTCACTTTATGTAAAATCAAACTTGTCTGAAGTTTCAAAAGAGTTGGGGACTGCCCAAAGGATTATTTTCTATATCTAGTCCTACCTTCACAGATCCAGACACTCAAAAACCCCACTGACTATTAGTAATTCCTCATTAATATGCACCTGACTGTATCCTAGGAGAATATTGGGCTACAGATGTAACATTCTAAGGAGGAGATCAATTATTTGCCTTAATCATTGTCATCCATGGCATTTAAACAAATACTCTGTCTAATGATGAGAACCTGCTCCTGAACTCAAACTGCATAATTACCTATACTATTGCTATTGTCAATTATTTTCATTTTCAAATCATCAAGTCAACTAGAAAAAATTAATTTTCATAGGAAATGAGCAAACCTCTTATCTGCCCTTCAGTAAGAAGGGTGGCAAAGATTTTAGATCTAATATTTCTTTAAAGCAACACTGTGCTTTAAAAATGGTAAGAACACAGCATCAATATGGTTCATAAGCTGTATTGCTGAATGGCTTCTGACTCATATTGAGATATCACCAGAATTTTCCTGGCATATCAAACACTAACAGTGTGAAAGGCAGAAGGCAGGGAATGCAATAATTATAGGGGGAAAAAAAGAATGTAAAAATACAGTGCAAAATTAGAAACACAAAGCTGACAGGGATAGAGAGAGTATGATGACATCCTTTCCATTCAATAGTGAGATGTCTATCAGTATTGAACTGAGGTGTCCCCTAGCTCTGACCCCAGCCCTTCACAAACACCCCATAACTATTCCTGATACCCTTTAGATTGTCCAGATTTGGGTAATACCACAGGTAAGGCATAAAGCTTGACAAAACATCCAAAGGCTTTGCCACCTGCCGTCACAGATACCCTTTATTTCTGTGCTAGGAAGTATTATTTTAAAGCCTTTCTTGCTAAAACCAGTGTAAGGTAAACAGCTAATGGGCTTGTGGAGAGAAGAGTTATAGATACTTTCACACTAGATCTTTCACATTTCCATATTTAGGAAAACCAGCTGTACTAACATGCATACATTTTTTTCTTTGAACTCAAAATCGCACAATTCACATTAGACTGCAAAGTCTCTTGAAAATATAGCACCATTGTCTAAGGTATTTTTAAAAAGCTGAGTGATTTTGTAGGAGCTATATTTTTACTCATCCTGGCTGAATATTCTTCACCTGATTTCTAACAAAGAACCAACATTAAAGTGCTGTTAATTCATACACATCATTAATCCATGTAAGACATGACACTGAAATGGGCTGTCAAGCCAGGAAGGGGACTGAATAAGTTTGTACTAATATTTGAAAAAGACTTCTTCACTCACTAATGTTCAGGACTAGAACTCCAATATAATTTTAAGTCTTTAGAAGCAAACAGATCATGACACCTAGAGAATGAGTGCGAAACAAAGATTAACACAAGTCATAGGTACAAAACACACTAAATTATGAAAAAATGGTTGAAATAACAAGTTCTGACAGAATTTCATACTCAGATGAGCTGATGGAAGACTATGCAGAGAGATGACATAAGTCAAAGGATTTATTGCTGGTTTCAAGAAGACCACAAAAGGCCACTCAGCTAGAGATTTTTGAGTACGGAGTCTTCAACTATTTTTAATAAGTGTTTATGTTCCCATATCATAAAATAATGAGCTAAGAATGGAACTTTTATTTTTATCTTAAAATCCTTTCATTATTGAACTGTTCACATTAAACATCTTTTCACTTGGCAGTTCAAATTGTGTAATGGGCAAAATATAGCTTACCCTGAACATTGCTAGTATATGTTTCAGGCTGATAAAGATTACTTCCCAGCTGCTTCCCATTCACAGACACTAGTGTGGTTTTCCCTAAAGAGGATGGAAAATGTGAATCTATATCCCACTACCACATGCCTTATACCCACTTTTTGTTTTTATGTTGGGATTTTGCCTCTGCTTGCTAAAAAGCATGTTTTTCCTGAGACACTATTTTGTATATACTTATTGGTTTTATTACTCTTATTGTTGCTGTCTTTTATCCTGCTGTTTAAGAAAATATTTGTGGGACTTCAAATGCCAGACAAAACTGTAAAACTTCCTTGCAAGTTTATGCTGGAAGTTCTTTGATACTATCATCATGTCTAAAGGAAACTCTGTCCCAGGAGGCTTAACTAGTGTGTGAAATCTAGTGTTATCTACAAATTGGTCATCTCAGGCTGCCCTTTAACTGGTGGCTCCACTGTCAGTGGCAATAAAACTCGGGGACAGACCTTGGGAGGTAAGCCAGCCATTGATTCGCTCCGGATACTTGACTGTGGTGGCTGATGTGTGCGATCTCTTGGTGTTACTGAGATAAAGTACAAATTGCTTTTGAAAATCATTGCCAGGAGCAGAGCGGATGCTTTTTTCAAAATGTCACACCCAGTGAGCTATGACACAGAGCCAGGCTTTGGTTCCCCTACCAGATAGATGAATCAGATTTATGTTTTATGGAAAGAATAATTATCCAGTGTTGTGTTGATTTATTTATTTTTAACCTGTTCTTGTCCTCAGTGTTCTTCCGGAAATAGAATAACAGCAATTCAGCAAGCAAAGAAATAGCTTTTCAAAAGGTGGTGAACCATAGTGTGCATTAAAGACATGCCCTCCCAACTTGTGCTTATTTTCATACTCTAATGTGTAAGGCACTTGTCCTAGTTAGAACAGCTGGGACCAGTTCATCAGTGTGTGGGTGTAACCCGAACTGTGTATTCTACACCCTCTATGCCATTTCCCAGAAGCCATAGACCATCTGCAGCAGCTGCCCAGAGCACACCTGACCCCTCAGGCTCTGAGCTGGGTGTGAAGAGGCCTGTGAGATAAGAAGATGTTCCTGTCCTCACACCCAGCACAACCATTCACCCATTGTGGAACTCCCTGCCCTGGGAAAGGGGCTGGGCATTGTTGCCTGAACCTGCAGATATGTGATCTTGGGAGTCTGGGGACTGCTAGTTCCACTTGTGGGATCGAGGGGAGGACCAGAGCCTCAATCAGGCTGGGACCACTACTTCCAGCTGGATTGCAGCCACTACCTCCAGCAGGATTGCAGCCACCACTTCCAGCCAGACTGCAGCCACCACTTCCAGCCAGACTGCAGCCACCACTTCCAGCCGGGCTGTGACCACCACTTCCAGCTGGACTGCAACCATCGCTGACATCAGCAGGTTTTTCTCCTCTCTTTTTGCCTTTTGGACTCAGAGGGGCCCACGGGGGTTCAGGGCAGGGGCTGACGAACACCATTCTGTTCGTGCTCCAGGGTGCCGGGTTTGTGGGTTAAAATCAATTGTTTGCTTGTAAAATTGTATTTATTATATTAGTGTCATTAAAATGGTCATTCTGACTTTTAATCTCCTTTGTTGTGCTTATCTCTCCTGCTGGTTTACCTTTAAACCAGCACAGCGCTGCATCAGTGTTCTGTTATGCTCATAAAACTTTATAGCTCAAGAAGAGACTCTGAAGCCACCCGCTGCCCCCAAATGGAGCAAGCATATTTGTCTCTTACTGATGGCGGAGGAATGAGATGCTCTGTTCTCAGCATTCCCTGCTCTTGTGATCAGCTTCCAGGAGCAGAGTACTGCCACGTGCGTGCTCAAGGATAGAGGGGAATCTTCAAATGTAACGTACACATCAACTTCTGGCTTTTGCCAGACTGGAAGTGGCTGGAAGTTGGGTGGCTTTCCAAAAGGCTTTTCCTCATGCAGGAAAGAGAACATGGTACTGAGTAGCATGGCATGCGCCCAGAAGGGTTTTCACTGAGAGGTTTGCCTATGCCAGCCATCTTTGCAGTGAAGCAAGTGTTCCATTCTCCCAGCTGTGCTGCATGGGCAGTTAAATTCAGCTCCATGTTCTGTATCTAAATCTGCCACAGTAAGGTCTAGCCTTTTAGCTGGCAGTGGCAAGTCATGGGAATAAAAAGACACGGAAAGCTCTTGGGCTGCAAACTGCTGGGGCTTGGTAGAGCACCCTGTGGCAGGAAGCAAGGCCCCTCTTGCCTTATTCTTCTTTAGGCAGCTGCTATGGACTCCATCATTGTCAATATACCATGTTGCCTTGGCTTTTGGTTTTGTTTGGTAGGACATATTCATTTATAAAGAGGAACAGCTTCTCCAACAGCTTGGAAACGCTGTATTTGATTGACCAGCCTGGAGAAGCTGTTTATTTGTGTACTAATACTTTGCTCAACTACTTTGTCATTTAATATAATAAGTGTTGGTGGTAACAAAAGAGCAATTCTCAGCCATACGTATTTATGGAATGAAGCTGAATAATCTTTAAGTTGCATTAGTGGTTTCTATCCTATGATTTGGGATTCCCTGACATAGAATCCAAATAGTTTAACACACTCAAAGGAAGGAATTAAATGGAAATATCTCAAAATAGGAAAATAAAGGAATAGATACTTCTATTTTCTGCAGTGGAGTGAGTTACTTCATTTGCTTATCTCTTTCTGGGTTTCTTCTGTTCTATACATCTGCTTGCTATGTTTATCTATGTGCACAAAGCCAAACACAACAGCATTACAAAATGGCCATTAAATTCTAAGTTCAGTGGGGAAGGGTTCCACTCCAACTGAGTATTTGAAGACCCAAAATACTGCACAGAAACCCCAGTATTACCTGAAACTTCTCGTTAAGAACACAAGTAAAGAAGACAAAGTATGGGGAAAAAAAGATAGAAATGACAGAAAACAGAGGAACCAAGACCACAGTTTCTAATAAATTAACCGTGCAAGCAAATTACTGCATCGCTAAATGTGAGTCAGCTTTAGTCATGGTCTGGAAAAAGAGGCCAGAAGTTGGGCAAGAAGAAAGGTGGCAAATAAAAGTCTTTCCATGAAAATAAAGAGAGAACATGCTGAAAGATGCAGACTATGTAAGAGGAGCAATTGCTGCATGCCCAGTGGACTAAAAGGAAAGATGGTCACTGTGCCACTCACTACTACCCTGTGAAATTTCCTTGGCATAGGGCTTCCTACTACCTGCTTAATTCTGTTTTGCTTGAAAATGGCAAAAGCTTTACAAGATACTCTGTTACCCTTAACACTAAAAAGAAGCTACTAAGAAGCAAAACTTGCACTAGAAATATGAAAGGGAAGCAAGAAACTGAGAGACTTGCCAAAACTGGCAAAGATGTGAAAACACAACTGCAGGCAAATGTGCTCCTAAAACATAATTGTGAAGCATCCCCAAGAAAGAGGTCATCCATGGTTTAAGTGACCAGCTGTCATATCCTCAAGAAACACCATGGGCAGACCCATAACAGCTTCTCTCATTACAGAATCCAGCTGAGTATGAGAACAGGGTTTTTTAACATGTTTTTCCAATTTCCTTAGAGGGCAGGAAATTAATTATTTGCAGCTTAATAAAATTAAAAGAAAAAACCCAACAAACTAAATAATTCCTCTAGTCGTTAAGAGAATTAAAATGTAGTTATGAAAATGAAGAAGCTACAAATTGCCTTCAAATGTAAGCCATGATCAAGGCTACCAAAATTCCTAACCTGAATGATATTTATTTAATATTTACATCTAGCATATTGCAAATGAAAAGCAGCTCCAGTCAATGTCCCAATTACAGTGAGAATATAACCAGCTCTTGCTAAATAAGAATACTTAGCACCTTGGCCCAAAACTTGGTCTGAACCCACACTAAACATCATCTGAGGTTCACACAGTTCACATAATTCTGCTAATATTTTAATTGCCACATGCCTCTTTACAGTTCCTGGAATCAGATGTCAGAGTGCCAAAAATGTCCTGGAACCTGTATCAGTTGCAGTTATGTGAATGACACAAAATTTTTTCCACCAAAACTTTTGAAATTCCAGCTGAATTCTGACTCAACTGAAAGAATTACTCGAACAATCAGGGGAGAGTCAGTCCCATGCATGGACTGGAACTCATGGAATATAAGGCAGTACAAAAGTGCACTTTTTCTCACCTATCCTTTTTACTGCCGTATGTATTTTATTGCTAAAAATAGGAAGCATGAAGCAACAAAGAAATTTGATTGCTTGATTTCTCTTTTTCCTTCCTCTCCTTTCCATGTGTGATAATATCCAATGCATGAGTCCTTGCCAAAATTATTTCACACAATTCACTCCTCCTACAACCACTTCTGAGATTCTCCTGTCCTTCAGTGTGTGGTGTTGCAAGGACAGTCTCTGCAGTTCTGAGAATGCAGCTATTCCAGGGTCTCACTGCACCTGCTGTGCTCTCTGGACTCAGAGCAACAGAAATATGGTACTTCAAGGCTACTTAACCAAAGACCAAAGTAATGGAATAATTGTGCCCTTGAGTCACAAAATCGATTTGATTCTGGGCTGGCAACTTTATATCTGCTGAAATAATGCCCATGAAGTAAATGGCAGCCTGGGTGTGAGATGGAGTATTGTGTGTTTCAGCAAAGGACTGTGTTTGGCTGGGAGTTGAAACTAGGGCTTATTGTGTGCCCTTGAGTAAACAAAGCTATAATGGGTTATTGAGACTGCTGACTTCCAACAAACAATGGTCTCTGTGTAAGCATGACATTTTACAACCATGAAGCCTGAGGCATGCATGCTTATTATCATATGTCTTTCTATCAACTCATTTTATGTAATGCTTTTGAAAGAACACCACAGAAACATGCAGTATGTGAAGGGAACAGAGCTGAGCTACGTGGATTGGACTGTCACCAGGAATTGGCATATGCCATGATGATGGCCAAGGAAGAAAAAATCTAGGACAACACTTTTGAAGTAACAGAAACTATAAATTAGGAATATAAATTAGTGCCAAAGGTGTGGCCTTTCAGGGAAATTTTCAAACTGGAACTTAATGATCTGGAGACAGTGTGCAAACACACAAAAATCTTAACAATTATGGTCATGCAATGGACCAAGGTCACAAAACAGACTCCTTTTCAATTCAACTTTGACAATTCTTACCAGAAAAACACCAACAATACATCGGTGAGAAGGGAAATCTTTACTGATTGTTTGTGAATGATTCCCATTTCTTGGGTGTCTTTTCTGTACAATGACACCTTTACTGTTTTCACAATCAGTTTGCCAGTTTCTAGTAGGATCAAGATGTAGTGTTTTTAGTTTTTCCTCTGGTTAATATTTTCGTCCAAAAGATGGTCAATTAGAAAAAGTTATATGAACCATCCCTTGTTCGAGATTTTCAGGACTTTAAACATTTCAAAGCATATCCCTAGAAGGAAATTGAGCTGTCCTTGTCCTATTTCTCATTCCTGTCACAGCCTGAACAAACAAACATGCTGCTGTCTTCAATCCATGTTAAGTTGGAAATGTTGGGATGGGAATGGATTAATCTTGTGCCATGGTCAGTTCTCATTTTTGTCTGTGAACAATGAGTAATAGCAACGGCACAACAGTAGTGACTTTCATTACAGAATCATTTTGGGTGCAGAGGGAGTAATAAGAACAGAAAAGCACATTAAAAAATAGAATCTATTTTATGAAATTGTGGAAGTTGTGAGGAAAATAGAGAGAAAATTAATCCATTTTGGGGTAAAATTTTTCCTGAAAAACAGAGAAAATCTCTTTCCAATCAATGTTATATCACTGACAGCAGCGTTGTGACAAATGTAGATATGATAGGGTTTCACCTGCAAACAAATAAGCTCATGAAGAATCATTCCAGAAAACAGTGCAAACCATCTTCCTTAATCCCAGTGTGTGCAGTAACCCTCTGGATCACAAAATCCAATGCTGAAGCAGACTGAATTTAAAGGAAAAGCTTTTTTATGCATTTGATTTGACTTGGCAATGTGAAATCCCCTCAAATATTGCATCTTGATTTTGCAAACAAAAAGTAAAAGTGGGACTGAAAAAATCCTTATAACCAATTGTCAAAACCTTTTCTCTACCAGAAGGAAAGCCACCTTGCAAGAGCAATGCAGAAATAGCATTTTTGCCATGCCCTTGGCACTTAATTACCTCCCATTTCCAGACAATCTATAGAGAAACCTTTTGTGTTTACTCATTTTCCAGTATATTCCAGGTAGTCACGGTCTGAGTTTTCATCCACATTCTGGACATGAAATTATTCTGATATTTGGCAATAGCATACTAAAAGAACAGCTACACACAGTAGTACCTTATGTTAAGATGCATCCCATTATTGAACATGTTGCCTATTTCACATAAAAAAGAAAATCTATTTTTCATATTTTATTAAATAAAAAAGAGACAAATACTACATTAAAGTGTTCTAATTCAGTTGGATTTCTGTTTGTAATAGAAGCTCAGAAAAGGGTGGAATATCTTTATTTCTTCAGATTTTTACTATCTTCCATACAAGTTTCACTAATAATAGCAGAAGGTTTGAAAGATATATGTATGGCATAATGAGTTAGAAGATGCATTTAATGTAAGATCAGACAGTTGGTACCAAGTTCTTTTTATTTGTCATTTCTTACTAGTTTTTTTTTCCCCCAATATTTTATAAAGATATGTTTTGTGGGGCAGAGTTTAAATTACCTGGAAAGTGTGTTAATATACTGGAATAACTACGGAAAGTCAGATAATATGGAAATACAATTAATTTCACCAAATAGTTAAAAGGAAGGGAGGTGGGAGAGGATTTCATTCAACTAACCTCAGGATAAGGAAATAAACTACTTTCCCAGGTGACCTGGATCTCTTCCTGGCTTTGCCACAGATCTGAATTCTGACATATAGTGAACCATTTCACATATAAATAAATAGACATTTAAAATATATTGTTTCTGGCTAGCAGCCAGACCACAATCAAAACTAGATCAGGACCACAATCAAACCCAGAACCTAAGGTATGTTAGACAGCTGTTTTTCTTCCAAATCTGCTTTGTCTCAAATGCTCAGAATACTTTAGATACAAATTCTCATTTCTGTGTGCTTTTATAACAGTGAACATAGCAGGATCTCAGTTAAAATCTCTAAGTATGATGCAAATATTTGCAATACTCTGTACCATCGACATACAAATAGTATAAACTTTTGGACAAATATATCTCATACTTTTTCAACTGTTGTTTTCTCTTTTTTCTTCTTCCTGTTTCCTTTCCTGGCTTGGTGCAGCTATTGGTGATTCATTTATTACTCTTTGCAGCAAAAGAAGTCTGCATGCTTGTTTTTGGTGACCCCAGGAGAAATATGGAGGAAGGAAAAGAAGATAATCCAAATCACTCATATGTTTTCTTCTTTATCATCTCACATTTGCGCTGCTCATACATTGGCTTTAACTATACTATTTGCAGAGCAATTTCACATTACTGTAAAAATACTGTATTAAAAAGGAGTGTGCTAAAGGTGCTTAAAAAAAAAATCTACACATTAATATCCTTACAAACATCTTTTTAGCATAGTAATATTCTCAGTGTTTCTTCCCAAACTCAATATATTCCATTTTGTTTCTGCTATTACCACAATGCTTCAAATAATCTTTTATTTAAATTTGCTACTAACTTCAACTGAATTCATTCTGCATGAAACATTACTCATTTTATTATACACTGTGGTAAGATTAAGCCAGGAAACATGAAGCAAATAATCAGTTCAAATTGATTAAGGTGGATTGAGCCATTTGATATTTATGTATGTTAACTAGCCATGAAAAAGAGTTACTAGGACATATATCTCTAGTTGCTTTGCTACAGTAGTTCTACCATCTCTGTCAACAACACCACTGAATATCTGAAATGTAGAAAGTTCACAATATATTTTTAAAATATAGTTGGATCTGGATACACAAAATTCTTAAAATAGAGTTTCCAGTAGGGTATCATATGTATCAGTTCAAAATAAATTGATTTTCAACAAAGTAATTATTATTTGATGTGCTCCTTGTCTCATCTGTTGGAGAACTTTGCAAAGGGATAATAGTGGAGGAAAACAAATAAGAGCGAAAAAACCCCTCTTCAGAGATTTAAACCAGTATTAGATACATTTAGTATATATATGCTTATTTTGATGCTAAATAACTAAAAGAATAAAGATTAAATTCTAATCTGATTCCTGACATGACTCTATTGAGAAACGGCTACTGCAAGGCCAGACACAAATGCTATAATTTGTATTATTCAGGATGCGTAGTGATGCAGAAGCACACGTCTTAAATTAGAAGTTGCCATGTGCCACTCTGCACAGCACATGCATGTGCTTCCAGTATGAGAGAGCTGTCCCAAGATGCGGCATGGAAAAGAGGATGTTCAAAACAAAAAAAAAACAAAAAAAAACCAAACCAAAACAAACGAAAAACACCAAACCAAACAAAACCCCAAAACAAGACAAAAGAAACAAACAAACAAAAACCCCAAAACAAAAACAAAACCCAAATCAACCAAACAAAAAAAATCAACAAAAACATATTAGGTTAAAAATCAGCAGAGTACAGAGATGTGTTTGACTCTTAAGCCACTTTAGAATGATTCATTTCAAGCAGTTAATTTGTCAGTGTTTTTTTCTGAAGTGAAAGGACAACAGAGTCTGAACACAGCAAGAGTGTCTTCATCACTGCAGCTCTTGTCACCCTCCTTCCATAACAGCGTTATGTAAGCATCTGATCTGCATCAGTGTACAGCTCTGATTGCTGAGAAAACAGTTTACCATTCAATAAGATTCATACACAACATTGCTTTTCTCTTATTTTCTTGCATTAGTGTTGGTAGCTGGAATTATACAGATTTTCTCCTCACACTAAGGAGCACCAACGCTGCTGTGAATAATATGATTTTTGTCTCTGGATGTAATAAAAGACCTTTCAAGACTGACAAAGATATTGTTCATATTTCTTACACTCAAGGCTTACAGTATGAAAAAGACAAAAAAAGGTCACTAGGTCAGGAAGCATAGATGTATTGATTTCTTCAAGGAGAAGAATAGGATTTGTTCTACAATACACTTTTAGCTCACATTGGCTATCTGGAAGTATTTTCTTAATAATAATGGTATCTACCACTTATGAGCTTAGCACATTATGTTTTCATTCAGAAAAGCTAAAGATGACATTTCTAGCCCTAAATAGCTAAAAACCACAATAGAGACCAGAGCAAATATCCAGGAGATTGTAGAGGTTTTCTCAGACATCTTCTACAAGTGATCCCTTCTACAATGAGCCCTCGGTATAACCAAAAAGAAGACAAAGAAGTCAAGACACAAGGGGAAATACAAGTTACCGTTTCCATTGTCTACATAAAATAATGAGCATTAAACAGGGTAAAGGGCTCAACTGAGAGGTATCAGGAATCAAACCAGTGGTTTTGTAAGAAACTGTTCAAGGTTTGGGCTAGAAATGGCCCAAAGTTCAAGAGAAGAACTTTGGAAGTTCAGTGGAAGAAGTTTGAATCTTCTTCTTCAGTGGAAGAAGAACTCAGTGCTGTGAGTATCCAGCACATGAAAATGTGCTTCCTTAAAGAGGGATTTTCTTGGTGAATTCTGAAGACTGAAACAAAATCTGAATTAAACTATCAAATAAATACAAGGAAAAAATGGCAAAATATTAAAGTGATTGAGTATTGTAGGAAAAGCTACAGGAACATCAAGTGGTTTTGGTACAGAAGTGGATGCTTATTTTTTAGCTCTTTATTTCAAGGATAATGAACTGTACAAATAGATTAAAGCTATTTTTTAGAAGATACTATCTGAAAGAATGCCAGTAAGCCAGAGTTTCTCAAACCAACTCTTTGGATTCAGGACTCCCTCCTCAGACATGACAAGATGACTGAATTCGGATGAAAGAAGCATAGTGAGGTCTTGGGATTTATAATTTTCCTGTCCCAGTGTACCCAGATTTTTCAAATACTGCTATTGAAAGAACTGAGAAGTTATTTCTAAAGACTTTTTCTCCCCTCTGAAAGAATGGAACTTTGAAATACCCTTTGGCAATTAGAGTACGTGAAACAAAGTCAAAACAAATAGCATATTTGAGACAATTAAAAAATTCTTAGTAGCAAAACAAATGAGGTCTTTATTAACATGAATGAGCTAAACAAATTACATCAACTGTTTCTGAGCTTATAATGGATTTCTGTTGCCAGAAAAGTTCATGACATTTGTATTTTACTTGAGCTTATTAAAATGCCGCTACAATATTTCTTCCCTGTTCTTTCTAAATCATTTAGGTTTCTTTTCAAATTGAATTGCTAGTGGCTTAATTATTTTATGGCTTTTTGTTTATTATATTAAACTTTTGGAGGTAATGCTTGCTTTCTACAGAAACATGCAATGGAAAAAAAATAAGAAATGCTTTTGTGAAAGCACTATTCTGTAGGATTCTTACCACTGCCAACACTTCAGAGTATTTTCTTTACTCTCAGCTGTGTAATGTGGTAGTGAAGATCACTCCATGTTTTAGAGCTCAGCTGATGGGAGAGGACATGTATATATATTAGTAAAAAACTACAAAACATGGCTCTTTTGAAGTGCCACATGGGGGAGGCTACACTTACTTAACTGCCTTAAAAGACAATTAACAGTACAACTTAAAGTTCACAGGGGTTAAGGAAATATAATGAGACACTGTAATTCCATGGGATCAGGCATTACTTTATCAATTTTAAGCGTATGTTTACCTTTGTTTTCCACCAAAAGCTGATCTGTATATTTGTTTCTCCTGATCAGCAGTTCCCAGTATTACTTAGTTTCCTCCACAATTAGATGCCTGTCTTTCCCTTCTCAGCAAGCCTTCGAAATTAGCCTTTCTTTGCTGCATCAACAATATCTCGTCTCAATTTCTCTGTCTCATCTTCTTTGCCCCAATTAGTTTGGTTCACATCTCTGTGCCATCGACATCACACTCAAATGGCTTTTCTTCCCATGTGCATGGGTTACAGGGCAAAGAACACATATGTTTAAACAGACATGTTGTTCCACCCCCTACTCCCTCACTCCACCCACTCCCCCCAGCCCCGTTACCTTAGTTTTAATGTCTGGCATGGCTCAGGAGATAAAATAGACAATTTTACCTGTTTCATAGCATGATCAAGCATGGATGGATTTTTAAACAGCAGGCAAAAAGGAACAACTCTCACAAAACCAACTAAACCATTTGAAGACAAAGATCCCCAGATTGTGGCAGATGCCCAGTGTAAGAAAATTCAGTTTGCCTGGCTAATTCCAAGTGCTGAATAGTATCTTTTCAATGTGAAGCCCTTGGCTGACTGGAAAATGAATGTTGATTATGCTAGGAAAACCTCTCATATGGTAATACACAAGGACATCACATAGTAGCTCATTCCTTTTTTGGTGATCCTTCTCTTTCCTTTCAGTTTCCTGATTGAATTGTGCACTGGTGTTGCCCCATACAGTAATTCTTCAATTTATTTAAATTAAAACTGGTGGTTTTTTTCTTGTCTCCCTATTCATTTTTTTTTTCCATAAACATTAAATTGGAACACGTTGTTATAACAGATTCAAAGAACAAGACAGATGTAAAGGCAATACCATGTTCTCAAATTCATCATTACAGAAAGTTAATTGAAGAGGTTCTAGGAATACAGTAAAAACTCAGAGGTGGCACAAGGACACTACAGGAGAGTCTAATCAACAAGGATTTTTTTGTCATCTGACTCAAAGGTCAGATGTTGTTTCTTGGCTACAGGTAGTTTTTAGAACTATGTATTGGAAATTGCAACTATTTTTGTAAATTTGACTTTAAACTTCTGTTCTCCCTTGGAGTTATCCTCACAAACCCTAACTTCTGAGGCCCAGTAGCACCAAACACAATATTCTCTTTCAGGAGAAAAAAAAAAGCAAGCATAGAAAAAAATCTGATTTTGCTTTAAGTCTTAAAATAAAATCTGAGTAACAGTCTTAGCTTATAGCTATAATTTATAATTCTAAGCCTATCCCTCAGCCTTCTGTATCACTCTTCCTCACCATGCACATCTGTACATTCAAGAGGCATTCCTCATTCCTCTCAAAATCAAGATTCATAATCATGGACTCAGCCCTCTCCTGTAAGTGAGTAACCCAGATGTGAGAGAAATGAGATCCATATCTCAGCTCAAAATACTTTTTGCTCCCTTTTTTTTTAGGAGACAGAGAAGTGTTTTCTCTGCCAAAAGGGAGGGTTTGCACCCTCTAAGCTATGGATCAATTTTCCTAGAAAGCCCCAGCATCAATTACTTCTGACATCTATCCACCATCACTCTGCCGACTGACAGCCCCACAGGGTTTCATAGACTCCATCTGCCTTGTACACCGCCTCAAAGGAGAGCTCTGGAACTGGAACCGGAAGGTGTGACAGGGCACATCAGACATGCCTTTGGAGGATAGCAGAGACCAGCAGACGCCAGAAACTCTCCCCTGATAACTTTGCACCACTGGTGCTCTGCAGAAAAACCTGTACTGCATCATAGAGAGGAGGCAGAGGTAGATTTTTGACCTTCATTGTGCATATTAAAGGAGCATGTGTCCCAAAGAATCTCTTCAGATGTTAATCCTTCAAATGACCAAAAATGCAGCAGACTTTGAGCCAAAGGCAGCGATAGCATCAATAGTATGCCCTCCAAAATATTAATTCAGGAGCAAGCACTCCACCAGATGTATTCCTTTAGGCTTAAGGTCACCTTTCGTTGCTTTATTGAAGCAGTTTTTCCTGAAACAGCAGTTGCAACCTGGTGCTGCAGCAAGCCCCAGACAACTCCCAGTAATAGCAGTAATGGGAAATAAGAGGATGAAATTGGTCAAAGAAACAGTACTGAGACACACACAGAGGATATACAAGCTAAGGGAAAGCTTGGTTTGACTATATATTTGCTTTCAGTATCAGATATGGAGTCTGTATTCTTTATCTTCAATTCCAAGTGTCTTTTTTTCTGCCTTCCCCACAAAGTGAAACAAATCCCTGCAGATTTAACACAGGCAATTTTCAGAAGAGCCTTGTTCTGTATAAAGCATGTTAATGGCACTGTGAACACAACAGTTCCCATGCATGGACTGAAAGTAGAATCATAGAATCAGATAGACAGATTGGATAGGACCTCTGAGATCATCAAGTCCAACCCTTGATCCACTACCACCGCAGTTACTATGCAAAACTCAGATTTTCAGGCACTGTGCAAAAATATATTTTAACCATCTTGTAGTCTTTCTTCATACGTGTTTTTTTCTGTTTAGTGTGATATTAGCACAGATCGCTTATGGTGGGAACACATTTATTGTGAATAGAAACTAAGGCAATCAAATCAAGAAATGCTATTGGTAAAATCCACCAAGCCGGGAAGAACTCGTGTTGTCCTTATGATTTGAGTTAGATTTTGAAATAGCCAGAATACAATTTTCAAACATTTTTGAAAACTTCTGAGGGTCTCAACACACACCAGCCAGACTACATCTCCTTGCTGAATGCATTCCTATAAAAGTAGACAAGCAAAGTATAAGAGGGGCAACAGAAGATCAGTAAAGTAAAATGTCTAATTGCCCTGTGCAATACACAGGTTTATTCACAGACCCAGGACTCAGTCTCACCTGTCTAGGTGATCCATCATGAATAGTGGTAGTGGACAGGTATGGATACGTTTCTAACCTATTGACTGCATTTTTTTTTTTTAGCAATGACAGGTTAATTTTTCTAGTGTGAGGAACAAAGAATTTTGGGTGGAGAATTTGCTATTTTTTTAAGGGGAATATGATTCATAGAGGCTACAAGAGCTTTGCTTTATTCGTGACCTACTTTGGGGTTCGTAGTAAACTCATTATCTTAGCAATACTGAACAGAGACTAATAGGGGAATTCTGAGAGACAGAAAAGAGCAGAAGAACAAGACATGTCAAGATATCTGTGTTCAAACAGTTATGTCAGCTGGCTCTGGAGAAAATAGTGATACTACAGGTGCAAAGACTAAAAAATGATCAGGTAAACATTTTTATTAAAAAGCTCATAAAAGTCACAGTGAACTCTGGTGTATATAGTTCAAATGTTAACTTAAACACACGAAAAATAGAGAAAACAGCGGAATATAGTAATGCCATACCTTCATAAGGATGAGAAATGAGTTTACAATAAACAGGTCTCAAACAGAGCAGTTGCTCGAAAGGACCTTCCAATAGTGCACTGTGCAAATAGTTTTTACAGTAGCAATGCAACTTCCTTTTCCAATATTTTAATGACCTCGAGAGACGGAAGACACCAGTGGTTCTTGATGAACCTTCCGAACAGTATATTTGACCTGGATAGTCAGATCTTCCAGTAAAAGAGGATCACAGTTCAGATTGAAAAGGACAGCTTGACTGGTCTGAGCATGAAAAGTTTTGCCTTATATTCTCAGTTGCTTTTGTTTCAATCTGCAGATGTTGCCTCATTGTGAAAAGCCTGGCTCCATCTTCTTGATGGCTGCTTCATAAGCCCCCAAAAAGCCACCTTTGCTCTCAGCTGAGTCAGCTCCAGTTGCTCAGCCTCTCCCCAGAGGGCAGGTGCTCCAGCCCCTTGGCTACACTGGTGGGTCTGTACTGAACCCATGCGAGTTTCCCAATCTCTTTTGGCTTTGGCACCATCTCATATAACTTGAGAATCTATATCTAAGTCAGCTCTTCTTGCACCTCTTCTTCTTGCAGAAAGAAATGTATAGCCTCAAAGGACCTGTCATATACACCTACTATTGCGCTGGCTGAACTAATTTCTGACAGTGCTTGTTTTCCCTCCTTAACTGGAGAGGGAACTTGTATCAAACAGCCACTTCCTCAGCCAAATTAGATTACAGAATGCTCAACTGCAAGATCACTCTTTTTATTCCCTTTGAACTAATTTTTCAAAAGATTTGTAAAAAATAAAAGAAGGAAAAATCAGAAGCAGGTCACCACATACGATCCTTGCATGTGAGTAGATATTTGATGAAATTGACAAAAAATTACAACAGTCAGCAAGTTTTTTATTTACAGTTACTTTCACTCTGCAATCCTAATATCTTCCATGGTGTGACTTTCCCAGAGCTCAGGAAGTTTCCTATATTAACAGTAACTTTCTGGGTTTGCTACTAACATCATGAAAAGATCTCTTTGTACTAGATTTCTCTTTTTTCCTCATTTTTGTTTCAGCGAAGAGAAAGATGCTGAAGCATGTCAGTGCAATATGATTTGCCAAAGCACTTCCTGATGCCAGTCAGAGAAGCAAAAGGGTTCCTCTCCTTTGCACTGGCAGGCATTGCACAAACTGGAATTTAAGCTGGTTAATTAGATTCAATAGAATGAACCAAAGCAAATATTTACTTGAGCAGGGTGATCAGTCAAAGCAAACAGTTTGTAAATAACTCACTGGCTGAAAATTCAAATTTATCCAAGTGACTTCTGCAAACATGAACCACTAACATACTGTCTAAAACCCAGGAATGACTCCCAATCTAGGAAAAAAAAAAAAGGGAGAGGAAAAAAAAAGCTAAATTTGCATGAAAATGAGCATGAATTCTATTTGCTCAGCCCTAACCATAAGTTCTATAAGACAAAACTGTTACACTTTGTTCAGCCTGAGGATTGCATAAAGGCTCTCTACAAAAGTATGTCTGCACCTCCAACCCAGAAAATCTTCCTTTCTTATTTCAGACTGTCCACCTAGTTGGAATATCACATTTTGTCAAAATTTTTAAATCAATGGCAACTATTATTCAAAGATTCAAAGTGTGGTTTTGAGAGTTTTAACCATGATTTTATGTGAAAAATCTATTGCAATATACAAAAATGCTGTAAAGAAAAAACACACTTATGAATGATAAATTTGAGTCCTTTTCTTTTAAGAAATGGTCTAAATCAATTTTTCACTTACCTCCAAATTACACTGTTACATGAAAATTTTTTTATGTTTAGGTCTTGAGCGTACTCTTGCCTGTTACACTGGTTTGGTAAGGAATATGCCTTCACTAGAAAGCAGCCTTTGTTCACTGCATATTGTATCTTATCTTTGCAGGAGAGCTCTTTGAATTCATGTACTTATACAAAGTAAGACTTAATGATATACAACCCTTGCATGCAACTTAATTACATTACAGCCCAGAACAGTTTTTTGTAGTTCAGTGATAAAACTATAAATGAACTCTTTGAACAGAATCTCCAAGTGGTTAAACTACATTATAAAGTAGTGACATTTCGCTAAGAAATCAAACCCATACAAATAAATAATGATATATGTATGTCTGAGCAGGCTGTGCCTGTGAAGGAAGATGAGTAATTCCATTTTTTTATGCTGGCCTCGTGACAACTGAGCAATGTAATTATCTTCTTTTTATATTGTGCTGATTTTATCTCATTGGTATTAGACTTTTATTTTTTCCATTTTCTTATTTCTGTGGTGGGCGAAGTGCAAGACTCCAGCAAGCAAGGCATTGACATAATTTGGTTTGCTGAGGTTTCATCTAAATAATATTTCAATATTTTAAACAGAATAAAGCGAAGACTCTTGCTATTATGAACCCAAGTAATGCCTAATAAATATTTCTAGTGGACAGTTTTAAATTGTATTCATTTACCTTCATTTAGAATAATGAAAGAAAAACAAAAAAAAGAAAATCCTTTCAACCAGGTCAAAGAGTTTACTGAATCCATACTATGCATAGAATATATGTATTTAAGAAGATATATAAAGCTAGAATTATGTTTGGAGGTTTGTTCCTCATGCCAAATAAAATAAAAAAAGAAAAATTACTACCTTTACAGTGATGACTCTGTTAGTTGACTTATGATATATGCACGAGCACAGGGCAAATGGCAAAAGGCAATAGCCCCAAAACACATATACAAATGAAAAATACACAAAAATCTTGAGAAACATATATAGAGAAAGCCTGGGTATACCCCTAAATAATGTAATACTTGTACGTATTCTTTTTCCTATTATCACATGTATCCCAAATGGAATTAATGTGATGTCAAAAAGATTCCTTCCAAAATCAGGCTTTGACAAGATCCCTGAAAGTGAGTTAAGTTTAACAAATGTTAAGACAGAATTAGTTTTAGAATAACGTCCCTCTCTTTTAACTAATGAGCTTGAAGACCAAGCTCTTGGACAGGCTTGTTCATCACAAATAGATTGATGGGAATCAAAAATAAAAGAAAGTACTCATGGTAAAGTAGCAAGCAAGCAAGCAAGCAAATAAAGTGGAAGGCAGTCATATTTTGCATTAATTTGGAATATGGGATTAAAAAACTCAACATGAGTATCTACAACAGCAGACGTTGACATCTACAACATTTACTACAACATAGCACACTTGTATACTGTAACATAACAATAGTACACTATACACAGACATGTACACTAAAATGAAATGGCTGTGACCTAGAATAGGCATCTGTAAAGCAAGTATCTAAGTTTAGTGAGAAGAATCTCACCTGAAGGGACAAACATACACAGTTCATTCATTAAGCTTTTACTTAAAATATTACCCAGCAGTGCAAAAGGAGTATCACCTGGCATCTGATTACCTAGGCTGACTAAGCAGTCACATGAGCACTGAATTGATAGTAGCGCATGTGGGTAAAAAAGGGAAAAATACCTTGGCTTTCAGACCACCTCTGTTCTCCAAACAACATCACTTTGGCCTTGCTTGGTTTGCATTTCAACCTCACATTGCAGGAGGTGCAAGTGGATTTGCAGTGTCTGCTCTGCCAGAGCTCTGTGGGAACACAAATATTCCCACAGTGGTACAGGTGCTGTCACACAGTGTGAACTGAGGAAGGCACACTCCTCAGCAGCCAAATAAACCAGACCAAATCCAGGTTTCATTACTCATTTTGTAGCTCAGTGACATTTCCAGCAATTCATACAAGCTTTAACAAAGAAAAAAGTAACTTTGGACCACTGATTTGGAATCCTCTGTGCTGCAGTAGGTACTTTTATTAGCCCATAATACTACCGAGTCATACAGAGATATTTATGAATATGAAAAATTAGAATTTTTTAGGAAGATGACATGTCATTTTGACCCTAATATTAAATTCAGAACTTTTGTGGTGAAAAACAGTGCATATTCCCTTTTTACATAAAAGTATTCTGGTACTGCACAATTCCCCCAAGCAGCACATTTTGCACATCCAGCAACTTTCTTGCATGATTGTCAGTACTAAGCAATCCAACGGCAACACTATACAAGAGTAAAAGGATTGCCTTGCACACAGAACCCATTAAAATGAAAACCACTAGGCTCTGTGTTCAAGGCATTCAAAAGTCAAAGTCAGAAGCATTACTAATGACAGGCACATGTAATAAGATCTGTGTGGTGAGGCAATGCATCGTTGCGGCCAGATTTAGAGCCATATCATTACTTTAGAAATATCAATAGTTGGATAAGGTCCAAGTTACTTCTTTATCCAGGCAGTATGACTCCTGACTCCAGTGAAAATAATAACCTGAGGTTGTGGAGACAAAGTCCTGATCAATAATGAATCTTAACATGTCTATGCGATCTTCTGCCTTCTCAAATGTGAATTTGTACTGACACCTTCTTGGCACTCTGCCAGCAGTGGCTGCTCACTGAAAGCTGAATGGCTGAAAGCTGAACAAAAATGAACAAAAATCTGAAGTATGTTTTACCAGAAAAACTATGACACAACTTTAAAATGTGGCTACGGAAAAACCAGAGAAACGTTTGATTGTAGTTATTACATTTCTGATATGAAATGTAACCTGACACATGCATTTTCAAGTCCCTAAAAAAACCACCACACAAGATCTTAGTCCTTCAAACCAACTCCCCCTGTTCTGGAGCCAAAGGACAAACATCAGTGAATCTTTGCAAGTTTCTTGTGGCTTGCTTGCCAGTCTTGAAACTGAAAACAGTACCAATTTTATTGTTTAAGGGAACACCACAGATTAACTATGGGCCACATATCATAGCCATGTGACTTGGAATTAGAGATGCACAGCTCTGAACTGCACACATTTCATTATGCCAGCTCAAATTTCTGATGCTCTGCCTCTCAAAACAACCCAGTATTCACCAACAAGGTCCTTAGACACCTCTGGGAAAACAGGATTTGTTTTACTAAATGAGACCCCCGACCCATTTAATCCTTTCCCTGGTCACATGAAGAAGCTCATGACTACCAGGATAGGTTTCACTCTGAGTTTCAGTATAACTCAGAGATTGACCTATATGTTAAATTGCAGCTACTACTCTTCATTTTGAATTTTTATTATCATAAATCTGTATGTGAATTTTAGCTTTAGAATCACTACATTTAAAAATCTATTTCACAGCATGTTCAGAAGATCTCAATTCTATGGTTAATGTTCACATGAGTAAAGAGGACAACCAGTCTGACCAGATTTAGTCCATGATCAAGTTCTAAGCTATTTTCACAAGCATGCTGACACAAATAGAGAATTCCCCATGCTCTGGAAAATCTGTTTTACCAGTAGTAGGGTAGGACTGAGGCCCCAAATAAATGTCCTGTACATTTTATGAAACTATTGTATTACTTTACTAAGTGTTAAAGTAGATGTTAAAATTAAAAATACTTGTAGTCACTACTTTAATAGAATTGTAAGTATCTCAGACATGCATTTGAACAGACATTCCTGCAGGATTGAATGGGAATTCATCAAACAGCATAAATGCTTGCCTGAGCACCCACTGATGTTGGCAGCATAACCGTATCTGAAACTTCTGACTGAATCAGGAACTTTAACTGCTTCAAGCAATGTTTTCATCTGGACTTTCAGACATGCCACTGCTGCTCCACTCACATGTCCTGCACTCCATGGTCCATGGATAATGTTTCATACATGTATGTATGATATATACAGAATCCAAAGGCCAGAAAAATACATTTTACTCATAGCATTCAAAATCTTCCCCAGAGCACATATACATATATTAAATTCTAGAAACCCTGACTTTGTAGTATTTCTGTAGAAATTAAGCTTGTTCAACATTTTTACAATGAAAAGCTGAAAATCAGGCTTCTGAATTCATGTTTATATGCTTTAAGAAGTGACCTGATTTTCAAAAGCACTGAGCCTTGTGTGACTTTGGTGGATTTAGAGGAGAGGTTTCCTAATAGAGTTGGAACAAATGCCTAATCTCCTCCTTTTGTGGTTGGTAAAAGTATTACTGTTGAGTTTAGTCAAGCTCAGCTGCTAACTTTTAGACTCTGTTTTTGAAAAACAGGTAGTCATAGGAACTGAATACTGAAGAACAGGGCAGGGTTTTCAGAACACCACCATCAAAACACACTCCCTGTTTCTGAGTGTTTACTGTTACTGCCTGCTTTAAAGACTAACAGGTGTATGAGAAATAGGATATGAGAAAGATGTCTCCCTGTTTCAAAATAATTTAATCCTACCATATTTCCTATGCCCCCCTTGCCTGAGCCTGGAAGGAGGAGATATGCCATCTGTTTCAATAAAACATGAAAAGTACACACGTGACTGGGGCGATGCTAGAACTAGTGAGAGCAGAAAAAGAATCTATCTTTCAAATATTAAATATGAAAAATTATGAAACATTAAAACACCTGTCCTTTCAGCACTCTATTCTACCATATTTATGGAAATGTTTAACTACTACAACTATATAAATTTTCACTGAAGCATCACATTTTTGCCATCATCAAGATACAAAAAGTTTATAATTTAAATCAATAGTCTGAAGCAGTCCAGAAAGCCCAATCCTCCCTATTTCTTTTTCATTTTTATTTATTTCATTTGTTGGTCATTAGTAGAATCTTCTTAACTGTGTTTCTCTTCTAGGTACTTTTTCTTAGTGACTGAGTTTCTTCGTGTGGGAGCTGATGCACTTTTCAGTGGTTTTTGATATAATTACCAAATTCCGAATGAAAATGAAAACAATTATGTAATTCTCTTAGAGACAGCATTATAATTAAAGCTCTCAGAAAAGCAACCAGAGGGATTCACTGTACAGAAAGGTAAAGAAAAAATAATACAAGCACCTCAGAGAAGGTTTAAGTCAAACATTTTAATACAAGAAATTACACATGCAAACCTGAACAGATGCCCTCAAGAACTTTATACCTTAATCAACACAAAATATCACATTTACATTAACAGAGCATATGCAGCAAGACTTGTCACCCTAAAACAGTTATTCAAAAGTTATGAAAGATAAGAGACTGAAGCTACATGACATTACGAGAAACAGTTGTTGAAAATAAAATGTATGACAAAGATTAAGAAGAAAATTAAAATATAACTAAGACCAATCTGCAAACAGAACTTAAAATTTACTAAGCAATCTATAAAAAACAATAGAAGCTGAAGATATTCTTGTTGAAGGAGTAATCTAAAAGCTTATTTCTATTGCTTTGAAAGATCTTCAAGTTGTGGTACTGAAAGTGTTCAAATATTGTATTAAAAGTCAGTATAAGCTGTTTAGGCACAGATCTCCAAGTTACTATGCTTTTCAAAACTTTGGAAGTATTTGCAGCTGAACACAGCAAAATGAAAACCAGCTGGACTCTCTTATACAGCAAAAGGGCAAATTTAAAGAAGTTTCATATTTTTCACTTGCATGAGAAATCTTCCAGTTAAATCCAAGAGAAATATGAACATTTGCCCTGCTAAAAACCCTTAACCCTTTCAATCTGGTTTTGTGAGGTGATGGCACAGGAGAGGATGACGAGGTGGTGGGACTGGTTAAAACCCAACAAATTTCTGCTGCTGCCCACAGAGAGGAAGGGTGACTGTGTGCACACAGTAAAAGTCCCATCAGCGGCAAGGTGTGATATAAGCCCTCAGAAGGGCTCAGAACCCATGTGGAGAATGGTCCCTCTGTATACAGCCTGCACCTTTGAATTTACAGCACCAGAGTTATTATGCTATCTCCTGAATGCCATCACCAAACAGAAAATGCCATTATATTTGAAGCTAATAGAATATGTGACCAATTATTCTCTTTTTCATGCTAGAAGCCTCAAACTGCCACAGAAGAAATCAGCTTCCTTCTGTTCCCCCGGCAGTTAACATTCATTTTACACGTGTTTTGACACTTGGCAGTAGATAATTGCTGGCTATACTCTTTGCCATGAAGTACTTTCCTTTGATAACTAAGAAATCGTTTGAATTGTGTACAGTTCACTTTTCTACTGCTAAAGATTGTGAGCAATTAGTATGCAAATTACAAGTTGACACCAACAGCTCATATGGACAAGATAATGTTCAGGTACTGAAGACTACCTGGGCATAATGTAAAAGCAAGAGAAAATAATGATTCTTAGAAGTTTGAAAGCATTTAACTTAAACTGGACCAGAACACAGAACTGCTTGCTTCCTTCTATCACCGTGAGCCAAGGCACAAGCTCAGTGAAAATCAGCAGATACAAATTTGTTTGGAAGAAAGTTTTCTTTCACTTCCCTTCTTTACTGTTTTTACCTTCTTGGACTCACACCTCTGTGATGCTCAGTTCGTGTGGCACCCATGAAAATGGAAAAAAATGATAGAAAAGCCAAACCACTGCTCAGTACTGTGACATCTTTAGCAATTTCAGAAGTGTTATCCAGTGCTTGAATAAATTAGGACATAGCACCCTTATAATCAGCTCCTGCTTCTGCCTTCCAAGTTCCCCAAATTCACTTTTGTGGGACTATAAGGCACTAGCAATTTTATTTATTAGTAAATTTTATGTTTAATATATCTCTGTTGTATTTATAGATAAAGCTGATGCTTCTTTCCAGTGAAATTACTGATTTCATTAATTTATGGTACAGATTTTATGCATTCACCGTATAGATATGGAGGCATTCTCCTAATTCTCAATTGCAACTGTTTAACAGTATTCCTTGGTAATTCCATGGAAAAAAAATTACAAAATTNCCGATCCCCCCCTACCCGTGGGTCCCGCAAGCCCCCCTGCCGCGTGCCTTCCGCATCCTCCCCGAGCCCCGCCGCGCCACGGACCACGCGACCCGCCGCTCCCCGCGCCCGCATTGGCTGCCGGCNATGCTTCTTTCCAGTGAAATTACTGATTTCATTAATTTATGGTACAGATTTTATGCATTCACCATATAGATATGGGGGCATTCTCCTAATTCTCAATTGCAACTGTTTAACAGTATTCCTTGGTAATTCCATGGAAAAAAATTACAAAATTACATTTTTACTTAATTTTTATTCTACATGTTGCTTCCCTGATTTATTTCTCTGCCACTGCAGGTACTACTTAGTACACGGCAGTGCACGAAAGGTCTTCAGGATGTACGAAATACATGGGAACCGACTGGTGACACATTCCCGTAAAGAGGTTAACTTTTCAGGGAACTGTCTTTGTTTACTCCAAGACACCCTGAGGAAGGCAACGCTCCCACACGGCCACGGCCGCCCCCTGCCGGCCTGGAGGGGAACGGCAGCCGACGCGGCGGCGCGGGCGTGCAGCGGCCCCCACAGGCCGGGGGGAGGCGGAGCGCGGCGACGGCGGCCCGCGGCTACCGGTGCTCGGGAGGGAAGGAGGATGAGACGGCTGCGCTTGCGGCTGGGGCGAGGGCG
>VYXB01001659.1:746374-763039 GCA_013397135.1 Pachyramphus minor
GGAGCCCGGGCGAGGAGAAGGGAGCGGCAGGGCGGCATCGCACCCGGGAGCCCGGGCGAGGAGAAGGGAGCGGCAGGGCGGCATCGCACCCGGGAGCCCGGGCGAGGAGAAGGGAGCAGCAGGGCGGCATCGCACCCGGGTTCCCGTGCGCCTTCCCGCGGGAGGACAGGCGGGAACCAGATCCAGAGCTCACCGCCTTAGGCAGTGCTTTCTACTAAAGAAAATGTCGAATGAAAAGTATTATGTTAATAAATATATAAATTAATTAATTGCGATGGCTGTTGCAACCGAGAATGGCTCTGCAGAGCGCTCCATCCCTTGTCCTCCCAGCTTTGCTTTCCCCAGCCTTGAAGTGCGGAGAAGCGTGCCCAGCGCCCAGCTGTGCCCGACCTGCAGGCACTGCTTGGCCTCGTGAACGTGTTGGCATCAGAAGGAAAAGGTCGGATTGCCAGGATGGGCTAAATTCTGCATTTTTAAAATAGTATTTTGCATATTCTCAATTAAATTCACACATAAGGCACCTGACTATCTGTAACTGATGTGCTTCTGATGCATTTGGATAATGATAGATGTGTAAGTTCAGGAGAAAAAAAGACATAAACAGATAATACATTAAATATTTTGGAGGGTTCAGGTATTTCGGGTAGCTGGAGCTGCATTCTTTTGCAGTTTCTCAGAGAGCTCTGGATTCAATAGAGCTTTTTTACATATCCCTGAATTCAGAAGGATTAGGCATGTGCTGAAGCATTCAGAACAGGGACAAAGCTGGGCCTCTAGTTCAGAAAAGGAAATATTAAAGGAGAGTAAGGAAAACTTCTAATATTTAAGACTTAAAACAGTAGTGATGTCAGTATACTGTAGAAATGTCAAGGAAAAAACCTGATCGTACTAATCAAGTTTTTAAAGATCCTTGTATAAACATAAAAGCTTTGTGTATCTCTCTAAATATATGAGTATTTAGCCCCAGGTGATCAACTGTTCTGGGGTTTGTGCATAGTGATGGATTGTGATAGCTGTCAGGTCTTTGTAGTGACCTGCTCACAAAAAATACAGAGTGGATGAAATGCAGACTTATCTGCGCACTAAATCTGCAGCCCCCCAAAGGAGTAAATTGATCTGCAGCTCTTGTGCTGACCTTACAGCACAGGAATGGATTTCGCTGCCCATGTGCACCAAGATACTTGCGAAGAAAATCTTTCAAAATAAGACAGATTCTCCAAATTCAGCTAACTGCCATTTTTGCAATGAAAAGTATTCCCTGACAAATCTTGCAATATGAGAGCAAAACAGTGCCTAGCTGCTCCTCATCATCACCAGTTCAGTGCCAGGCTGTTCTGAAATCCTTGTACTCATTACTGGATCCCCATGGATGCTTCTCAGTTGCCAGTAGGACATACCAAATCGGCAGCGAAACAAAAGAACAAAGTCTGCTGTGACAATGTTTGGATGCCATTTCAAAAAAGTGGCCTGTGGATTTAAAATCTGTCTGGAAAAAAAAAAAAAGTTGTTTATTCTGACATTGCCAGAACATTGATATAGTCAGAAACATTACTTCAGTGAAGTTTTTACATGCCATTGAATGTTTTCTCTGTGTTCACGGGTTGTCAGTCTTATGTGTAGATTAAACTTAAGTTCTCACAGAGGAAGTTCACGCAGCATGAATTCCGTTAGCTTTGCTGATCCCATTATGCTCCATAATTCGAGAGTGAAGATTGCTCTGCATAAATATTCATCTAGTATCTTTCAAGTTTTCACTTTTCATTCTGCTGCTTGCTGCCTGACCCTGTCTGCCACTTTTCTCTGAATAATCGTTACTGCTGAGCAACCCATTTGGAGAAAAAAGGCAGTTGCAAGACTAAAATATCCAAACAGCACTGGATTCATGAATTGTTACTAGGACAAGTTGCAGCCCATTGCAATTTATAACTGTGGGCATTAAAATGATCTAATATGCTGTTTGAAATTGATGTGCATTTCTCTCAACAAATGTCGTGGCCTCTGGCTCACACAGAGGTCATATAGACCACATGGGTAGCAGCACCCCAATTTTAACTCTGAGCACTCCAAGCCCCAGTTATAATTTTTTCCTATTTTAATTGCAGTAGGGTTTTTAATTGTATCAATAATTTTTTAATATTTTTTAGTGCAGTTTCTATCAATCCCCAACCCAAAGGCTCTGCTTGTGCAATGAGGCGAACTGGTATTGATGAAAATAAAAAAATGTGCTCTGTTTTTGTGGAGGGAGAGGGTCTAATCAAGGGCTTCTTCCATATCAAGTGAGTTAAAAAACTACACATTAGACAATTTAAACACAAACATGATAATATTGACCACAATTCTCTGATGAATCAACAGATACTGGGACATGAATGTCTGTTCTCCATAATTTTTAATCTAGCCAGTAAAGGAAATTGCTATTCTGATCTGTTCCCAGACGTACTGTCTTATGTTTCAGGTCGTGTGTTTCCAGCATGTGAGAACAAGCACAGATTTTCTAGGTGAGCTAAGGCGATTGCAACCCCATCCCCCTCCACTGGTGTTTCAGTATGTGGAGTGTACTTAACTGTGCATGTGATGGCTGTGCACATTAGCTGTTTCTTTTCAAGGAAGACCGTGCATGAGTTTCCACACCCTCCACCTCCATTTCGTTCCAGCTGAGTTACCTACATTTGGGAGAATCAGTCAGCACCCCTGAAATGCAAGGAAAGACAGTCCCTGAGAAGGCCATTCTCCAGATCATGGGGTCTCACAGACATGTTTCCATACTGTGACTTCAGGGAGACAAGCAAGACAACTCTTTCAGTGGTTCAGACTTGCAGTCACAGCTCCCTAACACAGACCTCCTCCAGATGAAAGCCCCCCCCGCCTCCACCCAAAGCAAGCAGCTGCCTGAGAAAGGCAAGAGGCACCACAGGGATGCATTCCTGTGGCAGGAGTGTGACAAGCCACTTCACAGGCTGTGCTGCAGACCTTCCTAAAGCTTTCCTTAGGCAAAACATTGGAGAGCACAGCCTGTTCTCCCATGCAGTACTCTGAGACAAGCTGGCAAAGAGAGATGTGCTTCTCTACTTATAAGATGCATACTTTTGCCAGGTACTATCATAACACCTTTTTTCTTTCCCTCTATTTTCATCCAGTCAGAATTCCCATAGACACCACTTACGTAATATCCCTGCTTATCAGCTTGACATCTTAATTGCAGAAACTGCACCAACAGGGAGAAGCTGCTAGATTGCAGGTGCCAATGCCACATCAGGTGAAAACAAGTAATCATATTACTCAGGAAGCCCAAAGTTGTGAAAATATGCCCTCCTCGAAATTCAAGTTTAAACCAGACATACTTCCCTGCTGACTGAAGTGAATGAAATCTCTTGCCAGCTAGACAGCTTTGATCTAGTCCTCCAGTAAAAAAAAAAACAGTGAAGGGTAGAAACATTCATGTGACAAAGGCTGTATGATTCAGAAAGGTCTGTTATGGCCTGACTTTAGGCCAGCTGCTTGGCCCTGGTCCTGCACAAATGTACTTGCCTGTGCACTCACAGAGAGACTAACAGCAGCCTGGATATCAAAGAAATGGACCAGGTATTTTCCAATAGAATACTGGGCTGTTACTATTTCTGTGAAGAACTGCTGTGTTCATAATGATGCCCCAGTCTGGTTTAGTGGGAAATTAGAATGGCAATCATTTTCCCATTCACAGTAGCATAATCCCATTTTTAATATGTACTTTATATCTGCAAGCCTTAAAATAGATATTGTTCCTGTTTTATGAGGACTGATGCTGACATTAATATCTCTTAATGCCCTATGCCTTTTTCTAAAAGAAAACTGTCATGTAAAAGACCCTTGTTCTTCTAATTAAGATCAGATCATTTGTAGAGTACATTATATTTTGGACCTGTCATATCAGAGTGTATACATCACAGTGACTTATGTGTGGTGCAGTCAATCTGCCATATGAGTGATTATGCACAGGCTTTCTGGATGCTTTGGGGCTTGAACCCTGCAAGCAGCAGATCACAGATGCTTTCTGTCATGTATTAGTAACTGTCTCAGCATGAGAACTGGAAGCCCAGAGCTCCCATAAATGCTAAAAACGTTTCACCTCCAGGACTAAGAATGCATAACTCAATGTGCCAGTGAAGCACTCTGGAAACTGCTTTTGTTTTTTCTCCAAGCCACTTTTAAAAGGATTTCAAGTTCACGGAAACATTACTGTGTCATAAAATTTTTAAACTAATGTGACACTCCGTGATTGTTTTATTTTTGCCATGGAGGCATAGCAACTATGTGCACAGGCAAAAATGCCTTGTTTCAGTCATCTAAGGACAAACTCACCTATTTGGTGCTCCTGGTTGAGCAATAAGAGATGAGTAAACCTTACCTCTCCTTAATTACAGCATTTGTTGTACATATTGTAATGGAGTCCCTGGTTAACTGACAAGACAGTGTCTCCTTGCCCTTCCTAGATATGAGCCACTGCAGCTTGCCATAAGACCTTATTACTTGCCATACACTAGGCCTTGGAAGAAGAGAGGGAATACATTGTGGGTGTTTTGCAGTTGTTAGCGCAGGCTTAGGAGGAGATTAGTATTTGAATTTGCTTATGGTCACGCTGAACTAATTTTCAGCATTTTCTTACTGGAGTCCCTACCTCTCTGCAACCTCAAATGGTGGAAGGACTACTGATAAGCATTTATCAAAGAAGAAGTTGATCTTTTGGGAGCATAATTTTGATACTAGAAATAGAAGGTAATTTCCTCTGGTCTGGGCTACATCTTAACCACTTCTGAGAATCAGTTCTTTGAAGGAAATCCAGACATCCGCATTTGTTCCCCATCCCTGATACATAGCCAACAGATCTGTCTACATCAGATGATCTGGTCAGCATCTTATTCTCCAAGTTTGTGAGAGTGTGGCAATGTGCACTGCTTTCTGGACTAAGAATGAGTTCAATAGCATTTACAGTACAATCATGGTAGTGAAGCATGGGGACTTAACTCATCCTTTTCCAACCATGACTCATGTCCAGCTGCTGACTAACCTGTCCTTAGTGTCAATTTTTACCCAAGTTAATGAGAGTAGGTTACTGATTGTCCCCAGGAACATGTTTGAGGTCACATTGCAGGCCTGTTTTTCCATCCAGGGGTCCTTTGCGTCCTTGGTGCTGCTGCCAGTTCAAAAGAGCCATCTGTAACCGTCCTTTAGCCCTGAGGAATAACATTTGGACCTATTCCTTTTTAAAATGGAGAATTTTTTCTTTTACACAAGGTACTTGAAGATGTAGTGGGGTACCTGCTCTATTCTTCACTTGGTGGGCAGAAGCAGATTCTGCCTTGAGGGTTTGACTTGTCTCCTCCCTTTCATTCTTCCTTGCCAATGCTTCTCGTAACCAGAGAATAGTTAACCTACCTTGTCCCTCTCCTTGCTTCCTTGCTTTGATGCAGCCTTTTATGGACTGAGAAAAAGGTAATCTGATCTCTGGGCAAATCCTTCCTCTGTCTGCAGATGGCTCTAGGCAGAAGCAGGGCACACAGCTAAATATGGGTTAGAGAAATCGTGCTGTACCATATGGCAGAAGCAGCTGTACAGCAAGGTAGCATCTGAGATGAAGCTCAAATCCGTCCCTGTCACTGTCTGTGCTATGGCTCTGGCAAGCTTACATTGTGCTGGCTCCTGGCCTCCCCATTCCCCGAAACATCAGCTTTTAACTGCTGCCAGAGGCACTGTCATTGGCCTTGTTTTCTGTTCTTGCTGCTGTTCCAGGTCAATAGATCCCATGTTCTTCCAGCATTATGAAAAAACAAATGGTCTCCCAGAGCTGCATTCTCCTTGTTTTTCCTTCAAGATAACCATCATCAAGTGAACAAACATTGAAACTATTCATATTGATGCAATTTCTTTGTGTAACTGGTCTCTTTTAAAGCTTTTTTTTGGCTTGTACTTTCTCTTGAGATAGATAAATTATGGTGACCAATTAGCTCAAACCCTGTTATGTTGCTTTGTAGGTGTTTAGCTAAGAATTGGAACAATAATCATGTAGATCTTGGGTTTGTGGTTTTTTTGTTTTTTTTTTTTTTCCTTTTTGATGAATTTTGGTAGTACTTTTGCTGTGAAGTGACACTTTTTTAGAAGGAATTAGACTGTTTTAAGAATAGTGATTAGACTAAAAATTAGAAAAATGCAATTGCAAATAATGTTCAAGAGGTCAAATATATCCTGACCTTGCTTGGCTTGTTAAACTGTTTGTATAACCTCAGTTAACGACCGGACAATTAATAACAGGATCAGTTGCCAAGAGCAGGCACAGTTAAATGCTCTCTGCACATCACTGATCTCTGAGTCCAGATGACTTATTATGATAATTTTGAAGAGAGTACTATTGAGATTTCTTTTAATTCTCCCTCTAATTAGATCCATTTGTGTCTTTCCTTACCTTGTAATTTAAGCTCTGGAAGATATTGCTTTTGTGCCCTTTGGATTTTTAGCTAGATTGCCCCCCTTCCTAGTAGGGGTTACAGCAGGTTTCATGTTGTCTCTAATTTATTGTATACATGTGAGACATAATTGAGGCCATTACTAGAACTCATAAATTTGCTGTCATAGAATGTGGGATGGAGAAGAATGGATATTTTTAACATAATTGGGAGAAAAATTAAAGCAGAAATCAGTCAAACAAATGAACAATGCACCTCCAATCCCAGCAAATAGGACTCAGGTGTAAAAGGATTTAAAGTCCATGTATTTGTGCAAATGAATGCACTAGTAAGAGACAGCACTCAAGGCTTTAATACTTCTCTTAGTATCTCTATAATTTGAAAAATGCCCCATGCTCCAAAGTGACAGGATCTCTCATATACCTCATATATGATTTTTATAAATTCATCTTATATGCAGTTTTTAAAAGTGTATTAGGGAGAAAGAACTCAGTATGTTGTTAAATTCATGAAATGAAAGATCACCTTAAGCTGTTGCTTTGAAGTTTCACCAGAATTTTCCAGCTCATTTCCTACTGATGGAAGACTTGCCAAAAGTACTCTCAGCAGAAATAAAAATTATTTGGCCTGCTGAAATCTACGCACTTGGAGATTATCAGCAGATCAAAGCCACAAGAGTCAAGTAATATGCTATAGACAATTTACATAAAATTAATATATATATATATCACTGCCTATTTAGCTAATTAATGCACTCATTACTTATGCAGGTAGCTCTAAGCAGGATATGGAAAGATGTGCCAGTGAAATCTACAGTATGAAAAGCACATTTCAGATGATTGCTTTAGACTTTAAATACTTCAAGCTGACCCTACTGGATTTGTTTTCTTCCTTTGGAAAACTTTCAATTATTCTTAATTTCCTTGTCAACTTTTTTCTGTTGTTATTGTAAGGGGGTTTATTGAGTCTGAAGTGTCTCTTATGTTTTATTTTGTACAAGCATGGTTTATCTTCCATTAGATTAGGGTTATTTGGAAAGTGTCCTTTGAACGGAAACAACAACTAAAACTGGGATTCTTATTAACACAAGTGTTTTAACTGATAACAGGAGCTGGAAGCTTTCTTTCTTTTAATTTCCTCCTGTGGAAGAGGTTTTTTGAAAGATGAGCCTTTCAGTGCAGTGTGTTTGCTTTGTGCAGTCCCTCCTGCCACGCTGTGTTCAATGACCTTGTCACCAGTGGGTCTCTGCAGGAGCCCAGAGATGGGGTGATGGGGACCAGGGAGGAGGTAGCACAGCATTGACTCTGGTCCCAGCTTCTGACAAATGACAAAGTACACACTGATAGCTGTCTTTGCTTCAGCCCATAGACCTGCCCCAAACATTGCACTTTAAATAATGTTAAGCAGGGAAATGTTGAGGAACATCTGCCAGGGAAAAGGTTGTAAGGAAGCACAGGTTGGAATAAAAAACCTGGGATTGCTTCTCCTGCCTACTGCAGCAAAGTGCTTGTCCTCTGCTGGATGTGAAAATCCTCATTCCTTGTGGAAATGACATCTGCAGAAGTGTCTTTGATGGATCCAAACATCCTGCCTGTGTATTTCAGCTCGGGGAAGGGCTTTAGCAGGGTATTCTGGGAGATCCAGGTACACACCTGCTACAGAGGTGGAGGGGACACTTTAACACTGCATTTTCATGCCATGGACTGGAAGGTTTTCTTTTCGACAAATCAGTGGGAAAAATCACATTGCTACATCTTCCTAAGTTGCCACAAAATACAGTTGTCCTCGGTCAGCCCAATTGCAGAACTTTTGACAAGTTTCATAGTATCCCATACTTTCATCCCTGATTGGGTGGTGAAAGCATATGTTAGGAGTCAGAAATAAAGTGATTTGGAGAAAAAACATAAAGCAATCCTACTTGAGGTGAAAATATCAAAGTGGTATGGTCACTCTAAGTGTTTCTTTAATTATCTGTAAAAATACAAGTACAGCATACAAAGCTCATTTAAATAAATTTTCTTCTAACTCTTCTTTACTTTGAACACATCAAGGTTTCCTGGTCTGAGTAGTCAATCATGGTTTTTTTGTCATTACTTACTGTGAATTTGTTTTTTTTTTAGTTATTGTATCTCTTAGTTATATTGTCATGTTTCAGTCTCAGTTTCTAGGCTTGCTTGCTGTACACATTCAGCTAAAAATAAACTGCCTGTCTCCTGGATTTATTATATAAATTCACTCAATAGATGTTACACAGTACCTTCCAGATGATACTGACTTGCATTCATTTGTATCTTGTGTAACTTTGATGACGACAATAGAGACATAATATGCTGGTGCGTTTTTCCAACAAGAATTTGTATCAAGCCCTTCTCTCTTGTCTTTCTCCAGATCACAGCACAGTTAAAATGTATTGAAAATGTACAATGGATCCTTAATCTTTCTTGTTATCATTTCATATAAGATGAATTAAATTTCTTTTGGATATCTGTGGTATTTAAGCCCTAAAATAAATGTTGCTGTTTGATCTGCCTCATGGTATTATTCTGGCATCTCGGGCTGCCCTCTCACAGCCTCGTTTGTCCAGTCAATGCCTCAATACCTGAGGTATTCTCATCTGTGCTATATGACGTGCTCATCTCTGGCCTGTGCATTTCTTTGTGGAGAGGACAGGGTGAGGTTCTTTAGTAGGATTTATATAATTGCTCAAAGCAGTAGATCATAATGGCCTCTCCTTTTAAAATCTATCAAACAACATCCTGCTTTGTTCAGATACTAATGTTAAAAAGAAAAAAGAAAAGAAAAGAAAAGAAAAGAAAAGAAAAGAAAAGAAAAGAAAAGAAAAGAAAAGAAAAGAAAAGAAAAGAAAAGAAAAGAAAAGAAAAGAAAAGAAAAATGAAAAATGAGGTCAGTGAGTAGCATCATTCCCCAATGCAGAATATAGGACTTGGGGAAGGAGCAGCAAGACTGTGAATGACTAGGGGCAAAAATGCCGGAAGGACAGGGAGAATATGGGAGAAAAAAAGGTAATAATAGGATCAGATATGTTGCAAGCCTTACCTACTAACTGGTAAAAAGGAGTTATCCTAAATATTACCAATTGGGTTTAAGCTACAAATATGCCCACTGCTTAGCTGTTTCAAGTTAGATCAATAAAGGACACAGATACCTCTCAACTGCCTCAGTCATAGGTAGTTCTAAAACTTAGGCCCTTAAAAAGCTTGTTGTGCTTCTGCCCAGGTCCCTGTGCCCCTTTATCTGTGGTTTTGGTGGGCACTTACAGAAAACACCCACAAAGTACATAATCCAGTAAAAGGCTCAGGGCTTACTGCCAGCTCCACAGGCTCAGCTGCTAGAGGGCTCACTGGGGTGTGGAGTCCAAATTTTGTTGAATCCTTGGCCTGCAGGAATAGAATTTATTCAGCTCCAGACCATCTGTTGAAACTTTTTCATGCGTCAATAATTAAGTAATTATTAGGGCAGAGAAAGCATGTGTCTGTGGCCTGGGGACAAGGGTGGGGGTGGCTTGACTCCCGCACTATTGAACACTAAACGTGAAACACTCAGACCCTTGTGAGAGCAGAGGCAGGAACCTTGTTCGCTATTGTAACACAGAGTATCATTTTTGCTGGAGTATCCACCTGGGGCCTGTGAGATGGACTTTCAGGTCTCCACAGGCACCAAAGAGGAGTGTGGCCCAGGTCTCCCTCCTGATGGACAGGAGAACTAACCAGACAATCACCGTGCAAAAGGAGGAGGTGTACTCCTTCCTCCACCTCGGCTTTGCATGACAGACAGAGATCAAGGTCAGTGCTGGAACTCATCAGCTTGAGACTGGCACCTCCTTCCAGCCCCAAGTAATACCTTCTCACAGAGAAGAAGGTCAAATGATATAACTGAACTTGTATAGTGCAGGCACGTCCCGACTCAGCTCATGGGGATTTCTGCTTCTGTTCATAGGGGGCCTCAATCTTTACACCAAGTTCAATCTGAAATCATGAATTCAGAGGCTCATCTATTTCTAACAGCATCAGCTGTTTTAATAAAAGGTGTTACTTCATTCTGTGAGCCCTCCCCAATTTATTGGGATACTACCTGCCTAAATCAGGTCTTGTTTGGACATGGAAGTAATTTTGTTGATCTGTATCATAATACTTTCATATCATACAGAGATGGTCCCTGAAGGTGCATGCATAATCACTTCTTTTATTGAAGGTTTGGTTTTATAGACCTTATTAAAATTGGGTTTTGTTAACTCTGACATTAGAAGTTGTATCATGATGTCATGTGTCCAGAAAAGACATTTTGATAAAATGAATTCAGATGACTAGTGAATGAATGTACCAACTGTCAAATTCTATTTTTTTTTTTTTCCCTTTCTTCTTTTTTGCTTGAAAGGAAGGTAGCAAAAACAGATAAGGGAGTTGTAATGTTTGGACAGGACTATATTATATTTCAATAAAAGGCAGGCTCTCATATAACACCCAAATTTTATGACTAGATCTCATTTCTAAAAGTTACTTAGTACTGAGGAACCTTACCTCCCCTGTATGATATTTAGTCTGTCTTCTATGGATCATCGAGACCTACAGTGAACACATTCCCAAAGCCAATGTGTCATACAGCTAGAAGATGCCCTGCAGACCATACAAGATGCCACATGTATGGCATTTGTCTGTGCTGTAATCTATGCCTGGGGATGCTGCAGGCTATCCCTGAGATATACACAGGGCTGGAAGGCAGATGGATCAGGAGAAACATTATGCTTACTTCTGTTTCCAAAGTTAAATGTTGAATACATACTGCCATGAGTTTCAGAAATATATTGACTGCATAACTCTGGCCAGTAAAGTGCCCCAGATTCTAGCAGTTCTGTGAATGTGGAACTGTGAGACAGTAGCCTTCTATAATATATTTCTCAGAGGTTGTAATTTAAGTGATTTAAAATGAAATAGTACTGCCATCTTCATACTTCTACCTAATACCTGCCTTGATATTTAAATACTTGAAACCAGTGGAAAAAAATGAAGGGGAAAAAAAATTAGTGAGTTTTCTCACTATTTCCCTGTTCCAAAGCTGGGATGGGGAAACCTTACACATATAAATGGCACATCCTCAGATAACATGATTGTTATCTGACATTTCTAGCTTGCATATCCACTGTTGGGAAGCTGCTGAACTTGGTGAGGACATTTTTATTAAAGTTTCATTATCTACTTATAATTTTATGTGAACAAAACCCAGTTTACAGAATATCCCTTGGCCTATATTTTTACCAACACTCTTTACTTTCTAATTCTGAATTAAAGTGTATGGAGAAATAGAAATTATTTATTAAAAGATAAAAATTAAGAATGAGAAATTATTTATTAAAAGGGGCCCATGGGGAAAACCACACAGTCTCAATTTTATCTAAGCTTTAATAAGTAATGTTTTATGATCTCAATGAGATCTCACTTCACTGAAGGCGTAGTCCATCTGTACATAATGCTGAATACACCACTAGATGTCACCCTTGCTCTCCCCTGAAGCAAACACATAACAATAAACCATAAGGAATGTAGTTTTAAAATCCTGAATACAGTAAAAGGTGGTAAATAGCAGGCTAGGATAATTTATATATGACACATGAAATAGCCTGCTACTAAAGGATTGTATGAACATTTTACGTGGAGAAATCTTTGAAGCTAAGACTACTATTTATTGATTTATTTTTAGTGCCTCCAAAAGCAGCATGGTAAAGTGGAAGCCTGTAGAACCTACTCTAACTCAAAATTTGCAATTCGGCAGAGGGAATTACCACTGCTGCTTTTTCATTTTATTACATTTCTGCAGAGTCTGGAAGTTAAAGCTTAATTTTAATAAAAAGAGGTGAATAGTTTGTGAGCTCTTTATAGGAAAAACTCTATCTGCTACCTTCTTGCCACTACCACCAGATTCATATACTACCTGGGAGCAGTAATACAAATGTTCAGAGTTGTCTCAGCAACTTCTGCAGTAACATCCTTCCAAGTAGTTTTTACCATTGTCACTTCTTTGTGCTTTTGCTCATAACTGACTACTCTATCATGACTGTCAAGAAAAGTCCCCTAAACCCCAGGAACATAAGTTTATTAGTCACAGCTCACTGCATAAGCTATGTGGCGGAAGGGAAGAGGAAGATACATAGGCCTTGTAAATTGGCCTAACTCTGTCTAAGGTGAACAGATGGCAATGATTGTGAGCTAAGAATTTGCCCCAGGAAGTTCAGGTAAACCTGTTGAAACTATCTCTCTGAGATATCCTTAGACACTACTGGCTAGTTGTAGATGCCCAAGAACATAGTCCTCTCAGGTTCCTCAGACCAACTACACACAGGGAGGGGCTCTCAAAATGGGTTTTGCTCATACTCTTCACCCATAAATCATCTTCTCAGATAAGATAACTAGACATAAGTGTAATCTGATGACTCATCATCAGTAAGACAGAAATTAAAGACCAGAGAAGAATATTGGCATTCACACAGAAATGTTCATGAAATACTTCAATTATCCTTGCTTGCGAGACACAGTCCCAAGTGAAGAACTAGTTATCAGTTACTGGCACTGCACTATAGTTATTGAAGACTGTTATTTTTATGTAGTGATTTCCATGTAAACATAAATGTCTTTCACAAAGTGTGCTGGGTTTGGCCAGGGTAGAGTTAATTTTCTTCACAGTGGACAGTATGGCTGTGTTTTGGATTTGTGCTGGACACAGGGCTGGTAATATAGAGATGGTTTTGTTGTTGCTGAACAGTGCTCACACAGAACCAAGGCCTCTTCTGCTTTTTTTGTACTGTCAGGCTGGCAAGGAAGTTGGAGGTGTGTGGGAGGTTGGGGGGAGGCACAGCTGGGACAGCTGACCCAAAGTGACCACAGGGATATTCCAGATCATATGGCATCATGCTCAGTATACAAAGATGGGAGGAAGAAGGAAGAAGGAAGAACTGGGGGACATTTGGAGAGATGGTGTTTGTCTTTGTAAGTAACCATTGCATGTGATGGGGCCCTGCCCTCCTGAAGATGGATGAACACCTGTCTATCCATGGAAAACAGTGAATCAATTCCTTGTTTTGCTTATGTAGGGCTTTTGCTTTCCCTGTTAAGCTGACTTTATCTCAACCCACGAGTTTTCTGGCTTTTACCCTTCTGATTCTCTCCCTGATCCTGCTGGTGGGGGAGTTGGCAAGTGGCTTTTGGTTGCTGGATGGGGTTAAATCATGACTCAAAGCAAGAAAACCAGAAGTCACTGGAAACGGAAACTATCTTGTGAAGAATTTTTATCTAAAATTAACTCTGATTTCACCCTCTAGTTTTACAATACCAAGTGTGGTGAGCAGTCCATATTGTAAGAATTGCGTAGTTGTCAAGACTAATGTATTATATGTAACCTGGAGCTGGGAAACCTCCAAGAAGTGAGGCAATCTAAAGTAGCTAAACCAGAAGATGATAAAAAAGAAAAAATATCCTGTATAAATTAAAAAAAAAACCAACAAACTCAAATCTGTTGCACTTCTTCTTGAGCTACATTAAAATAACAATGAGCCAATAAGAACTATGGTATAAATTTTGGAAAAGAAAGAGCAGAAGGAATCTAAACCAAAGCTAAATGAGTCTATGCAGATATATGGGACAGTCCCAAACCAACAGAGTTAAAGGACTAGGACATTGGACTTACAATTATGAGAAAGAAGCTATAGAGCAATCATATTTAGCTGAAAGATGTCACTGGTAATGAAAAAATTTTACCAAATTCCTTTATGTTTTTCCTAAATGTATTCCATGAAATATATTTGTCACATTAATGTGAAAAAAAAATATAGATCCAGCAATCTTATAAGTGATAACTATTGTCATTTTATTTCCTAAATCTCAATATAATACTTAGGTTCTTAGGATTCTGGCTACTTTTATTTGTACTCTTCAGTTCTTTCTCTGCCCACTAGATGGTACTACCAGCTTTAAACATACCATTGAAGACTGAAATTACAGGGTGGGTTTGTTTCGTCATTTCATCCAGATCACAGGCATCAAGGACTACATTATATTTTTCAGCTGCCCCAGTGTAAATTCACTTTAACTCCACTGGTTTTATATCCATTTCTGTAGCAGTGTCCATGGATAGTCAAACAGACATTGGGGCCACACCTTAAAATGAAATGGAAATGTGTTAGCCAAATAGAAGTATTTGCAAACAGGTCCTACAGGTATCTCATACAGTAACAGTTAAAATATATCCAACCTTTATGGATGGAAATAACTTTTTCCTCAAAACTGCCTTTCACCTCCAAACCACAAAAGACACAGATGTTTTAACTTTCTTACAGATGAAAGAACATTCCATTTGTAATTTGTGTTCATTAGTCTTTTCAGCATAACTGTGCTATTTTGTAGCCAGAAATTTTGAGTAATCTAAATTTAATATCTTGACCAAGTTTAATTTATAAACTCCTAAAAAGTAAGAAAATGTTTGATTTCTCTATCAGTCTTGTATAATATCTGTTTTACCAGTTACCCCCATACCCATGGAATATGTGTCTGTTTCTGCAGTTCGTTTTCAGAGATTAGCAGAAAAGAAGCCCAGATTTGCTCTCTGGAGAAGGTCTAAGCCATAATTACTTAATATTACTCTCTATTCTTGGTTAGAGAAAATTATTTATTAAAGGAATGAAAGCTGCTCGCATAAATCCATCTTCATAGATGGAAATTAATTTCAAGCCATGGAACTGAGGGCTTTTAAGCAGCAGTAAGAGGAAAAGTAGGACTTGTGGGTCAACATGAATAATCCTGAATCATCACCACCTGGGGTACTGGAAGAGGTATGACATACACAACTGGAAGGACCATCCTTCCATGGGGCAAGACCCGCCATATAGTCAGGTGCATGTGATGTACTGAGGAATATCATGAACCATGTTATCTGAGAAAAGATTTTTTTTGAAAAGTAAATACAGAATTTTATTGTATGAAGTATGAGAGCACTTGAATGCAGGCAATATAATTTTTAATTCCATTTCTGATTCTTAGAGTCTGTTATAAAGGTAAATCTGTCACTCAGCTAAAGACGAGAATCACCTTCTGAGATATGGAAAATATGATGTTTATGATAGTCAAAGTAATTACTTTTTCAGAAATATTTCTTATACATAAATAATAATTTTCTTTGTGTAAAATGTTAGAGTACTTCGTTTCTATACTAGCTCTGGTTTACTAGCATTCTGCAAAAGGTTTATTACTAGAAAGCCTTAGGAGGAAAAAAAAAACCCAAACACATTCAAATGAGAATTTCCCACTGGATCAGTAACTCTGACCTTGATTTTCCCCCCTAAGGATTTTTCGAGCACCTGTCTCACATAGAAGTCACTTTTTTCACTGCAGCCATTCTTTGAAGTCAATCTGTAGAACACAAGATACAGATGTAGCTCAAATTCATCATCACTGAAATTTTGCCCCCAAGTTTAGAAGAGAAATGAATAAAATGAGCTGAAGTCAGAATTGTTTAAAATTGATGGAAATTTGTGCATGATTCTATTGCCTGGCTATGCTATTCACAAAGGAGAAAAAGTAATACTTCATTCCTGGGAATTTCCTTTTTATGTTGGAGAGTCTTCAAGACCACCCTAAAAATATGTACACGTTGATCATTAATTTTCCATCTGCCTGTATTGGGTATGGTCAATTCATTATGAACCATTAACACAAAGAAGATTTCAAATTCCTCATCAGAGTTGGATAGATATATATTGAGGTATTTTAATGACATCTTCATATTTCCAAGGGTCTAGTGATTGATCTAGTAATGCTGCAATGGCTCCAGACACTGGCTGTCTTTTTGTGCACCTGTGGTGAAGTGTAACTGACAGGATCAAGGCATTGGCAGGGAAACCAGTGAGATCTCCATCCAAGGAGACACCAGTACCAACTCCCTCTCTTTTCTTTACGACCTGCTACACAAGCCAAGATGCAGTGGAACTAGTTGCTGACTTGATGGCTTTCCCTTAAAGCAGTAGGACAATGTGTGCTGCTCAAGCCACTTTTACACAGGTATTGTACATTAATGCTTTCACAGTAATTATCCTGGAAGAAGCTGAAGCTGTTGTGGACTGAGATGGTCTCACTGAACAGAAGCATATAGAAGACATATAAGAAAAAACACCATGTACATGCATTTACCAGATAAAAAAAAAAAAAAAAAAAAAAAAAAAAACAAA
>VYXB01001659.1:763060-1058894 GCA_013397135.1 Pachyramphus minor
AAAAAAGCCAAAACATCAGTATCATCATCATTACACATATTTGGCTTATTTTCTGAAGTTTCTGTCCTGAAGACTCAGGTTATTTTTCAACCCCTCAGATTTCCCACCTGAACAGGCTGAACAATCAGTATCAAGATATACAAGAATGTTTCATTTAAAATCGAACTTGGATCAGAGATATTTCTTCAGAGATTTAGAACAAATGTATTCCAATTTGATACATTGACAGAGACTATGAAAATAGTCAATGGAAGCAGATAACTCTTGGCTCTCTTAATATCAATAGAAAATACATGTTCTTTAATGCAATGCTTATGTGATTCGTTAAAAATGATCTCTTAAAATGAGGATTGCAAAATGCGGCCTGCACAAGTAAGAGGTGGGATTGATCACATTCAAAGAATTGACTATGATCTATATTCCAGTGTTTCCCTGAGGGTCCTGAACTTACCAGTCTCTGAAATTGGTAGAATGTGAGAGAGTGATTTGGCAGAACACCACTGAAGAATGGCAAACCCATGACTGTGTGAGTAGTTCACAGACACTTTGTATATTTATCCTTCGAGAAAATTCAGGCAGGCTTGCTTTTCTTCTTCTTGGATGGAAAATGACTTGAACGGCCTTGCTATGTCAAGGTTATGTCTTGACATTTGGCAAAGAGTAAACAACAACAACAAGAAAAAAGAGAAATTATTTGATAGACTTCTTTAGGTACCATTTGTACTGATCAGTTGATGACGAAAAAAAAGAAGGAGAAAGGGAAGGTTGAGCTAGGATGACTCCTCAGATCATTCATAATAATTCATACCTGAATTCAGTGCCTGGAGGGGAGCTTCAGCATGCCAGTACAAAGGTTACACTGAAAAGGTAAATACACTTCTGTAAGATATCCATAAATTTTCTTCCATGGTAAAAAGAAGATGAAAGTAAAGTAAGGGAAGAAAATTCAATGAGAGTACATGAGATCAAGCAGAAGGGAAGACAGAATGAAGTAGCTTAGCAGTCCTTAATCACTACTCAAGGACAGGTTTAATAGATTTTGATGGGGACTTTGGTGAAATCAGAACTATTTGTTACAGTTAATAAAAACTTAAGCCAAACCCTGCAAACCAAATAATTAGGAAAGGTGACATTTCAGTCTTTATCTCAAACTAAGTTTCTCAAAGTTTGGACCGAAGCTTGTATCTGGTTTTTTTTTCCATGTCTAATAGGTAGAAGACAGGTGATATAATGTGTCAGCAGAGCTGAGGTTTGATAACAAAATAAGTCATATTATGGCCTATATATATTATTTTTTTTTTAATAATAGATCAAAAACTTCTCTACTTGAAGCACAAGTTTTTCTGATTTAAATAGCTGGTGTATGATCCCTCCTACCTGTTTTTGCATGCGTGGAACCAGTCGGTTTTGTAGGCTGATATTGTTAACAGATGAGTTTCTGTGCATTCATTTATTAGTCAACCTGGAGTGTATGTTTTGTGTTTATGATGTGAGTATGGGGTTTTTGGGGGCTATTTTGTTTGTTGGTCTAGTTTCTTTTTCTCTCCTTTAACTTGATAGATGGAAACAAGCCCATTAGAAGATTATTGCTTCCTAGCATCATCATAGATGGTATATCTGGTAGTCGTTTGCCTGATAAATAAAGAAGCTTGAAACATATGTTCTAAATGATGAATGTACTGATTTAACTGATAGCAAAGTCTAGTAGATAGAATTGATTTATATTTTTAGCTTCAGATAACTCTTAAGCCACAGGAGTTCATTATGTTAAATCCTCATTTTTTATGAGTGCATACTTCAAGGATAAGGCCCCTTTGAGAAGGAAAGCCCTATCTCTTTGAAGCTCTGGCATACTGCTGAACAACATTTAACAGACTGCTTTTTCCTGTCAGGAAGCTTAATGAGCTACCTTTTTGGGAAGAAACTGAGTTAAATTTCTGTATTCCTGTTGGAGAACAATTTTGTTGCACCCAAAAGAGGAAAAATGAAATCTTTCTTTGTCTAGTCTGTTGTTGGCCAGACATTGACAGGCACTGGGCAAAAGGAACAATTTTGAACTTCACACAGTTTCTTTATCTGATGCATAAAACCAAAACTAAACTAAAATTTAAATACTATATTTTGCCCTATTGATTCATTTTACTTCTCTACACTCAAGAAATGTGGGGAAGTGTGCTCCCCCACTTTCATATATGCACACTCACATGTTTCTTTATAATTATTTGTGTTTCTATGTTGTGTAAAAGACCAGGACTCTGCAACATTAGGCACAACATACACCAAAAAAACCCAACAAAACAAAACAAAACCCACAAAGAAGAAAACCCAACAAACTTTGCTTATATTATTCAAGGAAAAAATATAAACAGATCTGCAGGAGAGAAATAAGAATACCTTGCCTGTTAGTGTGATATGTGATGGCCCCAGCACACAGCAAGCCAAGCAATCCCAATGCTTCAGGTGGTTTTGAAGCAGAGGTAGTAGTTTTTTAGGAGGAAGGGAGAGGGAAATGATGTACTTTATGTATGATTACTGGAAGCTATTCCCAGGGATAAGGTTCAGATTGAAGAAAAATGAAAATGTTTGCTTGAAAGTTTGCAACAGGGCAATGAAGACTGACAGCAATGGAAGGACATCACATCTGGTGAAGTTAATATGATGGATTGGATGGAGATAACCATTAAAGCCTTCAAGAGTGAAGATGAGTCACTCGAATTGTTTCAATGCAGTGGTTGTAATAACTTGTGTCAATCTCTGTATCTCATACATGGATTTACAAAAGCACTCTTGTCAGCTGAACAGACCAATGCTTTTAGTTGAAGCTTGTAACTTTGTGGTTTATGAGACATGTGTCACAGTACTGCAGAAGTCCTAGGGATAATCCTTTCCTCCATAAACACTCCAGAAATATTACTGAACCTTCAGATTACAACCTCTTCTATAAATGAAAGAAGCAAGATTTTCAGTCACCAGGAAACACACTGATCTTGAAGCCTGTCTGCCCTCACAAATACCAGCACAGGCAGATATGAGAATATACTTCTGCACCATTTATGCCACCAGTCACCTTCCCATGCTTCAATTCTCAGAGACTTTTCATCTGGGAAAAATGCTGACTTTCCACAGCTACCTCCTGGTAGACTCATTCATATATTGCCATCCTTGCCCTCTTCCCACCTCCTCCCATCACACCCTACTGCATACACATGCCCAGGTCCCGGAAAAGAAACAGATAAATTAAATTAATCTTGAGGTTTTAGACACATTTCTGTACTTCTTCATATTAGCATTGAGTCATCCTCTGTTTTATTTTTCTTCCACTGTGTCAGTGACTTCACAGTTATGAAAAAAGGAGTTGTAGACACTGTTGTGACCTCTAAAACTGTTTTAGATTTGGAACTGAAAACAAAACCAGTCTTGTGTCCAGCTGTCTGGTTCAAAGCCCATAGACAGCATATATTTTCCATGCAAGCCTGTCTGATATAGCTCTTCTATCCAAAGCTGACTGTCCATCATCAAACACTGTTCCATCCAAAACCACAAGGAGGAGAAAGCGAGCTGACACAGACTACCAGGGGCGCTTCACATGCTGTATTTGCACAGATGTGCATGATTACACAACTCTTTGGCTCGAAAGAAGTGGTGAGTGAGTAATCAGAAGTGGAATACAGGTGGTCTTCTGCTCAGATGTCCCTGTATATTGGGACTGAGTTGTCTCTGTCTTTCTGTCAGCAGTTGATTTTGCCTTAGTTGGCTCTTGAGGAGGTGGTAAATCCTGGAAATTTTTTTATGAGATTTATCATTTGGATGCAAACTTTGGTCTAATGGGAGAGAGTAGGTGCAGTGATAAAGCATTCAGAGCTGGAAAAGAGAGCTATGGCAAGAAAGCCACGTAACACACCATTAGTGATGCAGAAAGCAGATGCAGAATGATATAGGAGGGGTTGCCATGGAGTACATTTATTTTCATTTTCCTGAGTGACCCACAAGAATGATGTAGTCTGTGCTGAGTGAAAAGTGAGCAAGCAGAGGCCTAAAATTTATTCTCTGAGGACTGATCAGTAAGGGGGGGTGGGTCTGAGTGCTGATGACTTCAACTAGAAAATCTTGCTAAGGTTTCGGAGTCTCTAGGCTGGAATTTCTACCCCAGCCTTGCTCTTAAATCCTTTCTGTGCAATCTGAGACTATTCACGATGTGCAAAAGCAGAAGGCTTGGATCTGTCAGAGAGATCCCTTCTGAAGGCCAGGGAGAAGTCTGTGTGTTGTAACTAAAGGATAAGACATGGTTTTACTGTGAACCTTAAGCATATCCTAGAAAAAGGTTAAAAAAAGGTTAAAAAAAATATGGTAGGTTGGAAAAAAAAGCTTTGGAGCTAGCATGAGGACTGAATGAATCAGTTATGAACTCTGCAACTGGTCTGCAGTATGCTGACCTTCAAATTTCAGAAATTTGAACTTACTGAACTCATGAAAGACTGAAGTGAGCACAAAGTCAGTGGGGAGGCTAATTTACCCTGTTCAACAGGCTAAAATTGAAGTTTGAACTCTTGAGCTGTTTGGAGGGCATTGGCATCAGTATAGTTAAAATTAGGCTGGATGAAGTTACAACATATAGAGCCAGAGTTGTCTAAACATAAGCAATTTATTATCTTACTGTGTCAATGAAGAACACAACATAGCAAACTGAAATCCTAACAGTATCCAAGCAATTTTTTGCCAGAATTTTCATTTAGCATAGAGGCTGGGGGAGGCAGGATCGAAGACTACAGAAATTAGAGAGTCTGAGATGGTGCAGTTAACAACAACAGTGAAGAAAAGCAAGAGAAGGGAGGATTTGAAAGTGGAGGAGAGGTTCAAATAAGATGAGCATCATCTGGCATGGGAAGAGTATTGCCCCTTAGCTCAGAGAAAAATACTCTAAGGGAACTTTATCCTTCTTCAAACTGGGATATAACCTGAAGAAGGTTTATAGCTATGCTTGAAAGTTTGCCCAAGTAATAGAAAAGGCATGTCCTTTTTGGATACTTGAAATTTTCTCACAACTCAGAAAATCTTGCAGCACTCCCCAGTTAGAGTGCAGTACTATCTCACTGGCAGACAGGATGGAAACTCGGCAACAACTTCTGAGCAGAAAGCTTTGCTTTCCACTATGTCTGTATTGGCACTTGCATCAAATCTGAGAACATGAAGATAATTTCCCTAGCTGATAAATGGGCTGTAAAATTAGTTTTACTCAATGCTTCAGTGGTTTGGAGTAGGAGTTTTTCTGGCTCCTGGGTCCATCTTTGGTTTGCTTCCACTGGAGAAGCAGCATCCTGAAGCAACATCCAACTCCTGAATTACAGCTGTATTGCCAGATGGTAAGACAACAGGAAATTGTGAGATGGGAATGGGAAATGCTATTAGCTTGGCAAGCGAATATGCTTTGAGTGTTTTGGTGGTGAGATGAGGCAGCATCATTTGTAACCATTCACAGCTTCTCACACCTCTTTAGTGACCTGAAGTAGAGACTCAGGTAACAGCAGTGCTAACAGCTCAGTGTGTGTTAGGTATCACAGTTGACTGCCAAGGTAGATTTGGTACTGCTCCCCTTCTGAGTCTGATCATGTGCTACGCAGTAATATGGACATACTTTAAATATTCAAGAAAAATTATTCAGATTTTGGAGGCAAAAGGTAGCTGACAGAAGGAAAACTGATCAAGTAAGAAGTTTTAAGTAAGAAGACTCTTTTTCCAGGTTTTCATTCAACTATCAAAGCTCAGATGTTTGATTTAAAATGTGAGTATATGAACTACCTTAGCACTCTATCAAAATAAACAAAATTCTGAAGGACTGCTTTTAGAAGTAATGCTCTGGAAATTTCAACACCAAGCTGCACATGTTGACTAGTCTCTGATTCGTTCAACTGCATTTTGATCTGAGCCAAAAATTAAGTTTCAAGGGAATTCAGCAGAAAACCTGTATCTAGCACCTCACTTGTCTCCCTGGAAACACAATGCTCCAGACAAAGGGAGTGCTGAGTCAGAAATAATTTTTCTGTGAGTCCCTTTTCAGCAATATAGCTCAGACCATGTAAATTGCACTGAAGATTCTGATTTTCCTTATAGGAGGCATTCTGCAAAAAATCCCTGGCACAACACTTGTTGAGATGAAATTGTGGTAACTGGTGGTCGCTGGCACCTGCCCTCCTCTTTGTTCCCCATCCTCTATTTGCAGCCAGTAGAAGAGCCCCTGCGGCTCTGCCTCCACTTTTAGGTCAGCTTTTAGGTGCCAGAGGAAAACACTATTGCTTAATCCAGATGTGTTATCAACATTACTGAAGAATCCTAGGGCCATCAACAACCTGCCTGATCTCTATATTGAAGTTATCAGCCTGTGTCATTTTCCATGGCAAAGCACTTTTCATTCATCTTTTGTAAAATACTCATTGGTAAAGCTTGGAAATTGAAGAAAAGTTCTGCTTCCCTGGAAATGAAACAGAACAGGTTAGAGGTGGGTTTTTAGGGAAGAACTCTTCTCTGTGCCAATGAGTAATAGTTCCCAAGGAACTCCTTTGTAGTCTAGGATCATACAATGAGGTTTCTAAGGATATAAACTTTATGAACATCTTCCCTGAATTGCTCTAATACATGAGCAATAGAATTTCCATATTAAATCCTGTATGAAATATAGTACATCTTTTAGGAAAACAACCAACTGCAATCAGACAGTAGAATGAGTTGCAACAGTTGATGAGGTGTTGTAATAGTTAATTGCCTTCTGACATCAATGGGTATTGCATTTTTCCTGAAACCTTCTTGTCTGCAACATTCAGTAACTTGGTCTTGGCTGACCTCTTTTACTAAGTTAGGAAATAAAATCATAGAATCATTAAGGTTGGAAAAGACCTCCCAGACCATTGAGTCCAACCTTTGACCAAACACTGTCATATAACTAAACCGTGGTGCTAAGGACCACGTCAAGTTGTTTCTTGAATGCTCCCAGGAACAGTGACTCCACCACTCTCCTGAGCAGCCTGTTCCAATGCTTACCTACCCTTTTAGTGAAGAAATTCTTCCAGATGTCCAACCTGAACCTCCCCTGGTGCAGTTTGAGTCTGTTTCCTCCTGTCCTGTCACTAGTTGCCTAGGAGAAGAGACTGACCCCCACCTTGCTACAACTCCTTTCAGGTAGTTGTCACATCCGAGTGTCCTTTTGTCCAGTCTAAACACCACCAGATCCCTCAGTTGCTCCTCTTATGACTTGTTCTCTAGACTCCTCACCAGCTTCATTGCTCCTCTCTGGAATGCTCCAGCAAATCAATGTCTTTCTTTAAGTGAGAGGCCCAGAACTGGACACAGTGTTCAAGGTGTGGAAAAAGTGTTTGTTTTTTTATCACCTTTTTATACTCCATGTCTATGACTCCTTTGTACTCATGTCACCTAAGTAGTTCTCACCAGACTGATCCTTTTGAGTCTGTTCCTGGAGAAAAGACGCTTAAGTCCTGCAGTCATTCTCATTAACTTTTTTGGACATCTCTTTTGGACATCTCTTGTCTTTCAAATTTCCACCTTGACTTGTGAGAGCTAGACATAACATTTCTGTGGTAGTCTTATGGCCCACAGCAAACCTAACCCTGCCCACCCACCACCCCCAACCCCAGTAATTTTTATGAGACTCAACAGACACAACTACAACAAAGGGTAAAATCATACCCATCTCAGAAAAAAAACATCATACAAGACAAGACTTCAAGACTTGAAGGGAAGAGTGTTATAATAAATAATAGTAAATTTGAAGCTCCTGCAGTACTATTGAAGTCAGACTTCTGATGTACCCTGACAATGCAAGGCCTTATTTCACCTTAAATTTGAGCAATGTGAGCAAGGCCTCATGAAGGCTTCCAAGTTTGTTCCTGTTCTAGATTGATAGATACTTGTGCAGATGAGGTGGCAGGAGAATCTGTACCTTGTTGAAACTCCTCTGAGGAAAACCAAAAAACAGGTGCTGTGTGAGCAGGAAATCTGCATGGGGGAATGCATTTCACAGAGCCCTCTGTGAAAGTGCCACCAAACCATCACACAGTTGTATCCTATTGTAGCCACAGGGGCAATACTAAGTGGGATATTCTGTCTTTAATAGGCTAGCAGGTGACCATTCTATTTCCACTTTCTTTTTCACATCTGGGACTCCTGTAGGCATTAATGTTTTTCTGGTATGTGAGATAATAGAGAAAACTTACATGGGATTTGAGTGTGTTTACTTTATAATACCATTATAAAAATAAGTATTTATTTCCTCAGGTTTTTTCTTTTATGAACTATGTCATTCTACAGACAGGTGACTTGTTAAAGAAGACAAAAGAATTATGTTGTCATATTAAACTATGTAACCTAGCTGAGAGGTGCTTCTGATCACTGACCATTATTAATTGACCCGTTTGTAATCCCAACAAAGTACATCATCAGACCAGAGTGTTTTCCATGTGGACAGTTCAGGCAGACACATTGGAAAAATAACATCAGTAATAAGAGAAGAATTTAGCCTACAGTGCAAAACATAGTCAGAGCTAGGAACATGCTGAAACCTATAACATAATATGTAAATGTCAGCACATAGTTGGAGTGGAAATGATTATAAAAATAATACACAATGGAATAATTGTAATGTAAAGCCTTGAATCAGTCCCTTCTATTTCAAGCATTCAGGAGGAGAAATGACTGCTGGATTTTAATCTTACCTCTCTGAAACCAAAACTGTTTAGGTAATGATATAATTGCTTTCTAACTATTTCAGTCAATCAATAAAATGTTGGGGATTTTTAAGGGAGATGTGTAAGGGATAAAGACTTTTTCTTTTTTCTTCTTTTTTTTTTTTAATTCAATGACAATCTGTGCAGAGATGGTTCAGAAATCAAAGCACTAGTAGAGATCTTCCAGTCCGGGATCCCAGAACAGTTTGCAAGTACTAAAAAATTAAGCTGTAAAAATGTCAAGCATATATCCCTGGTTTAGAGATAAAGAAATTAGATGCCAAAACCCATGCTTTTGGCCTGGGTTGTTGCCTGTACCCAACTCCGCTGGTCTCTCCGGTCTGAAGTGGTACCTGTATGTATTTGTAGACTTATTGCTCGAGGAGTGAGGAACAGAACACTCAAATTGTACCACTCAAGTTTTAGAATGCACATTAGGAAAGATTTCTTCACCAGAAGGGCTGTCAAGCACTGGAACAGGCTGCCTAGGGAGGTGGTTGAGTCACCATCCCTGGAGGTATTTGAAAGATGTGTGGATGTGGTGCTTAAGTAACAAGGTTTGGTGGTGGACTTGGCAGTGCTGGGTTAAAAAGTTCGACTCAATGATCTGAGAGGTTCTTTCCAACCTAGATGATTCTATGATTCTAGTTTACAGTTTTGCAGAAAGCCTCTCTCAGGGTTGAGACTGCAGCCAGGTCTGATTCCCAAGCCTCTGCTTTTACTGCAAAACCATTCTCAACCACTCTTAATATAAATATTTAGATCAGGTTGAATCTAGATGGAAATATCCCTGGCAAAGCATTGCTCTTCTCAGCCTTCCTTAATCCCTTGGAAGACTGTAGAGAGCTGTCAGCACAAGAACCCTTGTAGGCCCTAAGGGCATGTGGCAATTACAGCTCGGTGGAGCTGTGGGCACAGAGCTCTCATATCAGAGAGGGACTTCAGCTGAGAAGGTACAAGCCCAAGATGAGAATGAGTCTTTGTGCTGTAGCCCCTGCCAACAGCGTTTCAGTGCTTCTTTTAGTTTGTTCTTGGCAGCACAGATGGGGTATTGCTGGGCTGTGCAGGGGGGTTCTGCAGGGGTCTGTGTCAGCACTGACACCTCCTGCGCTTCCTGTGGGTGAAGAATGTGCTGGGCACAATCTTCTTGTCAAACTGGGATCCTGTTACTGAAACTATTGCTGAAAAAGTTCAGAGCACTCTGAAAGTGCAAATATTTGTGAGTTTTTCTTCTTTTTCATGGCTACATAAATTGCTGCATCCAAAAATGCTGGAGTCAGATATAAAAAGTAGATCCATACATCTGCACAGGGTGATGAAAGATCTATACAAAAATTTTGTGGTAGAAAATCAATTTCACATAATCTTTTGGCAGTTATTGTACAACAGGAAATATGTATCTTAGATTAAAAGAATGAAAACATCTTTCAGTTACTGTACAATGAGAAATATGTATCCTAGATTAAAAGAATGAAAACATCCTTCTGATTTTCATATTGGCTAACAAAATAACTCTTCTCTTACTTATCAATGGGAATATTAATTTTTCTTAATTGAAAAGATTTTTTTTTTCCTAATCTGTTACTTTAATAATATTTGTTTCAATAGAAAGAAGTGATGTAACTCCCAGAGTATGAGAAAGCCTAACCTACCTTCATTGTATGTAGGGAGAGAGTTTGTAAAATACAAGTATGATGGGCAAAATCGGAGTTTTGCAGTTCGTTTTGTGTTTATTTGGAAATCCCATGTCTTAAGCTATTCATTTATTTGTTTATTTATTTATTTAAATGGGATAAATAATTCACTCAAATGAATTTACTTTCTCAATTATAGATTCAAAATATTTGACTTGCTATAGACATCCTAAGTTTTACTTTAATCTCATTTGTAAGGTCTGGCTTTGGAAAATTCAGAGAATTCTAAAAGGATGAAAACTTCTACTACATAAGCTAATAATAAGACACATTATTTTTAAGTTATTGTCATCCTACTTTCACCCGGGTAAAGAAAACTAACCTTACTCAATCATAGGGTTTGTTTCCCAGTCCTGTACCTTCTAATCCCATTGGCCAAGTTTATTCAAATTTGATAGAGAACTAAATACTAAGTTCTTAAATTTCCATTAAAAAATCAGCAGCTGGATGAGGCAAAGAAACTCTTACAAGGCTCCCACTGGGGGAGCAGGTTGCCAAGCAATACAGTTAAAACTTCCTTTTGCCAGCACATCTCATATCCTGTGCTCAGGAATGGGCTAAACCAAGTTAGTCAGGAGAATGGAGAGCTGCAAATGCTCTATTGGATCAGCATTGGGAAAAAACAGAGTTTTCAGAGGAGACTTGTGACGTAGGAAGAAGCTGAGCATATTAAAGAAACTTAATCTTAAATAAGGAGAGAAAATGGGACATTGTGGTTGCAGGCAGCAGGGACTGCGGCAATTACCAAAGTGTATTGTTCAGAGTTGGAGGGAACATAGCAGGGAAAGTTAGCATATTACATTAGAGATCCATTCCTGTTGAAACCTCTTCCAAGACTGAAATAATGAAATAATTTATAGTGACTCAAGCCACTGTCAAACGTATCCCTTACAAAGGTGGTGGCATTATCAGCCTTGCCCCTTTATGAAGTCCCTAACCCTTCTCGATCTCACTTTTCAAATTCTTCCAAGTCAACATTAATGTGAGACATTTCCATTTGGGAAAGGTATCCCAAGGCACACAACCCTGCAGGATACCCTTTACTGCTGCCTGTGGGGCAGCAGCCTGTGCCAAACAGCATTCCTTGTGCGGGATGTAGCTGACTTCTGTGTTCAAATGGAAAACTGTGGGAAATTATACTCACAGGATATAAGTAAGAATAAAACTAAAAGAGTGCTGCAGAATTATTTTCATTTCATTTTCAATTTAATTGTTAGTTATTTCAACTCTCTCTTTATCTTTTTTCATATCCGTTTCAGCAACAGATAGGGACTTTCCTTAACCCAATGGGGATAATGATGTCATTTTGATTAAATCACTTCTCTTCCTCTCAGCTGCATAAGATGACTGTGAGTTTTAAGTAAGCTTAAATTTTCTATCTAAATAACCAGGATGAGAGTAGTTTCAGAACTATCAGAAGAGAAAACAAAATAACTATTGAAAGAAATTCAATAACTTATTGGAAAATGGCTTAATCTGTTGGAAAATGATGGCTTCATAGTTAGACAAAAAGATAGGAAAGTATGTAACAATTTCAGAAATTAATTACGTAATTATAATTGTATGGATGTAAATAACTACCTGTCACAAGTGTTCCATTCTTTTCTACTCTCCTGGAATAAAAAGACAAAAATTTCTGTATTTAAAAAGCACAGTTTCAACAGATGTGTATAAACTGTTTTCATCTGATGAGGTTTTGCTAATTCTAAGCCTCTCTTTGCAATATGTATCCCCTACACAGAAAGTGTCATGTGCCTTTTACCTAAAGATACTGAAATTATAGTATGTTAAAAGGCAGGTTAAATGCAGTTTTCATTTTAAAGAGTAATGTTATTCAGATCCATGTTGAAATGCAACAAATGTATTTTAGAGCTTCAATATCCTCAAGCATTTAAAATGGAAGAAGAAATTACATTCTCTGTTACTAGAGAATGCAGGTCCCCCCAGGCTGTAATAAATCAGAAAAGAAGCAGGACCTTCAATCAAAGTTTTCTTAATTTGTGTCATTTAAAAATCTCATTCACAGACTTTTATGTTAATAGACTGTACGGTTTATGGTTTTTTGTATTCCTGTCTTTTTTCTATAAGTATTTACGCCTTTTCCTTAACAGAGATACATGCAGGAGGAACAGTGAAAATCCTGAAAACAGGGAAAATTACAGTAAGAATATTCAAATTGGTCCATAAGTTCAACAAGAAGTTTAAAAATGCAGTTTTGCCTGTGAAACACTTTAGCACTAATTCAGTCTTGAAATTCACAGGTGAGGCCACAGCTGTAGAAGAGCATGAGGGCACAACCTGTGCAATGCTGAGTGGTCTTCTGTTTGTTGCTGCACCTCACATGTGTCCCCTGCAGAGATCAAGGCCAGTCTCTTGCATAGGAGCATCACTACTGACATCCAAAGGCAGCCCAGCAGGCTCTACCAGCATCTCCACGGACAGGCGGAGGCACCTTCCAGCTGTCAGAAGTGTAAGTCACAAATTAAACAAGGGTGTGTGTTCTCTCATGCCAGAGCATTGGACTTTTAGTCCAGAAAGTATCAGGAGAAGGGTCACTAACATTCCTTCAAGCAAATGGAAGAAAAGGGAAGAGTTAAAAAAATAATAGAAAAGAAAAGGATGCATGGTCCAAGAGCAATTGAAACAGCAAAAAGCAAAGATGAGGAGCTCAGAAACAAGCAGTAAGCTAGCAAATGGAGTGAAAGGCAGAATAACAATTTTTTTAAAAAAAACAATAATGCCATAGGGATGTGGAAGATGAGAAGATCAAATCAACAGCTTTTTTTGAAGATGAGTTTCACCCTCCAGATTGTACTTGCTGTGGCAGTTGAGTCTTCCAGATGAAATTGTCTAGTCACATTCTGAGGGTAAGCTATTTAAAAATAATTATCATAAAGTTTGTAGCTATATATGATGATGTACGGTGGACAGTCATAGATAAGTAATGGTCCTATCATAGGATATAAATAATTAGAGACATATTTATATAAAGTTCCTTTGTGGTTATCCATCACATGAATGTGATGACCAAATGAACAAATTGTACATCAGCATAAATCAAAGCATGAGTTATTAATTTACCCTTTCTTGAAACAAAAAAGTGAAAATGTAGAAAACAGATGCTCAAAGAAAGCATTAGAGAGGGATATGCTGGTTTCAGAGAATACATCATAGACACTCAAACCAGAGAAGGAGAAAATCAGCTCAAAACAAAAAAAAATTATGTAACCCTAGAGAACTTGGTTTATAAAAGATAATAAGGAGAGAGGACTAGTGATCTTACTGTAAATAGTAACAATTTTATGCTCATACTACCGATGCAGAGAAATAAATGACTATATATATATATTACTGCCATTATTGCAAAATTATAACTGTTGCAACATATTAGAAAGGAATTTATACACAAAGCATTTTTAAACTCTTCTTTGGTTGAAAACAGTTCCCTGTTCTCATTTTATTTTCAGAGTGGTTTATTTTTCAGGCAAAAGGCTATGAGATATCCCTGAAGGAATCCCCCTTAGTGCTAAATATTTAAGACTTATGAATAACAGGATAAATTTCATCCAGCTTGGTCTACAACAAAAAAATTTGTCATCCAGTTTCTCTGTTCTGAAAGACAAGCAACTTAGTGATGGAGCTATAAAAGAAGCCTATGAAGGCTCGCAAAAGCTCCTGTGTCTTCATGTAGTTGGCAATAATCTTAGGAGCATTCCAGCAGGTATGCCCTGGTGGAAGCAGGGCACCTTAAATGTTTTAGAGCGGGCTTTGACTCACCACAGGAACCTGGAGGCACTGAGCCTCCACAGTACCAGGTTAACTCACCAACATTTCCTCAAAGCAGAGTTTCACTCTGTAACATCTTTGCACATAGTAGAGATGAATTTCAGTCAACTGAGGAGCATTCATTCCCTCTATTCTGCCCTTAAGGAATTATCTTTAGCATCCAGTAAAATATCAGTAATTCCTACTGATGTCTTCAGTGAGCTGTCAGAGCTAGAAAAGCTTGATCTCAATCACAGTCAAATTACTGAGAAGGACATTAAGAAAGTGGCTTTTTGTTACATGATTAAACTGGAAAACTTGAGCTTGGCAATGTATTTGCTCACTGGAGTACCTCAGAATTTGCACTCATCCCTGAAAGCTCAGGCTCGGCAAAAGTAGAGGGATTTAGTGAGGTAAGAGGTGTTTCTGAAACTAGGAAATCTCATTCAGGTTGATCTCTGAAATAAAAGCATATTCCACACAGTATGGAACATTTAAGGGCCTGCAAGGTCCATTTCCCTTAGATTTAAGTTATAAAAAGTAATCAGAAATGCATCATCAACTTGCTAACACATTATAGTCTCTTTTTCTCTTCAAAACTTATTTTCAGTCTATGCTATGAGAGTCTTTCTTTGGCAGTTACAATGGTTTAGTGAAGAACCAGATAAACCTGGATAGTGTTGGGGTATGCGCACTTAGAGGCCCTCAAGACTCCCAGGAAATCCACTTTCATTAAAAATACAATGAGAATGGAGAGCACAACAGAGTGGAATTTCCTTTAGGTAGAAAGGATGGATAGATGTTAGCTTTTTTCCTCTGCTGTTGCAATAATAAACAGTTTAAATAAATATATTTATTCACAGGTAAAAAGTAGGAGAACATCAGATTTATTTTAAAATATTTACCATTAGTGCTTTTTAAATCTCTATGCTCAGTCTCTTTGAGGTAACTAAAGTGAAAATACCTTAATCTTTTAAAGTTCAGTGAAGAACTCCATCATGTTTACCAGTCATGTTATGCAATTGACAGTTTGAATATCTGCAGGTAAAAGATGACCTGTTTTTTTAAGAAATCCTAAATCAAAAGGGAAATTCCCAGCATACCCAGATTAAAAGTCACTGATAAGTTCAGTGCTGTAATATGTCATTTCAGTGATTCATTAGAGATTTTTAGTGGTCTATATTTTCTAAGTAAGCTTTTCTACTACAAAAATCCACTGCTACGATAAGGATAATACTAGGAAATATTTCAGACCTCTCCTTCATTCATTTAGTGCTTACAAAAATGCAGATATATTTTTAGGTATTAGTTTCATATTCATATTACACATAACAACTTCAACATATATGTGTTCTCTTAAGGTGCCAATAACGATGTAACCTCCCACCTCAGAGCACTTGAACAGGAACACTGCACAGGGGTACCTACTTTTAAAATAATTCACTTTAGCTCTTTTCCAGCCAACAGAAACAGGTTAGTATGCTTAAAAACTGATCACTTTCTAGAAGTCGCGGGAGTTAGCAAAGGTGAGCATTGGCTAAGGGGTTTTTGAACCAGTGTTTAAGGGAAGCAGTCTTTGTTTGATCCATATTACAGCTATCAAGTGGATATAAAGCCTTTCCCACCCAACTCCAATGGCTGTTATGGCAAACTATATTAACAGTGCATTCCTGCTGCAGAGATAGGTACAGACAAAAAGCTGAAAATAGGACTCCACTCCATGTGTCTGATATTTACTTCTCTGCCTTGCCTAGGTTTCTGGCTGTCCCCCACAGTGGTGGGGCAGGCAGGCTCCTGTGTGCTCTAGAGACACCCTGCTGGTCCAACTCCAAGCTGAAGTACCTTCAGCTTCATTGATACAGTGGAGGTATTTTTTCCATTTTATAGGGAAAAAAACCCAAACAACCAAATCAATCAATCAAACAGACAAGCAAACAAAAACCAGTAGCAAACCCCCCCCCATATCTACTTTAAAAACTGACATCAGCTCTTATAGTTGTTTAAGTGAGGGTCCAAATTAGGGAGGGCAGAAATTGCAAACGGACACTCTTCCAAGGTCTGGATGGTAATCAGGCTATGCTGTGCTTCATGAAACAGCTCAAGGATTGCAGACCAGGAGAGGGGGAAAATGTAACCTGCATTGACCTGATAATAAGCTTAGTGCTTATTTCTACAGCTTCCAGGTGTGCACTGGGCATGCAAATAAAGTAAAACTTCACATCTCAACTTAGGAGCTGAATGGAAACAGACAACGCAGAAAGAGCAGCCTTAAAGCATGAAAGACGTCTCCTTTGCAGGGGGAAGCAACAACAACAAAAAAAGCCAACAAAAAAACCAAATACAACAAGCAAAAACCAAATACCCCTCTTTCTCCCCCTCCCCCCCCGAAACACTTTCCTCTTCATAGTAAATGAGAATTATGGACACCACAGCCAGACATTCAAGTTTCAAAGGCCTTGTACCACAGAAATGCTAATGCTTAACATCACAGTTCATTGACAGTACTGATTAGCAGCTGGGGGATATTTCACTATCTGTTAAGAATTGCACTGTTTGCCATTAATCAGTGACATGCCCTTTTAAACACGCTCTGTGCATGTCTGCACAAGACATTGGACAGAGCATTGGACCTGGGAAGAATTAGATACACAAATAGACCAAGCTAGAGATTTATCTGTCTAAAGGGAAAACTGGTGGAAAAAGAAAACTAGGTAGATTTTGGGCTGTCATTTAACAGCCTGAGTGGAGCATGGCTCCCCCATAGTTGTTCCCAACAGCTGTAATTCAGTTATTCCTGCAGCGGGGGGTCAGGTCAAATTCTCAGGTGCAGCTGACACAGCTTTTAGCTGTGTCTTTGCATTCAGGCAACAGAATGGTATTGAATGTCTTCTTTTGGCTTTCTTAGGGCCTCCTCAGCTATAATTATCTTTCTTTTTGCTGCACTGTTAATTAAAGGGAAATGACACAGATTCTGTCTTCCATCCCACCCATGTTTATAAACCTGCGAGGAGTATTCCACCAACTTTCCCCATGAAAGCATCATACAAGGAAGTTTCAGCAGCCCCCATAGGCAGAAGAGCCAAAAAACAGGCAACATAAGCTATTTTTCTAGTAAACTGCAGGATTTGGGGAACTCAGGTAGCACACTTGAGACAACTCACATGCAGTGCCAGTCTATAAAGATTTTGTCGGTAATCAGAGCCAAGGGAGCAGAAGCAGTGTGCTGTTACAGCTGTTGTGAACAGCTAAGCTTCTTCACCCCATTTCTGAGGAAGGATTTCCCTGTGGTTTACACGGGCAGAGCTGTGCCTCCCACACACTGCTGTGGATGGTGGGAGTTTGCTTTCTTTTGTTTTGTTGTTCATTTGTCCTCCTTCTCATCTTTGAATGTTTGAAATGGATGATTTCTCTTCGCCTGCATGGTACTGGAGATTTAATGTGCAAGACAAGGGAAATTGAATCTTCCTTCCCAGACAGCAGGTGGTAGTGCTGGGTTACCCAGAAAGCTTGAGAAACTGCTTACAGATGTTGCTTCATTGTTGAATAACAGTCTGAAAATGGATGCTGCTAAACAAACTTTTCTCCATTTCTTTACCCCTCCTTATTGGAGGGTCACTTAATGTTTACCCTTTTTTAACAAGCAGTTTAACGAAGTGTGTTTAAAAAATAAACCCTTCTAAAATAATTGCTTAGGATTTTAGGGTAAATACAGCTCACAGTATAAGATGTTATCCTTTAAAAATTTTGCTGTCTGATGTATTTTTCTGAAAACTGATGAAGTAGCTTTTTGTTTCTTAACTTCTGGAGTAATTTGATTACATTTTACATTAATTTTTTCAGACTAATGTTGTAGGGTATGTGTTTGTTCTTCTCCTTTGTTCAATAGTATAATTATTTTTCTCCTTATTTTTTTTAATCTTTATTTAAATATGTTTCAATTCTACCTTTCCCCTTGGAAATTAGAAATGCTGCTCAGTGTTGCTTATTTGTCAATGGCTGTTTCATGCCATTTGCAATACTAATCCTCTCAATACAAAATATTGAAGCAATAAAACAAGTTCTAAATTAGTTTTGTTTGTATTTTTCTGTTACTTTTGACCGATGGTTGCCATTACCTTTCTTACCAGTACCATTATCTGAAATTATCACTGTAACACAAAGGTGGTAAACACTTAACATTGTATCATTTTGAAGCCATGTCTGGAGTATCACAGTAACCCAAATATTATTCAGATCCTGCACGTGAACAGCTTCACCTTTGTTTTCCCCACAAACTGTGCAGGCTTTGCCCCAATATAATTTTTGGGAAACCTTTTTGGATAAGATTTAAGTTTTTTTGGTTTGGGTTTTGGTGTGTTGTTTTGGTGGGGTTTTTTTTTGTTTGTTTTGTTTTTTTTTGGGGGGTTTTTTTCTCCCCCCCTTCTTTTTTTTTTTTTTTTTGACCTGGAGCAATAGTTAAATAAGTATTGCTGTGGCTACAATAGCTGCCTCTGTTACAAAATGATCATGCTTTAATAGCCTAATAAAATATGTATGTGACTTTATTCAGACCTCTTTTATTTCCAAAAGTTCCCTCTTGCCTGGACAAAAGGTAGTGAGGCAAATGTGCGTGTGGCAGTGTTGGGCTGACATAAACTGCTTGGATAAAAAAAGTGTACACAGGGAAACACCTCTGCAGTGACGTGTTGGTTCTCAGCTACTCAAATCCGGTATGGCACAGGACTGAGGCAAAAAGGAAACACAGATTACATTTTGTTAGATATTGACAGACTCTTTCCCCATGTTGGACTTAATATTCCTTCCACTGTGTCTCTGTTTAGAACACGACTGCAAGTACAATAATCCAATATTTTATATCGTTTTGGCTTACCTGTATAAAATAGTGTAATGCACAAAGTAATCAGAGAAAGTGGTTTTGTTAACAGCATAAGCTAACCCCAACTTTCCCCGGGCTCAGTCATTCAAACAATTTCATTATTGCTTTGCCAAAAGGTTAGCAAAAAGGTTTGCAGAGGCTCCTGCGTAGTAGAGGCAAGTTTGCAAGCATTATGGGCAGGAAGGATGATCTTGTGACTCAGGCCCTGGAGTGTCCCAGATGTGCCACAGATTTCTCATACAGACTACTTAATCTTCTGGGGCCATATGTTCAGCTGGTATAAATCAGCACAGCTCCAATAAAGTTAGCTTAGCTTTCCGGATTTTCTGCAGCTGAGATTTCTGACCCCTTGCAGATAGTTGTCTCTGTAAAGCAGAGATATTAACACTTCCCTGCCTAGCACACTGCAAAGGATCAGCTCATCAAAGAGCATTTGTCTCTCATGTAAAACAGTTTGTGAAGATGCAGAAATGCCCTGGCAGATGAAGAAGCTTGGAATCTCAAGTAGGTCTTAAAAAGATTCGTTACAGAAATAATTTTTTTTTTCTAGCAAGGGTTTGTTGAGTGCAATGAAAATAATTCCCAAATCTCCCAAACCTGGCAATTGTTCATCATTCAAAGGGGGAAGCAATTGTAGTTTGGTGATCTTGCCTGAAGTGTTGCTAAATATGGACTACAACAGACTGAAACAGGGGGCTTTTTGCTTTAGCAAAAAGCAGACCTTCTGCAAGGCTGCCTTGGCTCCTCACTTTGTTCATTTGGTTTGGGTTGGGATCCTCCAGTATTTTATGTTTGTAGAGCTCTTTTTAATATTAAGTAATACAAAGGAAACTCGATGGGGTTTTTTTGCAGCAGTTACTGAGCAATTAAGGACTCAATTCTTCAAAGGATTGTAAGCCTGTGGGTGGTCTCATTGATTTTGGAGCTACTTATGGGCTTAAAACTGGGCATGCGCTTGTGCATCTTGTGCAGCTGAGCCCGCCTAGAGCTGCTGCTGAGATTTCCATTTTAGAGTCAATTTACAGTCTCTAAAATTATTACTGGAACTGCCTCCTCCTCTGGGCATTGCACACACTGGCAGTCTGCCTCTGTCCTCTGACTGATTTAATGCCACGACATAAGCATAGAATCATGACAATGTTTCCATTAAATCTACACTGTAGTGCACATTTCTCAGTATTTAACTACTGCATCCTTTCCAGATTATGAAAAGAAATATTGAGATCGACTTCTGTTAAAAAATGCTTATTTTGCATAAAGCAGGACACAGGCATGAAAATATGTATGCATAAAGTAAAGCAAATGGTCTGACAAACCTTCCCTCAAAAAAGGTAGATGTAGCTAAACAGAATTCCTATGTGGTAAGTCTATTACAGGTCCTTAAATCAGAGCACATGGAATAGGCTGAGCTGCAAGCAAAGAGAAAATAGTGGTTACATATGTTCAGCTGTTAATGTCTGTTTTAATGCTTTCCAGTGCCCTGTTGGGGTTCTAAGAAAATATTTACAAGATGCAAATAAAATGTAAATGGCATCATGTTTCCATGAAGAAAAATGAATGAACAACATCCATGCAGCTCATCCAGTTTTACATATTGCACCAATGTTGCCTTATGATCCTCCAGGACCTTTCTTTGTACAGAAAGCTGATTACCTGAAATGTACCACTGTTTCTTCTTCCTTTTTTTTTTTTCAAAACAGACATTCTGTTCAAGACTATTTTCCCTTGCAATACATACCTTCAGATTTTATCTCTTTGTCATCTAAAACAAACTCTAGTTTCTGAGATGGCATTCCATTTCCACAGATGTTTCTTATCAGTTCCACATTTTCTTCTGACAACATGAAAAAAAATCATATGTCCTTGCTTAGTAGCTATTGCCTGACCCAATACTAAAGCTTTTCTGAATGCAGAAATGTGTTGCGTGGTTGCTGTAATATCTCTATACCCCAAGGGTCTGCTGCTGCTTTCTTTTTACAGCTACAAAGAGTCACATGCTTGGCAGTTAGCACAGAGGAAAATTCAATTCAGAATCAGAGGAGAGATGTGACCTATTTAAAAATGGTGAAAAAAATGCAGCTATTAGACATTGTACCTCATTCTGTGGCCAATCCAATTATTTGATTGTCATATTCTGGGGTGTGGATTATGAGTGTTTCTATTACTGTTTCTCCTAAGTGGAAGCACACATCATACAAAGGTAATAAACCAGATCTCACAGCAGCCACATGGACTCGGTGGTACTTTTCTTGATTTAAGCTTTGTTTTCCTGCATTGATGCCCATCCTTTACCTTTTGGTACCTCAAATCTGCTCCTTCTATCCCATCCCCACTACTAGAAAAGAAAAAGGTCGTTTCATGTCTGTGAATTGATATATTCTGGGTTCTGAGACAGCCACTGCAACAAAGCACGCAAGTACCAACAGTGTGTGGATTTGATTCATCTTGTTTTAGCTTTTTTAATGTAGAAATGGAAAACCACACACTGGGAATATGCAGGCCTTCAAATTATGTATACAGTGTATTTGTATTTCAGTCTTACATGAGCTGTCATAAAAGCATGATTTTACAAAAAATAAACATCTACAAAGCACCTAAAATTCCTTGTGACATTTTAAATCTTTGAAATCTACTTTGTACACTTATTAAAATACTTTCCATTTATGAACCCAGACAGTAATAATAATTCACAATAATTTTGGAGTAATATGTGTAATTAGATGTGAAGATTTTCAGAGCAAACACTCTGTTTTACTGCTGGTTATAATTACCTAGGAGTCTTCAGTTGCTTTACCTACTGAAATTTATCATCTGTCTCCTCACCCTCCTGCAATCGAAGTCAGAGAAACTCTGTGCTACATTTCTGCAGTGCTTGCAGTGTCCAGGCAGTTGTGGCCCCACCATACATTCCCACTTGGACACCCTATGTATTACCACCCTGAGACATGGCTGGTGAAACCTGAGCAGCACAGCCCTCTAGAGGCAGCAGTGACACTAGGATTAACGTAAGTTAATACCAGTGTGTTGAAAGGATTTCTGTAGCCAACTACAGACTTCTCAGAGATATTAATCATCTTCTAGTTTGGTGGTTTTTTAAAATTAAAAAAGAGAGGTCTTTATTTCATTAATGTATGTGAAACAAAAATTCTTGCAGTGACAACAACAGGGGGGACGACAGGGGAAGCAGTAGGTCAGTGTTCAGCTGAGTCATGGGGATTGTCAGGCTTCAACACAAGTAACAAGCTTTATGAGTACAGATGGTTTCTGTACATCTGCACTTCAAGTCTTGCAAACAATTCTGTGTAGCTATCCAAAAGGATGGCTCATGTGAACAAACCACACAGTTTAGAGCACAAGAAGCACATTGTTTCTATCAGTTGTACTTTCTTTGTCCACATATTAATGTAATAGTCTCAATACATTCTGAAAAACAGCAAAACTTTTCTTCCCTACCTGGTAAAGATGACTGTTGAGAGAGCATACCTGACCTACCTGGTAAAGATGACTGTTGAGAGAGCATACCTGACCTCAATAGCTCTGTTTTTTTCTCCACTGCATGCCAGTACTATTTAAAATGTAAGGTAAGACGGGAACACCATAGCTCTACCCTTCTGGTCTGGTTTTTATTCAGCCTCTTGTGACCAGTGAAGGAATAGTCCTAGAGACCTGGACCAAAAAGTCTTTTCACACAGTGTGATGAGTTTCCAAGCTGTGCCAGCAAAGGGTGATGACATATCGGGTCACACCTCTGGAAGCCTGGCAGCACCTCAGGGATGCACAGCCATAGGAAACCCAGCTCCATGAGAACTTTGCTTCTCCAGGGTGTCATGAGGTACTTAGAGTACAGCTGACCCTGTGGCCTCTTCCTTCATTTGTGTGTGAACAGGAAGGTTGGATAGTGTTTCTGGTCTAATCTTTGTACAAGTGTGTTGTGCAGGCCCTCCCATGTGTGCTGTTGGTCAGAAGGGAGGGAGAAGTGAGATGTTATAATACCATTGGTTTCATTTTGTAGCTTTCTCACCAGTGGGGATCCACAGAAGGGGCTGCAGGTTTGCAGGGAACTGAGCAATGCTGGTTCAGATTTAAGGCAGGCAGGGGAAGAAGGACAATAAAACACCCTAATCCCAAAACGTCGGGGAAACTTCCATTTCATGCTGCCACAGCAGCGTCAGTCCCTCTAATTGCAACACCTCCTTCAACTGTGTTTTGTATGCTTGTTTCCTTTACAAAAAATCCTTATTTTCCAGAGTTTGTTTTTATATCTGTAGAAACCAGGCACTGACACTCACAGACTTTAGGAAAGGCTTGCTGCTGAATAGCCTGTACTTACTGCACACTTTCCGACGGCCCAGATAAATAACGAGAGGGTTTTGCTGTGCGAGAAGAGCTGTGAAACGCGCCGGCTCAGCCGCCTGTGAGCGAGGAGGCGCCTGTGCAGCCCTGCTCCCTCCCTCGCCCTGTCGCGGAGCCAGGGGAGCCAGGCGGACCCAGGGGCTGCGCTCGCTGCTCCGCGCCGGCCTCACTCCCAGCCGGCGCTGGTGAGGACAGCCAGGAGCCGAGCAGCCCTCCGCCAGCTTACGTGGCTCTGGAAAATGGAAAGTCCTGTTTACTTTTGGCTGTGATGGGGCTTTCATGTTTCTAATGAGGCAAATTTCTCCCTTTGCCTTGCTTTAACTTTCTTGATAAGTCCTCATGGGCATGCTTTTCGTCGTAAAAATAAACAATTAAAGAAAGCTAAACAAACAGAAGGGAGAGAAAGAACTCCTTCCTGTTCTCACAGCTAATCTCTGCAAAATTTAAACATGCTTATCAGCCAGCTGTGCTTCATTATTATCTTTTGCTTCCATCTTTTGTCCCAGTCTGCAGCGGATGCAGGCCGTCTGGTTTGTGTCATCCCCCCGTTTGCACAGACTGATTCTGATAAAGGAGCCAAGAGCTTCTCGGGGGCTGGGGGTTGGGGGTGGGGAAGGAAGGTAGAAGGTTTGGAAAAGTAACAAAAATAACACAAAGCCTTCTGCAGAGAGCAGAGATGTCATAAAACACATCCTCACTTTGGCACCTGGGAGCAAGGGCTTTTCCTACCTAGGTGAGCAATGCCTGTAGGTTTGCTCTAGTATTAATCCAGTCATTAAGTTAAAAAGAGATGGTCTGGGATGAACTAGGATCTTGGAAACTAGCCACATCTGGTTACATCAGTCATGCCAAAGTGTTTTGAGTTTCAGTGGAGAAATGAAATTCAGAACAAGTGATTGAGCACTCTACTCCCTATCCGTGGCTGGTAGTGTTCCTTGCTGATTCACACTTGGACTGACAAAGGGAAAATGGGGTTCTAGGCAGGTGGGGAAAATGGCTCTTGTAGGGATTGGGTGACAGTCACACTGAGGCTGGAAGGTGGTTGTGTGCTGATTATTCTTGCCTCCTGCAAAAAGCAGAATAGAGCAACTCTGTAAGTGGTCTTATGTATAGTACAGTCCTGTCAGGAAGGTAAGGATTTGGAAAGGTGTGCTACAGCACTTTTGTTCTGCTCTATCACTGCCTCTTCTCAAGCCCCACACAGATGTGCACTGAGTCTGTTGTACTATATTGCCTGGAAGATAAAGTAGTCAAACTCATAAGTTCAACTCTCTTGATTTTCAGAGAACAAAATGAAACTGATAAAATGTCATAAAAGAGTTGTGTTACCAGCTGGAGTTCAGGATTAAGCTTCGGTTCTAGGATGGTGTAGGTGAAGTCTGTTTTGGGGGACACACAGACTGGTTAGTCTGATCTGCTCTGACTGGAATTTAGAGGGTAGAATGGGAGGGGGAGGCCTCCCCTTTCTGTAAACACATCAGTGCTTTTCAGTTTGTGTGCAAGGCAGCAGCTGGTGGAGCCACTGGCCCAGACATACGCAGGACAGCTCCAGCCACAAAGGGGCGATGTTGGGGCTTGCAACAACACTGGTGGCATTGACAGCAAATTTTTGGGGTTCCTGGGGGGAAATTGGCAGGCCAGTTCCCACTTTCATGAGCCATAGGGCAGTTCACAGGTTTCATGTGCCCAGCATTTTAGCAAACTCAGGTCAGTTTGTGTCTTTGAACTGAAAAACTGCATTCTGGTTTGCAGTTGCAAAAGTGTCTGAAGATGGAAAGGGAAGGGGGGTCTTTTGTTGTTGTTTTTGTTGTTGTTGTTTACTTGTTTTTAACCTAGATTATTTCCCTTGTATATTACAGTTAAATAAAACAGATCTTGTAAGGGGGGAAGACAAAACATCGTTGCTGATCAAAAGAGGAGAGACCAAGAGAGGTCCTGGTCTTGCTTAAAATCTGGGACCACACAACTGTGGTGCCCCAATGTTTCCCAACCTGTTGTAGCATCTACTTCAATGAACATGTGGGAGGACAGGCAGCTGGGGGGCTGGGGACCAAAAGAAACCTGTCCCTAGCTCAGAGTTTGCTGGACAATGAACACTGCAGAGCGGTCACCACATGCTGGTTCTGAGGGTCACTGGGCAGGGAGCTGTGGTGGTCCTCCCTGTTTCCATATCCCTGACATTCTCCTCAGCTGCTTCGTGTCCAGGTTGGCAGTCCAGGAGTCAGGTCAAAAGTTAAAAGTATTTGTATACACCTACTCTTGCAGGAAGTAGTGTCAAAGCCAGTCTCAGAAAGCTTTTAACTGGATTTGATATACTGGGGTTTTTTCCTCCTGTGCCTTTGCAGATGACTTCTTCAGGGCTACAGCTGCCCAGTTTTACCAGCACTGTGACTTCTCATATCAACATCCTTCCATGTATTTTATACTAGGCTTTGCAGTCACCACATGCCACAAAAATATTGTTGACCACTAGCAGCATTCAAACAAGCTAGACTGTATTCATCATCCTATTCTGGGAAGGCCAAGAGAATGAAAAGGTCACAAAAAGCCTTGCAAAAATGCACTGTTTTGAAACATGTCTTACCACTGCTTTGGATAGAAAGGGATTGTAAATATACCATGTAGCAGAGACTGGAAAGAATTGTGCAGAAAATGATAGAGGAAGGTTCCTGATAAATTACTGCCCATGTTATAACTTCATGAGATAAATATGATGCTTTTATGTATACTCTTTCTGAAAAATGTTCTACGCATTCAGCTTTCGAGACCTTGTAAACTATCACTTTATTCATTAGTTTGCAGATGAAAAAAAAAATCAAAAAAGACTCTCTAATTAAACACTCGGTTTTACAAATCCTTCACAATGTATCAAATGCCCATTTCCATCATACTGCCAAAAGAGTTGAAACACAAGCTTGTCCTCTCACCCTGCATAAGGAGCTCTGTTCTCTTGTAACAGCTGTTAGCAGAATTGAGAGGCTGTCATGTTTAACTCAAGAAGAATTTTTGGCAGACATTGCTTCTAATTTTGGGTTCAAATGTTCCTATATCTCAAAATTACTGTCTTGTTAGGGGGAAGGATTGGCTGTGTGAAAGTCAGTAATTGTGATAAAAAACTGGTGAACCCATCTCAGGAACCACTGCAAAGTAATACTCTGGGTAGCTGGGAAGTTAAGTGAAATTAGAAACCCAATGGCAAAAGAACCAGACCTGGAAGTAGCTGCTGAGGAAAAGAACTTTTGGAAAGGTGTGTTGTGCAGTTGTCAGGAAGGCAAGATCTCTTTACTGGTCACCTGATGGATGTTGGGAAAGTCCAAAGATTAGAACAGGTAAGGATAGACATTGCTGTGTGCTTTAGGTGTTCCACATCTATGGATATGTGTTCCATCTCTCTGATTCAAAGTTCACTGAAATAGTCAGAAAAATATATCCTCATACTGCCTTTGGCCATGATCTTAGTATGAGGAGGTTTGAAAAGAAATTTCTTACTGCTGGCTATGGACATTGTTTGTTCATAGTAGTCAAAGTGAGAAGCTGCATACATTTCTTGCCTTCTAAACGCAGCATCAGTAACTTGCACTTTCTCAAGAAAGGGAAATTAAGTAGATGCTATTTGCTTATGCTTCCCTGGATAAGAGTCTCATCTTTGTCTGGAAGAGAAGGTACAAGACTAAAAGAAGAAATGACAAGAAAGAGCATAGGAAGAAAAATTGTTGATGGAGGTGCTGAGTGGCCTGATAGGGTGGCATGCTGAGACAGGCTGAGAGGAGTCTAGAGAAGGCAAGGGTGCTGTAAATGAAGTCCACCATTACTGAGAAGGCTTTCTTGTTGTCATAGACTGATCCAAGTAGTAAACAAATACAGCCAGACCTGCAGATGAACACTTCTTAAGGGTATGCTGGCCATCAAGAGCATGTTCCCTGCTTCCTCAGCTGCCTGAAGGGTCAGAGGAGAATGTTTCCTAGGGAAGAGCCCCTGATATTCCAGTGGGGTAGCTGAAAGGCAGAGAGTTCTCCCTGCAACACTCAACATTGCTGCTTGCCTGGGTCAACCAGGAATTTGCACCAAAAGGAAGGGGCTTTCTGACGGCTGCCAGATCAGCCAGCAGGCAGAGCCAAACCTCTGTTCTGTAGCTGTTTGTGGGGCCCCAAAACTTCAAAGGCTGTACAGTGAAATGCTTTCCTGCAGCCAATTGTTTGATGGTCTAGCAAAAAAAATATGATTATAGTATAAGATTTCTGAACTCCAGAAATATTTAGGATGTTACAACATAGTTTTAGTGTCTCTCTGTAGTGTCTGTGCCCCTCCAATGTATTTTCAAAGAGCAATCAAATTGCTTGCTTAGAGCTTTTCTTTCAGCATCTCACTGATGAAGAGTTGCTTCAAGAAACTTTTGCTCCACCACAGAACATAGAATAACATCTACAATTTCTCAAGAGAAAAGAAAAATATGTCTGCATTCCCAAGTGGCAGTTATTGTTTATTGTATTTGGAGTAGTCTGAAATCTCTCGAGGAAAAAAATTCAAACCAAGTGGCTTGTTGCCATTTGTTTAGACATTACTGAAGGCCTAAACCTTTCTCTCCAGCATACCAGTTTTCCCTAGATGTCTTTTTTTTTTCTTTCTTTTTTTTTTCTTTTTTTTTTTTTCTGGAATTTCATCACAGAAAAGACAGCAAGTGGAAATGACAGCATCCTCTGAGGTGCCTGGCAATCTTCATGTCCAAGAGGCACTGAGAGCTCAGTCCAAATAGCTTTCTTAGATCCTTTGGGTATATAATGCTTCACAGAATCACAGAATCACAGAATCACAGAAGTGGTCAAGTTAGAAGGGACCACAGTGGTCCACATCTGGTCCAACCTCCCTGCTGAAGCAGGGTCATTCTAGAGCCCCTGGCACAGGGTTGTATCCAGAGGGTTCTTGATATTTCCAGTGAGGGAGAATCTACAGCCTCTCTGAACAGTTGTTCAAGTGCACAGGCATCCACACAGTAAAGTTCTTCCTCATGTTCAAGTGGAACTTCCTGTGCATCACTTCGTGCCTATTGCCTCTGGTTTTATTGTTTGGCAACACCAAGAAGAGCCTGGCTGCATCCTCTTGACACCCACCCTTTAGATGCTTATCAAAATTGATGAGGTAGCTTGAGAATACTCCTTTTTGCTTCAGACTACTCCTTTTTTCTGGTTGCCAAATGAGATGTTTCTGAGGCAGCAGGAGGATGGGGGTTCTGCACATCATAGCTGTCCACAAGCCTCAGAGCCAGAGCTCTTCATATCAGTGAAGGAAGAGGGAAGTGAGGGCTGGTGGATGATAGGACCTTGCCTCATCATGCAGTCAGAACATCGTCTAGACATGTATTTAGACCATGAGTTTGAAAAGTACTCACTGGATCTGCCAGCACAGGCTAACCACTGCCTGTCTGGGAAGGACTACGCACATTTTTAAGAAGGAGCTGGTTTATTTTTATTTAGCCACGTCTCATATATGGGAGGCAGCAGAATAGCACAGTGTGGCCTAATTGCTTACATCTGGATCCCTGCTGAAAATGTACAGTGGTGTGCATGCAGTTTCAGTGGAAGAGGCATGATTTATCGAGCTGTTCTTGGAAGCAGTAGAAGGTTACTAAGTACAAAGCAGATATACTCCAAATAGTAACTACAGTCCAGAGCTCCTCTCCACCCTTTGTTCCATGCACATTAGCACACGTACGCACATGCATAACTGGAGTGCCAGAGGAGCACTGCTTTCAGGGCTTTTTTGTTAAAATGAGAGGAACAAAGCCTGTGTAAAGGCTCAACAGCCACAGATACTGTTTACTCCTCAGAGCCACATGGTTCTGAATCTTGACATTTCAATGGAATGAAAATAAACCACATCACATTTACTGTTTCTACTGCAGTAATAATTGTGCTGATTACCCCAGCACATTATTTTCTACCAGACTGCCTCTGTGAAACCAGCCACAGAGCAACGCGCCGGCTTCCCCCCGGGAGCTGCTTTTCTGCCTTGCATTGGTTTCACAGTGTTGCAAAGCCACGCACAGCCCTTGTGCCCAGTGCAGCTGCCTCATACAAATTGAGCAGCTTTTGGAGGGAAGGGGAACTTGTCATTTTGTGTAACCTATGCATAAAATTCTACCCATTTTCTTTGTTTATCTGGGGAACTGAGGGGCCTGACATCTCAGGGACTTCCGTTTTGTTTACAAATGAGTGTGTTAATCACTGTCATTTGAGTGTGTGTTCTAACTTTGAAGATTGTCTTTGGAAACAGGAGATTCCCCTCTGCCACTGCTTATGTATATGAATGCATGTTCCTCCCTTTCTCCCTCCCCATGCCTCTGGAATATAATCTTTTCCTTGTGATTAATTCAATAATCACATAAATGTCTTTAGGTACATACCAGGCCCACTCTTAGGTCAAGATTCTACTTTAACAATCATAAACTACAAAACCCCTCCCTTTCCCTTGACTTTTCCTGTCTTGTCTTTCCCCACCCATAATTGTCTCTGCTTACATTAGTGATTGACCAGCTGCCAGATTATTTTATGCCAGATTAATATTTTTCCTCTAAGATCCTGGGAGGGAAGCTTTGCATATAAATTCTGCATAAGATCATAATTACATCAACCATGCTGCTAGGTAGGTTACTTCTCTTTGTTTCCTACAAAAAAATCCTGCCAAAAATCTTTCAGCTCTACCACACACAAAGACAGGCTTTTAGTCAATTTTGTTTGGAATTCTTTCTATATAAAAATCAACACACCACCTGAATGTTCATTTTTTTAATAATTGTCCTTCCTGTTTTCTTAGTTTGTTTTACTTTAACTTGCTTATTTACCAGTAGCCCCTGGCTGGAATGGACAATAGGCAGAGACTTATTTTATTACCAGTTCTCTTACTGAAATAAAAAGCCATTGATTTGGGTTGTTGTATAGGGGACCCTTCTTCTTGCATAGAATTCACATATTTTTTGAAAAAAATATCTGTTTAAGTTTTCACAGCATGATATTTACACCTCAAAGTTGTATCTAGAGATGAAAGAAATGGTGTTAAGTGGAATTTAAAAGCTGTCTAATCTTCTTTTGGCAGTATTGCACCTGATCTTCCTGTGGGGACAGGGAGGGGAGGGAGGGTGTGGGCTGCTTAATTGTGACAGAAGAACGCATGAGTTGTAGGACCACCATACTGGTTTAGTGTCCTGTCATTGGTCAGGAGAGGGCACCCAGTGTCATGTCAGTGAGGCCTGGTGGGTGAGAGGGTAGATGTAACCCACCTGTACCTCACATACCATTTCTAGGCTCCAAATGGATCTGGGTGTTGTATGGGAGAGCAGATGTCAGTGGTGAAAACCCCACTGAACATTAAATTGCTACTATTATCTTTCCTGCAGCTTTTGATCTCACTCATTGAGAAAGTGTGGTCTCCCTGTTACCTCTCTACTATTTGTTTTCTTCTCCCCCTCTCTCTTTTCCTCATTTTTTTCTTTTATTTTCTTTTGTGTGTGCATGTGTCTGGCTCCTTTGTTAACTCTCCTCTGCTTCTTCCCTTGCTTCAACACTTTTTTTCTTGCCACCAGAAGAAGTTGTAAAAATAGGACCTGAAAATATGCCATGTGAATAGCATAAGGATGAATGTTCTGGAAGTGTAGGAGTGGCTGAAAAGTCTGATCACTCTTTAGATGTAGCTAGAGACACTGACAGAGGTGGCTGCATGGCAAGAGAACAGTGGCACCAAAGGACCAAACTCAATGACCATAGAATCATAGAATGTTAAGGGTTGGAAGAACCTTAAAGATCATCTAGTCCCAACCTCCACTCCCATTAGACTTGGTTGCTCAAGGCCTTATTCAATCTGGCCTTGACCTGTGCCAGTATTGGGGCATCCACAACCTCCCTAGTCAACTTGTTCCAGTATGTCGCCACCCACACAGTAAAGAATGTCTTCCTAATATGTAGCCTACATTTTACCTTTTTCAATTCGTACCCATTATTCCTTGCTCTATCACTGCACTTTCAGATGAAGAGTCCTGCTCTGGTGTCTCTGTAGCCCCCTTAGATACTGTAGACCCCTAAATACTGAGGCACCCCTAGATACCCCTTTTTCTTCTCCAGGCTGAACAGCCCTAACTTGCTCAGCCTTTGTAGGAGAGTTGTTCCAGTCCTCTTATCAACTTTGTGGACCTTGTCCGGACTTGATCCAGCAGTTCCATGCCATTCTTATGTTGGGGGCAGCAGAACTGTACTCAATATTCCAGGTTAGTCTAGCAGATCCAGGTACAATGGCAGATCCATCCAGTGTTCTTTCATTTTCCTTTGGGCCATCAGTTTTAGTCAGTTTATGCCAAACTAAAACCTCATAATTAGCATTTCTAGCAGTGACGTGTAATTGAAGATACAAATGCTATGGACAGGAATCCAGAAATAGTAGTTTTCAGTGCTTATAGGTCCTCAAGGGCTCTGGATCCTTTAAGCAGTATCAAAGAGAATGTTAGTCACCCTTTTTTGGTAATATAAAGTTTTCCAGTGACAGGCATTCTTGGAACTTACATGACAGTTATCAGCCAAGGGAAGAAACTCTGCCTCTGACCAGCACAGTTACTGTATGCTGTGCTCCCAGATGGTGTTTACTTCAAATGTGTCTTCCTTGTGAATGTGGCCCATTTGGCAATAGGTAGAGCAGCAGAGGTAAGTCCATGTGACGCTAGCCTAGTAACAGAAAATAAAGAAAACTTCAGTCTTCTGAGATCTGGTCAACTGTTGGTTTAGGTGTTTTTTGGTTTTTGTTTGTTTTTGTTTTTTTTTTTTTTTTGGGGGGGAGGGGGTGTTTGTGTTTTTGTTTGTTTTGTATTGTTTTGTTTTGGTTTTATTTTGAAAAGACCTTATTTTTTGTCTTTGGAGACTTCACACAGAAAATAAATGCCATAGTATTGACTTAGTTCCTGGGAGTGGATTTTTGCAGTATGAACTAGAGACATTGAGCAGAAACAGATACTAAAAACTGTGAGGCCAGAAACCACCTTGTCCCTTACCTGAAAAAAATTAAAGTCAAATTAGGAGCTTCGTAAGTTTGTTTCGCTTGAGTCATTCACAAAAAACATTTACCAAGATAAGAACTGAATGCTACTCTTGGACAGTTACACAGAGTATTGATGAGGTAAGTATGATCAGCATATTCAAAAGAAACATAATCTTTTAATCAGTGTGGACATTTTTATCAGCTGTTGTTAAGTGTTACAGGGACTTCATTTGTTAGGTGCTATTTGCTCTTGTCCCCCTATAGGAAAAAGGAAAGAAAAGCAAACAAAAAAACCCTTCTTCCATCCAGTGTTATAAGATTGAAAGAATTTTTCCTTGGAGTAGAATGCTTTTCAGTTCTTATACCCTTCTAAATATCACATTCCACAAATTTGAGAACAACAGAATTGAATTACTGATATTTATTCAATAAACCGCAAAAATGCTCAGACCTTTCAACCACTAGTATTGTAATCAGTGTGACTCCTATCTGAGTGCTGATGGTGAAAATGATGACTTATTTTAAAAATAAAAAGTAACATTCCAGACACTCCCATCTTGGTCTGGATAAATAAAAAATGTAATAATAATAAAAAGAATTGCTTACTTCAGTAAAAGCTTCAGTTAAAAATAAACCTTCACTTTCCTACTATTAATGGAACTGAAAAGTTCCTAAACTGTCTTAACAGTAGTTGGGTTTGTTGTTGTTTGTTTTTTTAAACTTTTTGTTGTGTTTATTTTTATTATTAATAATATTAATATTATTATTTCATTGGTAAAATCTTCTGGGAAGTGGATTTGTATCTGAAAAAAGGAATATAGTGCCATGCTTTTGAATTGGATGGAATTTCTAATAAAAGCAATGTGAAAAAGAGAAACAGTGAGAGAGAGATATTTATCCTAAAATTGCCTGTGGTTGTGGGGTGGAGGTCATTATAGTATTTGGCAGGTATGTGGTAAAACAGGCTTGCCCAATCAGGCAGAGTAAGGTCTTGAACTATGGGTTTATACACCCAATCACACCATCCAGACTTTAGCTTTAGTTGTCTAATGCAATTAATGTTTAGTTGCTGATATAAAGTAAATCCACTCCAAAAAGACAGAAAACTAGAAGTTCAATACCTAATAAACCAAGCAAGAATGTGCATGGAGAGTGAATGTATCCAATAGAGCAGGAGTGGTGAGAACCACTCATCTCCTATTTTATCTTTATTTTATCTTATTCCAAGATAAACTGATAGATTCATAAATTTCTTCCATTCACTGTCATTCCTTAGAAGAGGAAGCCATTAAGCAACCAGTGAAAGAGGGGGAGAAGCCTTCAGACAATATTACCAAAGCAGTTGCGCTCATTTTTCCCGCTGAGGTGTAGAGATATTTCTGTGCAGCCTGTCCCAATTCTTCTTTGGTTCTCAGTATTCTTCTGTCCAGTGTAGGGAAAAAAAGGAGAAAATAAGGAAGAAGCTAAATTCCATTTCTTCTGAAGCAACTGTGATGTTCCCAGCTTTCAGTATTTTTTACAAGAGATGTAGGCTTCTCTAGACTTATTTTGCCTAAATATAATATTGGACACATAAGAACTTGTAAGCATTAATTTTGTTTTTCAACACCTTGCCCTTCCATCTACTTTCTTCTACCACATAGGCTATACCTGGATAGCCATCTTAATACAGAGTTTCCTTGCATAGGGTACTGGATGTACCTGTATGAAGTGTCCCCTAAAAAGGTGAGTGTATGCTGGTGTGCAGGTATTTCACCACTTCTTTCTTGGGTATTTTAGGAACTGAATTAAAGGTCTAAGACAAAAAAGAAAGTTCACACAAAAATTAGTAAGAAACTGTATATAAGCACAAAACCCCCCCAACAAAACAAAACACCAAACCAGACAAAACCTGTTAAACTGCTACAGCTATGGAAGCAGGCACATGAAGGGGAATCAGAACATCCTTAGGCTTTTCCTTAGACTTTTATTAAAGACTTAAAGTGACTTTGCAGAGTTCATTATAATGCTGCTGGTCCAATACTGAGATTTGAAGTAAAAGACTTGCAAGGAATGAGTGGATGGAAAAAGAGAAAATATTTATGTTTTTCTATTTTGCTGTTCTCTTTTCTGAGGTTTTTTTAAGGAACAATTCATTTTTATGTTAAAAGAAAACAAAATCACCTGTCTTCTGAGTCCAGAAGTAAAAGTCCTTCTGCTAGTCCTGAGATCTCATTTCAAGAAAATGACACAGACCCACCTCCACTGTCTGGCTAACAATAATAGTGACAGCAATAACTACTTCAACATTAATAAAAATATAAAACATTGTGCTCAATATTTTCCTCTACATTTTCAAATACTTGGAAATGGGAAAATACTAATCTTTTTTTCTGATTATAAAAGTACCAAAGTTTTTTTATTTTCATCACCTACATAGTTCAACATATTTGAGAAATGAAAACAAGAAAAATCAACTGTAAAAATAATGAAAAGTTGGGATTTAGTTGACATAGTTACTTCTTTTTCATGTCTCAGAAAACCACAAAAGGATCTTTTGGTCCCAGGTAGTTTAATGAAGTGATAAATTAGCTTGTCATTACCCATTCCTCTGGCAGTTCTTTGGGCAAATGGAAAACACCTATAAAGCAAAATATTTTTGTCTGTATGGGTAAAGGCATTTATTGTAACTAGAAATAAAAGATATGTGTAACACTCTAAAAGGTGTTGCGTTTGGGTTTTCTTGTTTGTTTTGTTTAGTTTTATTTTCTCTAATTTGAGACTACTGATGTTGTCAGTTCATTTTTATTGTTAGCTCAAAAGATCTTTTGGGTGCTTTATGATGCCTAATTCAATAATAATCCCTCAGACCCACATAGGAATGTCTCACAACACTAGTGACTAGTCAGTGATATTTAAGTATTCGTGATATAAATGTGTTGGAAGAGTTCTTTGCTGATTTGTGTTTGGAACATATTTCAGTTATTTTTATGACATTCTAATCTGATATTCTGTAAATGGCCCTGGGAGAATTGCTTTGAAAGGAGACATAACACAGAAAAATATGACAACACAAGAAAATATCTCAGGGTATTTAAAATAGTCATTTATGGGGATACTGGAGTGGGTGAAGTAATTTTTCTTGATTTTCTTAAATCTTGTGTATTTCTGTGTTTTAAGTAAATGCACAAAGAACAGCTGGATAACTTCACAAACCCAATCTTGATGCAAGCATCTAAAAGGCTTTTGAGTACCCAGAACATACCCTTAACTCTTTTGATAGACCCTCTGTATTTTCTAAGTACAATGCCCTTTTTTCTTCTGATTCAGGCATAGTCACCGTTCCAGTAAGTTCTAGTCATCTAATACTTTAAATTTTGATAGCTTGCTTACCATATTGAAGCAAATGAAAATCATTCTCTAGTATGTGTTTATGCTGGAAACAGTAAAGGCAAAATACCTAGCTAAGAATATAGTAGTTTTCCTTTTAAAGTGATACAAACTCTTACATTATTTCCTTTCCTGCTCTTATACCAAAGCCTATGGAAAAGCTCTTATGCTGAGTTTTCAATTTGGGTATTATTATCTGAATTAATGTTTTTTTTCATATCAGCCATTCTTGCTAATTTTTGCTTATGAGACCTCTGATGGCAAGCAGGGTGACCTGCTCCAGGCCCTGATACTATTACATGGTGCAAAGTACCGTTTGAGAATGACCCCTCTTTGACTCCAGTTCCTTATGTTCACAATCTAGATTCAAATGCAAAAAATGTCTGTCATACAAAGCCACGTTCCTGTCATAACCTTAACACACTTCTAACAGCCTACAAGAGCGTACAAGTCAAATGTTTGAAGCACAGCTTTTTACGGCAACGTCACTTAATCCATTGTTTATGGAAGGAAAATTAAGGCTATGTTTCCACCAAGTTCAGGCGAGGTTTCTGGAAATATGTGCTTGTAAACAAAATTGCAAAGATTCTTCCCACCTGCTTCTGCTTTCTGTCCTGATTAAACCCTGAGGGTCAATTATCTGAAAATCTAGGGAAACTTCTGAGTCAGAAGTTGATCAGGTTCCAGAAAGAGAAGAAATCCAAATGGGAAAAAGAGAAAGGATAAGGCAAAACTGGTAATGTTGACAAATATGTTGGCTTTTTTAATATAGTCTGTCAAGTTAGGACAGGGAAGTTGTGAAGTAATGGGAACATAAATTTTTGGTCGTAATACAACTTGACATTTATTTCAAATTGGTGGAAAGTTTCACAATAATCATATTTTATCCACATTTTTGTTTGCAATGTAAGAATAGTAAGGTCATTTTGTCTTCCTGTTGAATAAAGGGTCCATTTCTCACCTTTTCTATATTTTTTTTAAAGAGCTGATCCATCTAAATATTATGTACATGTAGTGGGAAAATTCTGGATGAAATATTTTGGTCATCCATATTTAAAATGGCACACTGAAAAAAAATATATGTATGAAGGCAAGGGAATTAGAGGGAAACAACTTAGAGTAAATTTGGAACAAAAGGATAAGACTATCCCTCCTCAGTATGAGTATTAAACATTGGGTTTAAAGTGTCAGAGCCAGCTTATATTCTGTTCCATACTGGCATGATGCTCACAGCTTTGGGCAGCAGATTCTGGGGTAGTTCTGGAAGCATAATTGGGTCAGTGCACACGACTAACATTACTGGATGCTCTGACTATATCTCTGCTAGTAAACTAAACAAGGCCAGGCTCCCAGCTAAACCTCTGCAAGAGGTGCTCATTCCTGCTGCTTGTTTGGCAATCTTTAGGACGTGGTTTTGATCTGAGCTTGCCAGCACCTCTCCCAACAGCAATACGAGAGCCTGTGGGACAGCATAGGCCAATTCTGTTCTCAGTAAATGGTCTGCATCAATCTATGGGTTTGGGACAATGGCCCCTTAACAGTACAGAAGACTACAACATATTTTCCAGGTACCATGCCAGTTAACTGTAGGCTGATAGAGCAAACTATGGCCCATTTTAACAGATTCAGCCTCTACAGAGAGTGATGCCTTGAAATATTTTCTGTAGTGGCAGAAACTACAGAATGAAATTTAAGACGTGAAGAAGTGGAGACCAGTAGGGATTTGAGGGTAATATTCGTGATGCAGAAGAATATAACTGTAGTTCATTGGCTGTCTTATATTCCTTCATTTGGAAGCGAGTAACACAGGACTGGGGAGAAAAGGGAAAATATGCAGGAAAAAAAAAAAAAGTTGGAAGTTGCAAAGTGGCCTTTTAACAGCATCTGGAGTCCCTTCTGTTTAACTGCAGAAGAGATCATGAAGGTTTGGTGAGGAACAGAGCCCACATGATCTTCCCTGCTCAACCTCCAGATCCAGTTCATAGCTGGTAGAAATCAATGTAGACATGAACGCTATTCTCACCTGTACCTGGAATTGCAGTTTCAGATAAGTAAAATACCTTTCTCAGTTATCAGGATCTGATTCTCTTTCTCCTGCAGTTAATTGATTTCAGTGGCAAAGAGGCAGTTACAGATGCTCAGTGGCCTGGTTGTCTGACCACCCCTATGCTTAGGTAAACTGAAGTCTCGGTTATGTCTTTAATAACAATAGATATAATGTGATTTAATGGGTTGCATAAGCTAACCAGAAACACTGATCTATTATTGTTGTAGGATCTATAATATGCCTAATGAGTATCATACACTGCTTATTTTAGTACATTACTTATTTTCTGGGTTTGAGGTAATAAATTCAAAATTCAATAGCTAAGTTTTTGTCAGATTGCTTGTGGTAGTTTGTGGAAATAATATGCAAACAGGTGACTTGTTAAAGGTCCAGAATCTAATTTTTTTTTTGAATTAGAGGGAAAATGTTTCAAGGAAGGTCGAAGACTTTCTCTTATGCTGATCTACACTTACCAGCAAAGGTGCTAAATTCTGGAGTGACCCTACTAGTTTACTCCTGAGCTCTTTTTGATGAAGGAGAAATAAATGCTGCTGGCATGTTCAGTATTATAACACAAAAGAGGCATGCTAAATTCAGAACAGCTAATGAAAACTTTGAAAATGGTGAGGCAAAGTAATAATATTCCAGAAATTGGAAATCCCATCAGATGAAGTGAGTGAAATGGAATGTATGTCACAAGACATAGAATATCTGACGAAAATAAAAAGGGTTTAAGAAAGTTATTGAAGACACTGAACCTAAATATTTCAGTCTCCAAAACAGGAAGTCTTAGAGAGAGTAGTCAGGTGTGCTGGAGCCTCAGGGATCTTAATAAGCATTGAAGGAGGGGAACAAGTTTATATAGTCTATAAGCGACTTTTAAACATCTGTTTTTACCAGTGATAATTCAGTTGAGATGTTGCTCGAGACATACTGTTTTAAGGGGAAAACATAGATCACTGAAGTGCAAAACAAGAATGATGGGAAAAATTAACAAATTGAAAGGAAAAAAGAGTGATATATGACAAGAAATTTTGAAAAGACTCAGCAGTGAATATCCTGAGCCACAGACAATAACAATTAAAGAATAATATCAGCAAAAAAGCAGCCAGCTCCTACACTAGGAAATTGGATAGTAGCAAATATTTACATTTTAAGTCCTAAAGGATAGTATTTTAAAAGAAAAAATATATTTCTTAATTAGGAGATTGAAAAGAGATTGAAACACAAGAATCTAAAATAATTCTGTAATACAATAACATAATTTTTAATTAAAATTTTTATTTCCTTTTTAATGTCTAAACATTAGCCAGTCCTGTATTGAATTTACAACTGACAGTCTTTGGGCTTTTATCTGTTAGTATGAAGTTTCTTGTTCCACATTTGTTGGGTTTTTTTTCTTTCTTTTTCATATGCCTGTAGAATCTTCAATGTGGAAGAAAAAAAGAAGAGCTAAAGAAGTTAATGGGCGGAACAGTTCATTAAAGAGATTAGATCTGTTTTGGGCACATCTTATAGAAATCTGGATTAACCTTCAGCAAATGAGAGTGGAAACTTTAATTTTGTTCCAAGACTAATAAAAATGTTCTGGATAGAAATGTGTATCATTTAACAGCACAGCCTCCTTCTTACTCACATTGTGTATTAAATTACTCCTCAGGGAACACATTCCTTCACATTTTTCTCCATCAAAGCCAGATTGCTGCTATGCCACGTAAATTGAGGCAGTACTTGAAGTGAAAGAGCTGATGGCTCATCGTTATATAAACTCTGCTGACGAGTTCAGAAGTGGTGGGGTTACTGAGTTTCTCAGTTCTTTCTATTCAACAATGGGGATTTCAGTGACCAACTCCTGTGATTGCAGTATGTTCTGAGATGGTGGCTGGCTGCAGTGTCCGGAACCACAGAGCCAAGCTCTGTGTGCTGCTGTGCCGTCACCTCCCAACCCGCGCACAGAGCAGCCCAATGCTTTTTTCAAGCCAGTCTGAAGGGTATCTCACCTGCAATACAGACTGTGGGGCAGGATAGGTGGGTAGGGGGGATAAGGTGAGGTGTAGGGTTCTCCCCAAAGTTGTGAGTGCTCATAGTAGCATTTTGCAGAGGATCTTCTGGCTAATGCTGGACTGCTGCCTGTTGTGAGACTGCAGGAGCATATTTCCTGTCTCATCTTACCCTTCTCTGTTTCGTATTATTCCTTTACATGGTGCTTGTCCCACAAAGTGCCATGTGCCTATTCAAAAACCCCCAGCCCAGATCACTACACTTGGAACCCCTAGCCTTGCTAAGACTGCCTTTGTCCCTTTTTCCATCAGACAGTTTGGGCATGATAGAAGAAGCCTTTTTTTTTTTTTTTTCGGGTCTATACTTTTCTTATTCTGATACACTTCACCACAGAATTCTGTCCCTAAGGTGATACCTTAGGATTCCATTAATGAAATAGGACAGTCAGAATATTGGCAAGATATGGGGAAAGCCTCAAAATTGATGAAAGGAGACTCCATGCTCACAGCTTCTTTTTTTTTCTTGAATCTTCCTATGGGCTACGCAAAAAAGTTGACAGATACTCCTTGACACAAGATGAGGGGAAACAGATATGAAACACACTTTAGTAAGGCAATATTAAAAACCTGGAAAAAAGTTATTACTAAGTAAATTTCACTAAGTAAAACAACAAGTTTGTTTGTTTTCTGTGTTTCGCTTTGAAAACCTGTTGATGGTGAACAGCATGGTCCAAGACACACTCAAGGACAATAGTAATTCCCTATTCTGTAACTTTCTTCCATTTCGGCATGGAATTTGACCATCCTTACCTTTGGAAGTTTTCTAGGAGGTTAACATAAGAATTTCTGGTGCCAAAAAACATTAGGTCCAAATACATGTTTTCAAAGCTAAACTGGATAGCACCTTTCTCCCAGTTGACTGCTACTGCTTTCAGTGCCTGGCACTATTCTCGGTCCAGCTCAACAGAGAATGGTTACCATAATCCCTATTTTAGCTTTGAAAAAAAGAAAGTCAGAACAGAAAAGTGCTTTAATAGCAGTCTAATAGTTTGACAGTAGCCAATAAGGAACAGCCAATACAAAGCTTCTGGACAAACACTGAACTGCTTAATGCAGTGAAAAAGAAGTGTTGTCTGCTCTTGTTTTCCGTAACTGCTTATTTAAATTTAGTAATCTTCTTATTTTATCCTGGTACTTTTCTCTACCTTTTGATCCTAAGAAACTTATGAACCCTCTAACTGCATAACATAACTCTCTAGTTTCTAGAGCAGCTCTGTAAATTGTGGCTCAATATCACATGTGCTTGTCCCAAGGCCAAAGTATTATAAAACAGTTTATAATAAGTATTTTTTTGCTTTACGCAGTGTTATAGAAAATTACAATGTATGCTGTTGCAATAAATGCTCTTTCATCTGCCCAAGGCAACCTTCTCACACTTATTGTGAAATTTCTAACACCAAGACAATGAGAAAGTATTGGTTATTTTGTTCCTTCATAACTTAAATGCTGCTCTGTGCTTATCACTATGTCGGGCAAGTGTCCAGGAAAACAAAATAGTAGACATAGCATGGACAAGAAAGAAAATCAAAAGAGGAAAAAACCAAGTTGCTGGGTTTGAGATTTAGGAAATTTTTCTTCTCACAGGGAAGTCAAAAAAGCACTGTAGGGGCAGACTTAGTATAGTGCAATAATAGCAATGCTTTTGGAATTTCCATGGCAAAAATAGACACAGAGTTAGGTTGCAGAAGTATTTTCATGTAGCTCTAACCAGAAACACTCTAGTGTGTCAGACAGGCTGTTAGGAGCTGGGTTGGGAAAGTTGTTAAGAAACAATTAGACATCTCTGAATCCAGATAGATATAGACAGGTATGAATGTATAGCTTCCCTTTCTTACCCTTGGTATCCCATCCAGTTGGATTAGATACAGATAGGGCTAAATACACAAGGAGCTATGACAGAAGTCAAAGAGTGCAGAAAATTCTGACTGAATAGGAAAAATATCACAGAGGACTTGTCTCGATTAGCAATAACTTAGAGGGACAGAGACCTCAGACAGAAGTCTCCTCTCACAGATTCAATACCCCTGGTTTCTCCAATACAGAGAGAGAGACCAAATATGCCTAGATGAAAGTGAAAAAATAACTATTTAGCAAAAAATAAATGCTAATAACAATGCAGATAAAACTGGGTTAAACCAACTGATTAGAAGAAATTTCCCAAGCCCCACGCACTGAATCAAATTGGCAGCCAGCCTCCCCCACCCTGAAATAAACACATGGCCATAGGACAGAGACAAGGTGGCCTTCACCTCCCACATGCCCTGTAAACCTGGCAGGAACTGTTGGAGAGTAGTGCTGGCAGGAAATAGTGGATACCTGGGATTTGATACCAGCAGACACTCGCATGGTACTGGAGTGAGGCTGCAGTGCTGGTACAGGCAGCCAGAGCAGGGCTGTGGATCCTGCAGGTCCAACTGGAAGGACCTGCAAGACACCTGATGGATCCAGCAATGAGACTTGGTTGTTGCAGTTTCAGTGTTCGTTGGTCAAAGTGGTGGTTGCAGTCTGGATACATTGAGGTGGCGGTGGAAGCCTTGGGTGGTTAAGGAAATTCCAATGTGGTAATGGAAGAAAACTCAGTGTTGAGTGAAGTCTGAGTGTGGTCTTTTATTGGGCTCGGTCTACGTGGGAATGCCTTCAGTACCTCCCCTGGGGCAGGAAGTTCTATGCTGAATAATGTAGTACTGGATCATGGGATATTTCAGGAGTCTTTGACACCTTCTAAGATGTTACAGCTGCCTGTCATGTCAGCATAGGTGGATCCCTTATGGCCCATCAGCAGAGATGAATATCTTCGGGTTATGTGTGAATTGTCCCAATGCTTCCCCTGGAGGGGAGTTATCCCAGCTGAGTCATTTGTGTAAGGACAAGGAAGGTACCCCACCTCACAGGATTTGCCTCTCTTCTTATTTTCTTCAACACCCAGCTTGTAGCCTGAAGTGTTAGATGTGCATGCTTGAAGCACCTGGTTTGCCGCTCTGCAAAGCACACCGCTGATTGAGCCACGAACACCAGCAGTCCAGCTTCTGACAGCAGGTGGTCAAATGTTTGAGTCTTTAATCACTAGCAGTTCAGTCTCTTTAAGGAAGGCAAAACATGAAAAAGTCCAAAAGGCATTTATGAAGAAAAGAGAAAAGAAAGGTGGATATCAGAATTTTTGTGTAACCTAGGACAGGACTGAATGACATCTGCTTCAAACTTTCAGACTTTCTTATCTAGATTTCATAAACATTGTGAAATGCTCTATGGTCTCTATTATTTACACAATGTACCCAAAGGAATTTGTTAAAAATCTTGGCTTTCTACCGGCCTGCTCCCTGTTCTCCTCCCTCACCACCCCCTCCCCCAAATTGCCAATATTTGTGGTCAAAAACCATATCAGACTACAAGAAGAAGAAGAAGAAGAAAAAAAAAGGAAAATATCGGTGGCAAAGCCCATGCAACATGCAACCTTCTGGTTACTGTGCTTTCAGAGTGATCCTTGGTGATAGTTTATGTTCACGTTTTTTTCTTCATGACCAAAATTTACTTTAAGAAGCTTGATACAGTTCTTAGATCATAGCTCAAAAGAACTTACATATGAAACTTGCAAGGCCATCAGGTATTGCATGTTTAGACTAATATCACAAAAGCTGGCAACTTTTGAAAAATGTGATGATCATTTCAAATCCTACTTTTAGGGATCCCAAAGGGAAATTTGTAAGGAGGGCATGAGGGGCCTATTGGAGTGTGAGCTCATATGTCAAGTGAAAACTCCTAATAGCATACCCAGCTAATTGGAAAAGTGTCATTAAGTTTCCCTGCCCTAACAGAGCTGTCAGAAAACCTCTTTGGCAAACAATGTATTTTTCAGGTCAGAAAATGTCTGTTTGCTGTCACTGAATTGTTCCATGGAAATGTGCTACGGAACCAAAATTTATTAAGAAAGCCATTTTAGGTTCAGGATAGAATTGCTGATTACGTTTGAAAGAGAAAAGCAGAGAGAGCCCCTGCACTCACCCAGTTGCCTGGTGGTTAGAGCACAGATTGCAATATAAGAGTTTTGTGCTAGTCCCAGGCTAGTCCCAAGTGGCACTTGAACTTGAGTTTATCAAATGAAAGGTGATAACCTCAGCTCTCCAGAAAGTGACTATTTTGGGACACAGTAATTTCTCCTATTGTTCTTCGGCATAAGGAGAAAATATGTGAAATCTTAGGAGTGTTACGAAACCTCAAGAAATGCAGTTCCACTCAGTTGTATTTCTGAGCTTGCAAATTTCAGGTTGCAAAAAATAAGTAGACTGACTCAAGTGGCAATACTTTCAACATGCTATTTTCATGGATATAGAGGAAAATTCAAAATCCGGGTGTCTTGCCATTGAAGACAACAATCAAAGATTACAATATCTACAAAGATTAAGTTGTTTAGGATATTTTTTAAATGTCTGAAGACAAAGAAGAACCTCGTTATCTAAGCAAGTGTCAGGATTCTGAAAGAGTGTTTGACAGATGAATTTGTCTTCATTATGGAGAGTAACATAAAGCACAGGTTGAAATAGGGCTTACATACAGTATACTCTTGTTCTGGAAAATTGTCCAAAGAAAAGACTTGCCACGGACTTTCATTTTCTTAAGACACCTGAGTGTAAACTAACTTGACAGAAAAATGTTCCTGAAGTAGCAGCCTTGCACTACCCCTAAGTAAAAATACTCATTTGGATACCATTCTTATCCTAGCTATACTATATACCCTAGCTATATATATGTAGAGGATGGAAATCCTGGACAGGTGAGTTGCATAATTACTGCCTTCCTTTTATAAATAAGTGAAGGCCTGGTTCTTGTCAATGATTATGAACAGCATGTGGAAGAAAGAGTATATGGATGGAAGGGACCTGGATGCGAGGTATTGATGTTAAAATAGCAAATATTCCTCAGAGCTTAACACTGCAGTGCTGGTTTGGATGGCAATGTGGGGGAAAGGACAGGTTTTAAAGGGTTTCCAGTACTTTAGGGATGTGGCTTGTGGATCCGAGGTATCAAACCTTAGCTATCCATCTAGGCTTCTTCTGCGGTCTGTGGAAAGAAATTGCATAGCCACATGGTGCTGGAATCATCTTAATATAGGGCTGTGTGATTAACAGGGTGAATCACTTCCTATAACAGCCTAACCCTCTCCATGCACTTGAGAGTTAACATAACTGATTACTTTGGATGCTTAACTTACTCCCTTGGGTTCATTGTGACTCTTCATTCTTTTTTAATCCTATACTTTGTAGACAAAGGAATCTGCATTTTCATCTTTCTAGATTTGGTATATTGAGGCAAGTTCTGTAAAAGGGTGGAAGTGAAGATTCTCAGAAATTCTTTAGAAACATTAACATCTTTGTGTTCATAAACTCAGAGTGATATCAGCTGAGACATTTAATTTAAAAATTGACCTACAATAAAAGCTTAACTTATACCAAATAGAATATTTTTGTTGTGTGTGATATCTTTGTGCAGTGTGAATTTTACACTCACTGATTGTACCACTCTATTACCTTCATATAAGTAAAATAGCTTGAGGTTATCTTCTGAGTCAATTAATTTTTAAAATCTTTAAAAGTGTGTCTTTAATTTCCAGTAACCCAGACCTGGAACATACAGATGTAACATGTAGGCATTATTTAGTCTTCAGCATCTTCAATGGTAATCATGAGAGGAAATCAAAATGAGGTTGCTCTCTTTTAAAATTGATGCAATATCTGAACCAAGATGACAACCCTGAATGATGATTAATTCCTCTTATTTTCACTTCTAGGAAATGCAAAATTAACATCTACTGTCTTCTTGAAAATCTGTAGTGCAAATATCCAGTCCAGGCATTTGAATACCAAAAGGCCAAGTCTGACTTACAGACATATTACTATGAATACAAGATACAAAATCTCATTCAGAGCAGTGGACTTTTTGCTGGGACATTCCCCAGTCATATTCAACAGTCTGTGATGCAACTCAGATTTTTCTTAGTCCTTGTGAAAGAGTGTCTCCTTTTGATTCATAGACAAGTGTTGTGTTACTAGTAGTTTCCCTCTGATTCAAATGAGATGGATTGGTTGTTAATAAGCAGTGTGTCACAGCCCTAGGAAGAACAGACTTTACTGAATTTTTTGTATATTTTACCTCCATTGCTAAGTGACCATTATTCAAATTCTAAGCAATCTAAAATAGAGTAAAAAGAGGGGGTGATACCTCCTTGGCTTTCTACATATAAAATGAACTTAAATCTCAGATTGACAGCTGGTCTTTTATAATATATTTATATATTATAATCTAATGAATTTCTAATTTTTCTTCCCTTTCCCTTTCCCTTTCTCTTTCCCTTTCCCTTCAAATTTTTTTAAAATATGTATGTGGAAGATATGTGAACTTTTGTCTGGCAGCTTTAGGGGTATTTTGCTTTAAAATAGTCATGGAGCATGGGAGTTAACAAATCAGAGTCCCACATGCTGTACAAAATATGACTGTTGTGAGAGGAAGTGCATCTTTTTATCTTAAAGGTCATAGGAGGTACTGTGTCAAATAAATCATTAAGTTTTGAGTATCTCTGGTTATTACATGTATGCTCCTGGAGATGTAAAATTTGAGAGCTCTGATGTTTTGCAATGTGCACGGGGGATTTGTGGTGCTGGGGCCCAACTGCATGTTAAAATTGGATGGTTTAAAATCAATTCCTCCTTGACATACCTTTCAAGTCTGAACATATTGGAAGCCCTCAGGGTTCTGAATATGACCTTCTCTGGAAGCAGTTTATGAGATTAACTCTCAAAGCACAGCTGGTCTCTGTCTCCTGTTATGCTACATATTAGTGATGCCATCAGACTCCATTTGGAAAAGCACAAAAATCTGCAAGCCTAAACTCAAATATCACTGAGTAAAACTTGTTCCAAATTCCTTTTTGTTTTCTTCCTCTTTGTCCAGAGTCTTTCACAGGAACTTCTTCCAGAAAGAACTCTATGTGTTAATATAATTGTAGATTGTATTACAGAGTTCTTTACAACTATGGAGAGACTTTAGGTTTCCTTTTATGTACAGTGAGACTCTCAATACCACAGTGATGAAAAGAAGCTCCTTTTCACCCAGATTTGTATAGAGCAATTTTCTTCAGAATGATCTGCTTCATAACACTGACAGTAGTAGATGAACAGTTGTTAGGAAATAGGGTTCAGCAACTAAACTAAAGAAATGTGAAGTAGAAGCTTTCTTCTTGCTCACATCCTGTGGTTAACTGCCAAGATCAATCCACGGAGCTTTCTTTTAAATTGAATTTCTTCAAAAATCCGCTATATAAACAGCACAGAAAAATGAAGACTCAGACTTTATTAGTTGCATCACAGTTCCTGTTTGCATTTACAGAGGGAGCCTGTGGCTGTCATAAACAGAACAAAAGGAAAATTGGTCTTTGCGTACCACAATTAGCCAGTGTCTGGACTAAAATGGAGTGAATTAGAACCATATATTGGTCAGGACTCCTCCCTTTCAGTCACGGCCATAAACATAGAAGTTCCTGTATGGTCGCTGTCCCATGTGCCCTGTTATCTTCATACCTGGTTTGGGATGGAGCTGCTCTGAAAGTTGTGCTCCTACAATGGCAACAGCTGATCCAAACACTAAAGTAGACATAGCAAAACTGCATGTTATGTTTTCCACTGTTACACCTTAAAAACCTAAAATGTTCTTGTTCCTTTGCTTATTTGCTACTTCATTTGAATATGAGGTTACAGAACACCAAAGATCATCCCTTAAAAGACCCACTCTATGAGAATCTTCAAGCCAATAGTTTCAAACAGTTTCAAATCCCGAAAAGATCAGACTTTATTTAAGAGTGGCATCTGGACAGCTATCATAGAAATGGCAGCAGAGGAGTAAGAAAGAAGTAAAATTTGGAGACAAGATTATAAGGTCATGATTTTGGAGATCAGCTGCAGCTTCCAAAATAAAAAAAAAAAAAAAAAAGACTGGGTTTTTTATCCAGCTCATTCCTAGTACTAGAAGAAAACCTGTATAACATTATTTTAAAAGACACTTTTTTTTCACCTTCATGCAATGTAAAGTATAATGACTTCATGGTCCTGGTGGAAACATCATGCATCTGTTGTTACTCTGTTTTCAGAGCAAGCTGTCTTCTGTCTCATGAGACTAAAGCATCTGGATACTATTTCTTGGAATTTCTAAAACTAGAAAAGGATATATTTTAATCTTCATTTGAAGCTATACTGGAAAAAAATTACTAATAAATCATACTTAATTATAAAGTGGGTGGAGGGGAGGATCTACCAGTCAAAGCCTCAAATACAAGTTTATGCTGCTCAAGCCCCTGGAAAAAAATTTTACTCCTATTTCATAGAATCATAGAATTGATTGGGTTGGAAAAGACCTCAGAGATCATCAAGTCCAACCCTTGGTCCAACTCCAGTCCATTTACTAGATCATGGCACTAAGTGCCATGTTCAATCTCAGTTTAAAAACCTCCTGGGACGGTGAATCCACCACCTCCCTGGGCAGCCCATTCCAATGCCTGACAACTCTCTCTGTAAAGAATTTCTTTCTAATATCCAGCCTAAATTTCCCCTGGCAGAGCTTAAGCCCGTGCCCCTTGTCCTATTGCTGACTGCCTGGGAGAAGAGACCAATCCCCACCTGGCTATAACTTCCCTTCAGGTAGTTATAGAGAGTGATGATGTCACCTCTAAGCCTCCTCTTCTCCAGACTGAACAACCCCAGCTCCCTCAGCCTCTCCCCATAGGTCTTGTGTTCCAGTCCCTTCACCAGTCTTGTTGCCCTTCTCTGGACCCTCTCCAGCACTTCAATATCTTTCCTGAACTGAGTGGCCCAGAACTGAACACAATACTCCAGGTGTGGCCTCACCAATGCAGAGTAAAGGGGAAGGATCACTTCCCTTGTCCTGCTGACCACGTTATTTTTGATGCAGGCCAGGATACCATTGGCCTTCTTGGCCACCTGGGCACACTGCTGGCTCATGTTCAGCTTCCTGTCAATCAGTACCCCCAGGTCCCTTTCTGCCTGGCTGCTCTCCAGCCACTCTGTCCCCAGCCTGTAGCGCTGCAGGGGGTTGTTGGGGCCAAAGTGCAGGACCCAGCACTTGGCCTTGTTGAACTTCATCCCCATTTAGATGAACTAGCCTGTTAAAGCCACCCTTGACAAAAGTGTCAAGTAGAAAAAGATACGTTCCTGGTAGGTCTGCATAAGCAGAAAAAGGAAGCAATAATGACACTATAATAATCTCTGCAATTACAGGAATAACACCTTAGTTACTCTTTGAAAATAGAAATGGGAAATACATGTTTTGAAATAGAGAAGAAAAAAACCCTGGAGACTACCAGAGAAACCCACATAGTCATTGACAGTCACAGGCCAGAAATTTTCTGATAAATGCTTTTTGTAATTTGGAACATGTGACAGAGCAAATGAAGGACTGCATCGGAGAAAGAAGACAATCAGCAAGGAAGTGAAATTACACTTGGCACAGTTTACTTTGCCTCAGGGATTTCTAGAGAATTAGTCTTTCATTTTAGCACGAGCCCAAACCCAGCTTTTTTAACAATCTATAACTTTTGTCGCTGGTTGCTAGAAATGTGGGTTAAAAAGGAACTTGGAAACACAATACACAGCTTCACTTCCAAAACCTACATCAGGCTCTGGATTGTTCACTTTCCTGGGGCAGGGGAGAGGAAGAGAGAAAAATAATTAAGGCAAGTATTTCGTACCTTGCATTTATTCTCTGCAGTAATAAAAGATTCTGGATCAAAGAGTTTCTCTGTTAGCAGCATCCAGGTCAAGCTTCAACTAAAGACAAATCCAAATGGTGTTCTTTTGATCTTTTTCATTTTCATTCTTGAAACCACTCCCTTAATTCTCTTCATACCTTCCATCATATGGATGGTAGTAGACTTTCCCCATTGTCAAATAGGGTCTGATCAACTCTTCTTGGGGCCAAAATCAGTAGCATTATCTTTGAAGGGGGGGTCTGCATGTTGAGTAACCTTCACCACCCTTCCCTGTGTAAAACCAGCTCTCTGGAGAAACAGCAAGCAGCAGCCTTTAACATCATGACATGAACAGTGGACACTAGAACAACGGGTTGGACAAGCACTTGTTTTCAACATTTTTGTGGATTACTGGTAGTCTTTCTTTATCTGAATCTGTAGTTCTGTGATTTGGCTACTTGAAGGAAGTTAAATAGCATCGGTGATCAGGGTGTTTCTCTGTTCTGAGCTTTATTTAAGGTATGTATAATTGGCTGTGGAATGTTTGTTGTTTTCATATTAAAAACCAAACCAAACCAACATCAGTGTTATGTGAGCAATTTAATTGCAGAAGTCTTTAATGTTTACTGCAGTTGCAATTAGACTTTCAGCAGACATTTTCAAATATCCAAATACTATGTGAAGGCATATAGAAGGCAGTGGGGGAACTGTGTAAGCAGAGGTTTTGGTTCCTGTGCAGGACCTCTTGAAAAAACTGCCACAGTACTATGGCAGCTTGATGTTACTGAAAATACCTCAGAGTGTAACCCTGTAAAAGATATGTGGTGAAAACTTTAGTTTTTAATTTTACTTCTAGTTTGCCATTTAGCGGTAAGTATTCAAGAGTATTCTAAGCTAGTCAGTCTGATTTGAGAGCATACTGGAGGTGGCTTTCTGAAAGTAGCTAAGATGCCACAACTATGAATATAAGAACCTGCTCCTTTGCAGCAAGGTTTTCATGATCTCTTCTAGAAATGAGATCACATGCACTGTGGAAAGATATCTAGATACATTGTCCTTCATATGAATGGTTGAATGAATTACAGGACATGAGGGAATGGGGCCCCAGAAAACATGTATGTGTACAAACACACATCCACATATGCATAATCATATTTGTTTTAAACAGTTCTATGCAGAACTGCCTTTACCAGATATATTTGTATGACCCAATAAACAAGCAGAACCACTGTTTTCAGATATCACTGCAATATGTGACAAAATGGAAGTGGCAAACAGTTCACAACCAGCTGAAGAGCTGTTTTTAATTAACCTCAGTGTAAGATGATAATGGAAGTGCATTTCTCTATTCCCGTTGAATGAAGATGCACTGATTCAGCAATAGTTGAACACTAAACACTTTGTAAACTTCTTCTGGGAGGAACCAGAGGAAGTGCCAGCAAAGCCATGTGTGAGTCATTAAGAAGGAGGGAAGACTCTGTTGAAGCCGATATTCCCTGTCCCAAATTACAAAGGGAAAACAGTGATAGTGGCTGGTCATCTTAAGTGTCCTACTTGGCAGAAGCAGGCCATGTTATGAGTTTTCTTGAAGTAGTTGTTATGAGACAATAGGGTAGTCTGATGTGGTCTAAGATTTCTTAATCAAAGATGCTCTTGTCTAACAGCTCCTTTAAGCATTACAGTAGAACAGTTTTTATAGTGCTTATGTTAGAAAAGCAGGACTGCATTTATGTTTCTGCTCTGTGACTGCCAGAGCCCTCAAGTGCTTTATTATAGTGCATTGCCAGTTTTGTAGTAACTAAGGTGGAGAACTACTTACGTTTGCAAGTTGGGGTTTTTTTTCATTTAAGACCATAACCGTAAACTCTTGCTGGTCTCATCTAGAATTGTTCATGATGCAGGATTGGTTTTGTGGTCCAGACCTCAGGTTCTTAAAGATGCAAAAAGGTTCTTAAGATGCAACAGTCTGAATAAAACACCATGAAAACTGTTGCTGTGTGTACATATTAACAACTATGTAACTGCCTATGGAGCCACAAAGCCTGACTTCACTCCCACCCCATGACCTCTCAGGTATTTGCTGAAAGCCTGTCACTGCCATGGGAGACAAGATTGGAAAAGATGTGTTTTGTTATATATATAAAAAAAAAAAAGACAAAAGAAAGGAGAAGTAAAAAAAAGAAAGAGATTAGTCTTTGCAGAGTTATGCCTAGCTGTAAGGCACCAGATGAATTAAAGTGAGCGCTGGCAGGCAGAATATCCAAGCAAGAATCTGCCCATAAGCTGGGGGATATATGAACTTAGTTGCTCAAGGGAGCATACTTGGGTTACTCATTCCATGTCGCACCCAAGCAATGTAAATCTGACCCTTGCTCTTGACTGAAATCTGCAAAATGTCTGCAAGTGCTTTACTAAAACACAGCTCTGATGAAGTAAGTGTGTGTGTGTGGAAGAAATGTAATCAGAGTTTACTGTCTAACTAGAAGCTGGTTGTGAAAAGAAAGTGCAAGATACGTGCACTGGATGCGTAGTGATGGAGGAATATCAAACAGCAGCTTTTGGAAAGAAGGAGAAACTGCAGAGAGATAGAGGAAAATAAATGGAATAAGAAGTCATGAAGCAGTTAAAGGGTAAAGGAGGGGTCTGGGAGTTCAGGACAGCAGGAGGAAGGAAGTGTGTGAGGGAGGTAAGGAGATGTCAGATGTAGTTGGGACCAGAGATCACTTTGTTCTTCCTTCACAGATGTGTTCTGAGTTACAGAGCCTGGTCACGGGTCAACAGGACCCTCCTCCTGTCTTCAGTTTTATCAAAATTTGGGCTAGGTAAGAAGGAAAGAGAGAAAGATCATATGGATTTAATCTTTAGAAAAGGAGGTCATTTAAAGTTAAGGCATGGGCAGCCTGAAGAATGCTGGTGGCCTGGATGCTATTTCGTGAGCAGAGAAAGGCCTTAGAGGTGCATGGATCAGATAGACCAAGCAGAGAAGAAAATTGACTGAGAAGCGTTTCATTTCATGACCTGATCTGCTTGGAGGACAACTCCATAACCCAGGAAAATATCAAAGCCTGTTATTTCTAGCATCTACAGGAGAGAATGGTAAAATGTACAAGCCCCTGTTATGTGCCAGATGCCTACTACAGAGCTAATTGCTCAAGGAGGGAGGGAGCAAAAGAAGGAAAGGGGGAGCTGGAGGAAAAAAATGAAAAAAATTGGCAAATTGCAGGTAACTTGTGGAGAGGGAAGGAAAGATGAAGAAAGAGAAAGACTATTTATTTGAATTTTCCCTACAATGTCTGTTTTTTATTGAAAATGAAATTTTTCTGGAAATGTTTGTATTGGTAGGGGAGATTTTCTATCGAATAAGCAGCTGTTTGATAGCGCTGGCAGATGAGATGTGGTTGCACTCAGTCAGAAACTCCATCCAGGCTGTACATCCAAAAGTTTCAGGTATGTCCCTAAGCAACTGAATGGTGCAATATACCTACATGGCTCAGAAAAGCTCTTGACCTACTTTGTATCTGCTTTCTAGGTAAGCAACTATGCTCATTGTCAATGTCCTGATATCATTAAATTTACTCTGCAAAAACCAATAGTGTAAAATGTGCATAGATCCAACGCATCTTGAATCCGTCACATAACACAGACACCTGTACTTCAGTACTGGAGAGAAGTGTTACAGCCCCAGGTAACTGTTCTCTTCCAAGCCTTTTAATTTGCCATACCTACTATTTAATCTATATATTTCTGATTTATCTTAGAAAGCTTGCTAAAAAATACAAAAGGTAGGTATTTCCCTATTGTCTTGCCTCCCTACCATAGTAAAAGCTATACTGGAACGTGCAGAAGTAATTAGGACTCCCAACAGCAACCAGGTTGGTGTAGAAAGGGAAACATTCACTTAGTACCCTGACACCTGAAGAAACACAGAATTAACCATGATGGAAGGCACTTATAACCTTGGAGAAACACATAACTTTCTGCCAGTGGGAACAAGGATTTCTAGTCCAGCTCATTGAGCATTCTGGAGTGGGAAGAGTGTTTGTTCCACCATGTCATAGGCTTCCATACGCTCTTATTAGTGCGGCACAAGGTGGAAGCTTTGTTAAGAAGGTTCATGATGTTTTCTGGATCAGGCACCTCTTTTCTTTGCAAGTTTCTTAAGACACTTACAATGTTATCCTAAGCATTTACCTCCAGGACTTAGCATGACTATGTGTATGTAAAAGATGGCAGTAACACCTCCTCACTATCCTGCTATTCACAGTCTGTGATGGATTTAGAAAATGCCTTTCTGTCACAATACCTGTCTGTGTTGTTGGGAAACAACCTCTTATCTTGCTGTCGCTGTGGCAGTGGCTCTATCTCTCAGTAGTGCATCCTGCAGAGCAGTGAGGGGACAGGAGAGATGACTGTGGCTCCTGACTTGGCTCCACTCAGTAGCCCTCATTCAGTGTGAGGCTCCATTCACGCTGCGGGAAGCTCTGGCAACCTCTGAAAAACTCAGGTTGTCTGTGGAAATCTTCTACGGATGCCACATGCTGGGCTGTGGATTGGAACAGTTTTATTGTAAGCAGTCATCTTCAAAACTCACACAGCAGGTTTTGCTGGATCAGCCCTGAATCTACAAGCAGCTGGCTGCAGCGCTATGCTGACGGATCCCTGTGAAGGCTCCTGACTACTCTTGCCAATATGGACACATATGCTCTTTGCTCTACACAAGAGAAAGATCAAAAAAAAACAGTGAAAGAAGACCTCAAATGGGAAAAATTACACATCCTGATTGGGATTGTGAAACAGTAAAGGTTCTACATTGTCGGTACAGCTAGTTGCTGACAGTAGTTGCAGCATCAATGACAAATACCACCCTTGGTGAAGCAACAAGTGCAATTGTGCCATGAAGTGTGAAATGCCCCTTGCAAATGTTGAGCAGGGTACTTGCTGTAGTATGTGAAACATTGGGACAGATTGAGTAGGAAGGTATGAGATCATCCATCTTTTCAGTTTTCTACTTTGAAACATAAATTTCCTTTACTTCATGCAATTGAAATTGTCTGGAGAGCTGGAGAGAGAGACAGAGAGGAATCTGGGAGGAGAGATTATTTTTTTCAATAGTAAACATGGTGGTTCCAGAGTTCCCCGGTATATTCACTACCTAAGGGTCTGAAACTATCCAGAGCACTAAGTTCATTTGCACGTAAGAGCTTTTTAGATGCTATCAAGTTATGAAAACCCCTTCTGAAATTTCTGTCACTTATCTTGCAATACTTGATATTACCTTGTTATTTCTAGTGTGTAGATAATAGAAGCTTAGTACCTTATTTCAAAGTTAAGCCTGTAAGCTGGTCTGTGGTTTCCTACTAAACAGACAGTCAGAAAATAAGACTTATGTGGAAAAGCTGAGAGAGTTGGGTTTGTTTAGTCTGAAAATGAGGAGTTGAAAAGGCAAATGATAATAGCCATGGCAAGACAGCTACCCAGAAAACCTGAATCACAGGGAATAGGATGTGCAGAAATTGGCTCATTTTGCACCAGGAGAGTTAGATCAGTCATTAACTGATAACTTGAATGCAGTATACCTTTAAACACCTAAAATACATTCTTTCAAATGCACAGGTATCTGTATTGCATAGATGTACTTGAAACTGCCCTCGAACACAAGGATGGGCTGAACATCGGCCCTCTTGAGGCACCTTCCAGCCACCTGCTTCTATGATGTTGTTCCGAGAAAATATTACTGGAACAGCCCCTGAAACCTGCCGGTACTGGAAGAAGATGTCACTCTACCTGACATTAAGAAGAGATTGAGCAATGAAAGGGTGGAGGGTTTGAAGGCCATGTCACTCAGAGCAGCTGAGATCAGATGGACCAAGCACACATGGAGCACCAGCAGCACAGTATCTCAGCTGCCCAGGGTATGTTGTGAAGTTTGCTATAGGTGTGCCAAGAGCAGGGTGCAGTTGCCTTGCAGCCCTATGGGCTGCAATAGCTCACATGGGCTATTGCTTCCTCTGTTCCATCCATGCACTGCAGGAGCTGGGTATAGCAAGTCAAATGGGGAAAAGCAAGGAGAAAGCAGCAGGAGAAAGACCACTCTCTCTCTACCTTGGCTGTCTATGAAGTCTGACCAAAGCTCCCACCAGTAGCTCTGATACCAGAGGAAACAAAACCTTTCCCTGTTCCTGCTCTGCCACTGTAGCTGTCTCATCCTTCTCACATACTGTTCTCAACCCACACAAATTCCACTTTGATCATTCCACCATTTCTTCACTTTCTTAGATCCTGTGGGGCCTCTGTGGAACAGCCCCAGATGTTTTCTTTTCATTAATTCTCTAGGTCCTCTCTAAGTCGAAGTCCGCAGGTTTTTCTCCTATGGATGGTGCTGTATTCTGTTGTCACAGTAACAAGTTATGGAGTGCTATAGGAGACACACTGTGTGAACAAAAAATAACACAAAGACTCAAACAATATTGTGATGCAGAAGTTTGGTAAAAGTTTCTTGAAACTCCTCCCCCCCCACTCCCCCCGTGCTTATGGTGACTGCATTTCCCAATCTTGTACAGAAGTGGAAATTCCAAAATGCTCATGGAAAAGTTTACTTGTGGTCTATGACCAAGCCATAGGCATACAGTACTGGAAACATTGCGAGACCATTTTACCCATCAGCTTGGCAAAGAGTAGCAGTATTTATTTATTGCCTAGACCAGCTCAAACATTTAAGTGGTAAGCACCAGGGCTTCTCAGACATTCATTTATAGCATATTTTTCTATTTCAAAAATAAGAGGGTTCATATTTGTGATTGCCAGCATATCCTTCTGTACTCTGTACTGGTTCAGCATGCCCTTAACAAAACAGTAAATAAAACACCTTCCAAATTTCTGAACTACTTTTGCTTTCATCAGGGTGCTGTAAGCAGCCTCAATGAAGTATTAGCTCAATCAGCTAATCTTCATCATGAGATGAAATTTAGAAGGTTTCCTTCTGTCTCCAGGGTTACTTTTTTTCTGCTTCCTCTTGAACATCTTATTGACAAGCTTCAGAACTGTCATGGTGGTGACATTGTCTTGTCTACTTGTCTGTTTTTAATCATCCCTGATTTTTTGCTTAATGGGAAGCTATTGTCAATTTTTTATTTGATCTCAACTTGTTGAAACCATGAATTAATTTTTCTGATGGTTCTTCTCCTTTGTACATGCCTTACCACTGCTACATGATTTTTACCTTTTAAAGTATATTTTTCTCAAGCATTAGAGTGGTATTTTTTTGTACTGGAAGTAATTCAGAATGTTGCCATTTTCTACAGAGGAACCAAGGTTTCATATTTACCTTGAAACTTCATAAAATTATACTGATTTAGCAAAAGATAAAGATAGATAAAAGATAGAGCCTATCTTCTAAGGCCTTCAAATTACTTTTTCTTTTCTTTTCTTTTCTTTTTTTTTTTTTCTGAATTATATCTATGTATTTTCCCTCCATCTTCATTTGTCTTTCTTAATCCTAGGTCAGGGCCCCTGAATTATTCACTTCAAAACCTGCCTGTTTAATTCAGTCTGTCTGTATTGCTAAAACACAGAAGTTTCTTGGAGAGGTGGTCAGTAAGCTTCTGTTATATCCATCCTTAGAGTTACTAAAAACCTGACTGGACACAGCTCTGAACAGCTTGCTTTGCATGGAGGTGGACTAGGTGATCCATATAGGTTCCTGTCAACTTCAACCACCCTGTGATTCTGTGAAAATATAGACATATTCCTTTCCCTCCTGACAAGACTTTCTGTTCCTTCCCTCTCCTAGAATTCTGTTGGGTGCTCACTAAAACTTCTCTTGATGGTTTGCGTTTTTTCCTCCCAACAAAGAGAAGATGTTTTCATAAGACAGAAATTTCTGTAACACAACCTAGTCTACGCAGAACGAATGCCAAACCCCATATGCATGCAAAAGAAGAGGTAGGTGGAGACTATTTCCTTGTTTGAATTTTTTAATTCTTCAGTCTGTGTCTTTTAGAACATTCTCAGGGCCACACTAGTCTTTCTTATGGTTTGCAGTCTATTTTCTATCTGCTTCTTACAAAGCAGCCAATTTCAACCAAAAAACCACCAAGTTCTCTACTCTCATCAGTTTGTGGAAACAGTTTCAGCCATGTTGTTCAACCTCTGCTGAGACATTGCATACACTGGAGTCCTGGGAAGTACCAGCTGGGAAGGAACTCAACGGTTTCTTCCATTTGGCCATAAAGAAGAACAATTCAAATATTCATGGCTTATAAACTAGCTCAGATTTTAACACTCTTAGAACATCTTTGTGATTACTCTATGAAAAATGTAGGCTGACAGGTATAAAGATGATATTTAATTTAACTCTGAGAACTAAATTCATAGTGCTTTATTTTCTAATGAAAAAGTTCATTTCAATTCCTGCACAGTTGATGAAAGAATACTACCTCTGGCCCCCAGAACTAAATGCTCTTCCACAACCAGTTACTAAAAAAAAAATCCAACCAAAACACAAAAGACAGCTTAGGGTCTGATTTTTGTTCAGATTTCATTGTGCAAATTAAAAAATTGCACACACATTTCCCAGATGAAAAGAGAGAAAATGTGATAATTAAACATTCTAGTTTGGCAATCAAGGTTCTTAAAACCATGCTGAGTGTCAACAGTTGGAAGTTCTTTTGGACTGATATTGCAGATGTCATTATAGGCATTGTATTCCATCATGAAAGAAAGAAAAGAGCTCTGGAGAAAAATTGATTCTCTCTCTGGAAAATTGCAGAGATTTCCTTTTCTCCAAAACTGAATTATACTAGCAAAACCACAATTAGCTCAAAAGCAAACCCATTTTTTTTAAGCAAATCTTGCATTTTGTGTAACAGCAGGCTGACATCTCACCGTGAGGTTTTTCAAGCAGAAAGAAAATGCAGTTAGAAATTACTTTATACCTCCTTTCCATCACGTACAACATATGTTCTCATCTCTATTAAGAACATCAAAATTAACCTGTTATACAAATGGGTAATATTTATGCAGGCCTCACATCCTAAAGATTTTTACAATTAGCCTATTTTCCAGGGTATTCTTCTTTCCAGCATAAGTCTCTACATATGTAAAACATCATCAGAGGTTCCTTCTTTTCTTCAAACTGACTTTCCCTGCCTCTCTTCATTAGTTTGGCTGTTCCAGTACTTTTAAAGCACTCCACATGTTGATGAATAAACCATCATTTCCCACTTGTAATGAGATTACTCAGTCCTTGGGAGCAGATTTATTAGCTACAGTTATTTCATGTCTAATCACAGCCTTACTTTCCATAAAGAAAATGAACAGGCATGGATTGCATTTGAGAGCTTGGGGTCCTAAATATTTGGGTTATGTTTATGTAGACTTTGCTAGATGGAAAGATACCAAAAGGAAACAATAAAAGGGGGAGAGAGGGCTTTTTACAAACCTAGGCTAATAATGGACTTTCTGCACATGCTTTAGAGCTTTTACAAAGGCTGAAAACACCTTCACCACATATTTGTCCAGTAATGATGTCATCTGTAATGAATAAATGATGGGTGGGAACAGAAAAAGGCAAAGGAGGGAATATGCTACAAAAGTGGAATAAACAGGCCTTGTAGTAACTGTGTGGTGAAAGAGAGAACTTTGTGTGAGGTAGAAACCACATTTCTACCAGATGACATGGGCCGTTGTCCTGAAGGAGAAGGGATATGATGGGGCCCAGCTGTTAACTCTTGGTCTCCCAAGAATCACTCTGACCCCAGACCCATGGAAAAGAGCTTTGGGAAAACTAAAATTCAGGTCATCTTTCTCCTTTCCTATCCATCCTCCAGGGTGAAATTCAAAGGCAAAATCTAGCCAGAAACTTCAGCTACAAGGGCAGCTCCAGACGTAGCCTAAGAAGGGTTCTGTGGGGATTTGGAGACATTTCTACCCAAGGGACATTTGGACCTGTAAATTTTCATGGACTCATCTCCATCTAAGCCACAGTTGCCCGTCATCTTACACTGTTTCATTATTCCCTGTTGCTTTCAATGTCCCCTTTCTCCTTAAGTTTGCTTCTACTTAGTGTTTTCCTCCAAAGTATCGCCCCGCTCTCTGACACTACCACCAGTCTAAGATCTACTGCCACTCCAGGGGTAATGTTTGTGGTGTCAAACCCATTTAGGAGTCTGTCTTGCCTGTTTAGAGTAGATGCTTTTAGCAGCAAGCTGCAGCTGTGATTCTTCCAGGACTGCCTTGTAGGTTTACGCTAATGTGTAGTCACTCTCCATTGTTAACACATAAATAAACAAGAAATCAATCTATTTTTTCAGTTCTAGAATCCTCTTGGGTGGTTTATTGGATGGCTAGTGCAGTTAAATGTGATGAAATAATGGAAAATATAATTCTCTTAGTACAGTTCCTAAGGTGAGATTTCACTTTCCACCATTTCCCTTCTCTTAATAAATTGTCATTTCACTTTTGGGGAGTTAGTACGAAAAACTATAAATTAGTTCAGAATACCTTACTGGTTGGGAAGAAGTAGTATATTTGAATATAAGTAAATGAACTGCAAATATTATTTTAACCATGGAAACCTCATTTTGGTGATGACTTCACTCCTACAGAACAGTCTAGTTATCTTCTCAGTTTTCAAGGCATGGTTATATTAGCCAAAAGATGCAGGCATTGCTATTGGGATTTATAGAGCTCACTGGCTGACACCTCTGTCACACAGTGTCTCTGTTGCCAAGTTACATGAGAAGAGCAGTACTTCGCTGTTATAATAGTGTACAATTACAGTGCCTGGTATATCTGATAGAATCACAGAATATGCTGAGTTGGAATGGACCCATCAGGAGAATTGAGTCCAACTCCTGGCCCTGTACAGGACACCACAAGAATTACACCATGTGATATTATCATATTTATTTAATACATTAGTGTATTTGAGATTGGAACTAGGAAATGAAATGGAGAAAATTGAGAGTTCTGGGAAGGAAGGAAGGAAGAAAGGAAGGAAGGACAAGCACAAGAACTGTAGTGCTACATTGTTTTATTCACTTGCCACTCTCTTCACATTAAAGAATAACATCCTAAGTAATAGAATCTACGTCCCTTAATTTTCCAACGTATCTTCTTTTTGGAGTCTCACAGCTTCTGAAAGTCTCAAACTACAGCAACCAATTTAACACATTATTTTCTTTCAAAAACCAAACTGTGACCAGATTGTCCCTATGCAACATTTATGGCCAAATTCTTCCGCTTGCAGCATGTTAAACATAAAGGAAATGTAATTCATTGAATTAGCTGTAGTCACATTCTCCAACTGTCACCTGGAAGTATAAATATAGTATGTCTCAAATCTCATGAACTCTACTTAAAATAATTTGCCTTGAAGAAACACATCTACTTGCAGGACATGAGTTGTTTCTAACACCTACAAATTTATAAGAAAACTGCTGAAAATTATCCTGCAGCTTTGACTGAGAAATTTAGTTTTTTCATACTTGTGGATATGGCAGACGGGAATTCCAGAGATTTCTGGAAACAAAATTTGATGTTTGAGTGACAGATGGTTTGCAGTGATTAGATGCGCTAATGCAAAGAGCATGGACTAAACTGGTGGCATATATAGTTTTTTGATTAAATTGGAATATCAGCATCTCTAGGACACATTCTTGCTTTGGCTTTCCGTAAAAAAAAGGGTTATCATAATCTTTTAATTAGCAGTGGCAACATGTAGAAAGTGCTGAAGAGATTTTCTCTGTGCCAAAAAACTTCATGGGGCATGCAGGGTCTGTGTTTCGAGAAATTTGCACAGGAATAGACATTACTAAGGGAGCAAATCTATAGATTCATGAAAAGGTGGTTACAGTTGCAAAACAAGCATGGAAACTTCCCACTTGCTATGTACTGGCTTTGGTAATTAATTCCTCTCCTGTCTTCTCCTCAGTTGTAGGGTTACAACTGCTCTCAGTGTTGTCAAATATATTACTGAAACAACCACAAATAGGATTTCAAGAAATGGAAAGTGTTTTTATTCTCCATTCTGAATATAATAGTGTTCTTGCAGATGCAGAGAAACTAATACAGGGGACATGTTTTTCCTGTCATGGCCATGATTGTAGACAAAAGTCTAAAATTACTAAAATGATTTCTCAGAATTTAGGTCATGTCAAAACTCAACTATGACTTAGAAAAAGGTCTTCCAGTATCTCTGGGAAACTCAGCCAGGATTCAGGATTCCTTGATTTCTGGGACACTGATTAAAGCTTTTCCCAATCAGAAAGACTGAGTTGAAGCTACTCTGGCTTCTCAGCAAATTATTTTTTAGTGGCTTGGGGAAGCTATGATGGGTCTCAGTGAGTTAAAGTTCCACTGAGCAGATCACACATCTTCTCAGGGCGAAGGGGTCCCTCTTCTGCATCTCGATGTTAAAAGCGTACAGTCAGTTCCTGGATGTGAAGTAGAAACGAGTATCTGCTCCGCACCTACGTTAGTGCCTCACTGCCTTTCCCAAAGAAACTGGTAGGATCCACATTACTACTTCTGTGGGTCATCATGCTAAGCTGAATTTGAGAATCTTGTAATGTATCAGGAATCTGCTATTATTTAAGATGCATATTATAAGCTACTATAATAATTAGAATTCTATATGTCCAATAATTTCTTCTATCCTAAATAAGAAGTTTCAATATTTCAGCTTTATAAGAGCATTTATTTGGCAAACCTACTTGTTGTAATTCCTATGTCAGGGTTTTTTTCTCAAAAATTTTACTTCTACATGTAGTTTTGAAAGACTTGAGAAAGCTTTTGGCTTGGCATTTTTCCTCTACTGCTCACAAAGCAATTTGAAGTAAATTTTAAAATGTGATTATTTCAATATCGTTCAATAGTGTAAGCAGTTGCCTGTATACTTGTGGCTATGCAGTCACAGCTACACAAGGGGAAAAAACCCCAGGATAACAATGTTACTCAGAAATAACACAGATTGGAATAGTGAGTTTAGGATGGAATAGTATTGCAGAAATTATGCAGTTTATAGATAGTCTAGTAACTTATTTGCCAGCAGGCAGCTTTACCCAAACCTGTTCTGATTTATGTGGCTACTATCCTTACAAGTAGCAAAAAGCTTTGAAAAGACAGTAAAAAAAAAAAAAAGAAGAAAAGAAAATAGTGGTTTATTAGGTACAGCAAGAACAATGTCCTCATATTTGCTTCACTTAATTCTTATAATAAAAAGTTCATTTTCGGATACTTGGAAATATATTTAAAAATTACTCTTCTGATAGAAAGGCAGTATAGTAGAATGGACATTTTTTCAGACATTTGCTTTTTAAATTAATATCTGACGCTTATACCAGTGATTTCAGAGAACTGGCTTTGGTAAAACATGTTAAAAAATTAATCAAACAGGTTAATAAATGCAGGGAGAATGAATACTGCCGAGCAAACTAATATTCCACTTTTTCAATCCATTTAAAAATAATGGCACTTCTAGCTGACAGGAAAAGAAATAATATTTGGTGCTACAATAAGCTTTAATTTAATTTAAAATTCAAGAAGTAAAATATTGTGTGATTGTCTGCCTGTTTGTGAATCTTTTCCTCATTTTCTCTCTTCTGTTTTTTCCAGATCCTGCACCATTTTTTGGAAACATTTTAATGAGGTTTTAAAGACAGAAAAAAGATTTCTGGCACTGAAATGCAACATTTCTTATGTGACAAATATTCTTCAAGCACACCTCTTGTAATCATTTCCACACAGGTATGTGTAAAAGTAGACTGCATTTTCAGAGGGGATTATTTATGCTTGTTATATATACACCTGCTTTTGCTTAATTTGATACTCCTCACATAGCATCCACAAGTCTTGTTAAGCCAGCTGGTAGCAGTAGGAGCTCAGAACCTTGGAAATTCTTGTCTTTTGGCATCCAACAACTGTCCACATATATTATGATTTTTGAGTATGAGACTTTGAGACTTAGCAGAGCACAACAGAGGGCTTCTGGTGCCTTTAGAGGACCCACTTCTCCACTAACAGCTCGCATAATTTCTTCACACTTTTGGAGGGTGGTACTGTGATACACGGCAGTCACTTCATCTTACCCCTTCTCCTTTTTTTTTCTCCTCCTCATCCTCTTCTTCCTTCTCCTCTTTTTGTCACAGTAACAGGTTCCTGGATTGGCTGGAGGGTCAACAATCTCTTTCTGTGTCAGTGATTTGTCAGTTTTTTACACAGTGAGTTCAAATTCATTCTTGAGAAGAATAAATTTTGCTAGTTTGAGACCAAATAAAGAGGAATTTCTCAGCTGTCATTTTCTGCTTTTGTACCAAGTTGGTTTTGGCGTGGTTGTTTTGTTTTTTTTTTTCTTTTAATATATTAGCCCTACCTTTATTTTTCAATGTCTTTCCATAAAAACTTCAGTTTTTATGTCCTCTATAGAACTTGCAGTTCAGCGACTGTACATAGGCAAACAGTACAAAAAAGGGAGTTCCTAAAAACAGCAGCAGATACCTCCCTCTTTTTCTTCAGTGTAAAAAACTTTGCAAACCCAGCTGTTTGATGATAGTGCAGCATCTAAACCACAGTATTATTTAGATTTTTGAGAGTTGAAATGCTGCATAAGTAGTGAGAGCAGTACATTTTTCCTTTGGTTTTGGATAATACTGAGTTTACAAAGAACTTGTGCCTATTCTGCTGGTTTTACTGGACTTTTTGCCTTCATGTCTGTCTTGAGATCTGACTAACACATAGGAATCAGCTGAGTTTCATTTGAAACAACCTTTTTGTCTAAAGATATGATATTACTTAGAGAATATATTTTCATATGCTTTTCAAATTAAAGATGCTCAGATAATCCTCTGACATTGAAGTAATTCAAAACAATGAATATTGCATTCATGTTATTAAGGCACAAAATGTGTTTATACTTCTTCAGCAAATATTTTAAACCAATAGACAAACAGAACATTCCTAATTAAGTCTAACAATTTGTCCTCGGTTCAGATAGTTTTAAAAAAAATGCTATGTTGTTTTTTTGAAAAGAAAAAAAAAAAGTTGTGAAATGAGATATGAAACCTGAAATAGTTGGAAAAGAAACGAAAGTTGATTCTTTTGAAATGGCAAATTAAGGGGGCTTGTACAGTGGCTGTCACTGTTGCTGGCATTCCCTTTCTCCTGTAGACTCAAAAATGCCTTTGGCCTTACTCTGAAAGAAGAACTTTTGCTGTGACAAAAGATTTTTTAATAAGTTTATTTATTTTTCCCACAGGAATGCAACTTGAGTTTGAGGCCTCAACTTAGTCTCTTGTGTTTGGATAGCAGTACTATTGTCTTAACTCCTTTCTTGACAAGGAAGAATTTGAAACTCTGGTCATTATACACACTTGGTGCGGGAGCTGGGTGTACCTCCAGAGGTTAGAAGTTAGTCCTTCTGGCTGGAGAGAGAAGCTCCCCCCTGATTCCCCTTGCCATGTGGCATCCAGAGCCCCAAACTGGGAGCGCAGAGGCCACACAGGGAGACACACAGGAGGGCGAGGAGAGGGAGAGAGAGAGTTTATTGTCCTTGGGTTCAGGTACTTAAAGGTTTGGGGAAATTAGCATACACCCAATCAAGGAGCTAAGGGGATCTTAACCACTGCCCATAGGGGCAAGGTTTCACAGCCAATGGGGAAAGGTAACAAGGGTCAAATATACATAGAAGTGGTCCAAAGGGATTTTGGGAAACACAGCATCTCAGGTATAGGGGGATTTTACAGCACTTACTTATACAGTCTTACAGTCAGTTTGTACAACAGGTCTGCTAATTCCTTTGTCAGCTTCAGAAGTCCACTCTTGGAAGGACTTCTTCCACTTTACATATTGTTGGTCAATTGCTACAACTTGGAACACAGCAGCAACACCAAGGACTCTTTCACTACATTAACCACTATAAATGCTCCACCTTACCTAAAATAAGGAAAAATGTTGGTCTTAAAGAGGCAATATTCATTTGAAGTCTACTCAGCTTCAAGAAAGTGATTTGACATGGTCAGTACGGCTTCACCATGGTCAAGCCCTGCCTGACCAGCCTAGTGGTCTTTTATGATAGAGTGACTACAGCAGGGAAGGGCTACAGGTAGCATTTATCTGGACTTCTGTAAAGCCTTTTACATGGCCCTCCACAACATCCTTCTCTCTAAATTGGAGAGATGGATTTGATGGGTGGACTGTTAGATGAATAAGAAAAGTGGTTGGATGGTTACATCCAGAGGGTGGTGGTCAGTGGCTCACAGTCTTGATGGGCATCTGTCTCAAGCGGTGTCCTTCAGGGGTCCATATTGGTACCAGTGTTATTTAATATCTTCATTAATAGACAGAAGGATTAGATGCACTGTAAACAAGTTTGCAGATGACACCAAGCTGAGTGGTGTGGTTAACACAGCTGAAGGATGGGATACCATCCAGAGGGACCTGGAGAGGCTCTAGAAGTGGGCTGATGGGAATCTCAAGTAGTTTAATAAGACCAAGTGCAAGGTGCTGCACCTGGGTCGGGGCAACTCTCAGTCTCAATTCAGACTGGGGGATGAACAGTTCAAGAGCAGCCCTGCAGAGAAGGACTTGGGGGTGCTGGTGGGTGAAAGGCTGGACATGACCCAGAAAAGTGAGCTTGCAGCCCGGAAAGGCAATTACAATGTCCTGGGCTGCATCAAAAGCACCATGGCCGGCAGGGTAAGGGAAGTGATTTTGTTCCTCTACTTTGCTCTGGTGAGACCCCACCTGGAGTGCTGCATCCAGCTCTGGGGTGTCCAGCAGAGGAAGGACACCAACCTGCTGTAGCAAGTCCAGAGAAGGCCACCAAGATGATTAAAAGGGTGGAGTACCTCTCCACCTAGGAAAGGCTAGGAGAATTGGGATTGTTCAGCCTGTAAAAGATAAGGCTTAGGCGCGTGCCAGTACCTGAAGGGAGCCTACAAGAAGGATGGAAAGAGACTATTTACAAGGGTATGTAGTGACAGGACAAGGGAGAATGGCTTCAAACTGAAAGAGAGTAGGTTTAGATTACATAATAGGAGAAAATTTAATGTAAGGGTAGTGATACAATAGAACAGATTAACCGGAGGAGTGGATAGTGGATAACCTATCCCTGGAATTGTTCAAGGTCTATTTGAATGGGGCTCTTGACCAACTCAGTGTAGTGAAAGATGTCCCTGCACATGGCAGTAGTGTTGGAACTGTATGATGTTGAAGGTTGCTTCCACCACAAACCACTCTGTGGTTCTATGATTCTATGAAGCTGAAGTAAGTTTCAATCCACTACCTTTTTTGATTTGAAGTTTTTCATGTCTAGTTTCTCTTTTTCCATAGTTGACAATTTAAATTGTCCCATTTCCCATAGCAATAAAAAACAATGGAAAGCTTCTGGGTACACATTCAAAAAGGTAAGATCATATAATTTTGCATTTAGTGACAGAGCTCTGAATCACTAGTCAGTATAAAAAGTGCTTGTCATAAACGATGAAAAACTCGCTTCCTATGACGCAACATGTAAAAGTGACAAGATGGGGTAAACCCCTATGCCCACAGAGAGTCCAAGGTCCCCTGCTGATATCCACATATTCAAAACAACCCCTCACTGGAAAAGAGGACAATGAAACACCTCCATACTTCTGGCTTCAATTTAAATTAATTTTTTTCTACTTGTAGTTTCCTGACTGCAGTTATATTTATATTTATACTCTCTTATGCATAAATTTTTTTATTTCACTAAATATTTAAGCAACTGTCAGTACAAGTTATATTTTATGACTCTGTAACAAAGAAGAGTAAAAGTGTCTTTCATTTGCTTTCAGTTCACAGTTCCCAATTTTTTAGCTTTACTCTTAGCTTGTCAGCTGTCTTTTTGCTAATTAATTTTAAGGAAGCATATAGAATGATACCATAACTTTACCTAGTAAACCCAAACACTGGTTAATAACTCAAACACTTCCCTTTTTGTCTGTTTGCAAATTATGCTTATGCAGGTTTCTTAGAATTAACAGCAACATGTATCCAAAGGATGTTTATAAAGGTAGTATATTTGCTGTGTTAAAGGTGTTAAGACAGCCCTTTATCATCCCCTCAATAATATATTTCATGAAATCAAGAATGGTCTGCAGCCTTATATTTGGTTTTCCACATTCTCTGTCTGTTAATTTTTCAGATGAAATATAGCTTATGAAATAAGCTATAATTTTGTGATAGCTGCAGAAAAACAGTTGCCACTCAGTAAAAATAAATAAAAAAGCTTCCAAATTGCTGTTCATCATGAATTAGTCTCTAGGCCTTTGGGACCGTAGCTTGCACTTTACTGCAGATGTGAAGGGAGCCCAGAGTGGATAGGATGGTGACTCAGGCCCTGGTTCTGCCTTGTGCCACAAGTGGCTGCCTGCCAGTGCAGCTAGGAGGGCACCATCTTCACTTCATCCACCTTCTGCAGATGCAGCCTCAGTTCTGGTGAGCCCAGGAAGGCCTGCAGACCCCACAAGTGAATGTACCCCTATGTGCTGCTGAGGGGTGCCACAGCAAAGGGCATCAACATTACTCCCAGGGGCAGCCCCCATCTGAGCCTTCATCCACTCCTTGCACAGTCAGGAAACCGACTGGTTTTGGGAGAGTCCTGACACTTATATTTTCAACTTTCATCATTTTATCAGTTGAAAGAAACTTGGGGAAAAAATTGTGACTGGCCAAATTTTGTAAAATATAAAGTGCCTCAGTAGTAAGATGCAGCTTGACAGTTCAGATTTGTACCAGCAGTACACAGTTGGAATATTTATATGTTAAAGACCTGAACATAAATTCAATTATTCACTCAGAGCACCTTTTTTTAACCTACACTGATGTGGTCACACTAATCTGAAGAATGATTCAACTGCTCTTAAGTAAAATAAAGAAAAAACATCCATTCAATGGTGTACACAGCTGCTGAAAAATCATCAGCAAGCCCCAGGAGAATGTCCTAGTTGTTTGATTTGAATATGTTTGGTCCAGCAGGCTAGTTTAGTAATGTGCAAACTGGTACTTAATTAAGAGTTTAGACAATATATCTAATAATTTTTGGTTTTTGTTTTAATTTTTAGGAGAAGAAAATTATTCCCTGCTAATAATTTCAATTCCATATTATTTCCACACTTCTTAGATGTATCTACAAGATGTATCAAGAAATATGAACATGCATGTCAAGACCAGTATGTTATGTAATGTTCACAGTTAGTGGGTTGACTAATATTTATGACCATCTTATAGATATAATTTACCCCAGAGTAATGCAAGCAATAATTTATCTGTAGAATCCTAAGGGTTGGCTGTCTCCATGAATCACATCCAAAATTTCAAACAGCGGAAAGTGTATTTAGAAAATGTGAACTTGTTCCTGAGAAAAGATTCAGCACCTGTCTATAGAAATCTCTGTATGAACAAACATGAGGTGGAAATTTCACACACCTATGGGAAGTAAAAAATATTTAAACTGGATTGAGTGAACACTATGTTTAGGTGCGTATGACAAAGTATTTTCAAGTATTCAAACAAGTTGTAAATTATTTTCCTTTTGGTTTCTGTATTTATTTTTCCTGAACTTATATACATGTGGAAGTTTGTTCAAATGAATATTATGAATGTTACCTTCAGTAACTTCTCAGCAATTTGGTCAGCAGAAATTGCAACGAACTTCAATATATTTTTAAATCACTACGAGTGAACAATTCAAAGGCAGAAATGATCCATTTCTGAAAGACAAATAATATGACAAAAATATTACTTGAGTTCAATGATTTTTGTTGTTTTCTACTTGTTGCCTTTATCAATATACCTATATTTCCATGAGTGCTGCTAAGTGCAAACAATTCCCAGTGTGGATGGAACATGAAAATAAGACTTTGAAATTCCACTTAAATACATATAATTTTAATATTAAGATTTATATGATAGCTCTTGGGGACCTGAAATGACAGATAACCCTTGTATTCTTGTTGTGAGATAAATACCTGATAAAAATCACTTCTAGTCAAACCCCCAAAATTTTACAGCCTTAAATTTGTTGTTTCAACTTCAATTATTGTTTCAACTTTTTAGTTGGTAGAAATATGTTTTCCGGCATAAAAATTTACTGTGCTTGACATTTAGAAGTACTCCTAGTACACTGAAAAGCAATAAGTGAAAGAGTAAAGTGGCCAACAAGACTGGGCATTCTGTCCAGCTAATTCACCGAACATTATTTCACCATAAGTACCTGGTACTCTGTCTATTGTGGTACTCTGCATGTACAGTAATAAAATTAAACCCAGCAGCAAGTAACACAGAGTGGTACCTCTGTACCTGTTATTTCCAAAATGCTCCCTATGTGAGGAGCGTCAGACCAATCCCAGGTCAAGGAAAGATAAAGTATTAGATACAGGAACTGGGAGTTACAAAATAATTTCTTATCCTTAGTGGACAAAAATATAGTCTGGACAAAATCTGTACTAATGAAATTAGCGGTCTCTCTAAATGTGTTCTGCAGAAGTAAAATACAAATCTTTATTAAAGTGTAAGTGAGCCAACACTTTTTCAGTACATGAAATATCTGCTTACTCTTCTAGCAATGTTTTACTTGTATATGATTTCACAGTAGCTTAAGTTTTCTAATACCATTCCCAAAATACAAACTTGTATCTAGATATGTGGTGTTTTTTTAGAAGTACTGAAATTTCCCACATTTCTCACTGAGAAAACACAACTGAGCTGATGCACAAAATTGCTGATGCACATTTATTTGTGGTCCTATAAAACATCCACCGAAATTAAGGAAAAAAATCCTTTGTGCTCAATAAAAGGAAGGAGTATGCTACATCCTTAAACACTAGGGAACCCATTCAAACAAACGTTTGTGAAAAGAATTTTTAAAATGTGAAAAGCAGAATTTCATAAAAAAGGTTGGGTTTAGAGGAAAGTGTTTATTTCTGATCATTGACACTTATTTTTGTACAATGTGTTTCTAAGTCTTTCCCACTGTAATTTGTTGTTGATAAAAACAGTGGCAAAAATTCTCTATATATTCCAATATTTCTTATTTAGAATATCACACAAAAATTTTCCTTCCAAAATGTGTGGGTGAAAAAAACCCTTATTTTTCAGTTTTCTGCCATAAGGCAAAAGAAGTGTATCTGGAAAATAAAGAAAATAGCCTTGAGCAAATGCAATATAATAATACTATTTGAATTATTTTCATTTCTCAGCCTATTAATGCAGGCAGTTTTCTCACGGTCCCTCATATAATCTGTTTTGTGTCTGTTGGAACCATATGTGACTGAGAATGGTATTTATTTTACTTTTACATCATACTGGGAAGCATTCATTGCCCTCTTTTAAATAAGCATTTAGAACTTCCTGCAGCGTTTGGGAAAAAAAAAAGTTTTCTTTTAAATTATGTGCAAAGCAGAATGACTTTGGAGGAAAAAAATTCACTTTTTGAAGAACTTTGTCCAAATAAAAATTTGTTAAATAAAGGAAATATATATTTGAGAAACAAACCTTAAGAAAAAGAATCATTCTATACATATCTAGCAAACATATTTGCCTGCTAATTTCTGTATGTCCATTAGCCTTGTGCTTCCCTAGGGCCCATCGCAGACAAGCTACACAAGTTTTCCAACTTGTCTGTGACAGCCTTTACTCTTCTATTCTTATCATACTCTGTGTAACCCTAGAAGTACACTGGGGCGACTCAGATGAAATGTCCAGCCAAAACCCTGTCCAGCAGCAGTCAGTGAGTGTTCAGACTTCTTTCAGTGGCTTCTGTGCGACATACAAGTTTGAAAGGAGCCTAGTGCTCAAGGACATTAATTCCAGTGTTTATTCCACTCTACCCATCATTTAGAAATTTTTAGAAAGCCCGCTTTTTAAATTAAGAAAGGTGGAACATAGAATTTGCCTTGTAATGATACAGGTTCTTTTTTCTAGAAGTCGCTAAAGAAATTTCTCAGCATGAAAGAAAGTAGAAAGAAATATTACCCTATGGGAGTGTTCAAGTGTACATATTTTTAAAATCTCATTGGTGAATAAGGGCAAAGGATGTCAGAAAAATGTATGTTCTAGGTGAGGAAAACTTTAAGTGGTCCAGTCAGGTGAGCAATAGACATAGCCTGGATTCTAATATTTCTCCATCCAGCATTCTCCTTCCCCATTTTTCTGTATTTTGTTCTTTATTTCACCCTTTAATTTTAATTTATTCACATTCAATTATAAGAGTGATATATTTTTTCAAAAGAGATGCTGATTCCCACATACCAATTGTTATTTGTAGCACTATGTGCTAAAGCAAAAACTTTTCAGATATTCAAGGCATGCATATTTTTGCATACTGTACTGCCTTACATTTAGTTGCATTTAATACAAAATATAATGAATATAAGTACTTTGCCTTTTCCATATACATGCTCCAAGAACAGCTTTCAGTGTCTGGATTGCAAACAATTTCTTCAATACCAGAAAAAAATGGTGTTGTCTCTATATAACTCTACAGTCTTGCTGAGCTGCAATTTTAAAGTTGCCTGGCTATTCTTTCATACCTACAGGTCTCCTAATTGTGTGTCTTGGTGCTAATATTTTCCTTCAGTAACTGATTCATGTGAAATGGATTGCTATAAAATTTCCATCCACATTTTCATTGTACAAACAAAGAGGATAACCCAGGCTCAATGGCATTACAATTTTACTCTATATTTCTTATTTCAGACATACTAAAAGATAGGAATCTTTTTTTTGGACCAAATTAAACAAACCACATATTTCTCTGAAACAATATGTGCTTCCCATGAAATATTTACAGCTAATCTCTTCAAGGGTAAAAAGAACTAAATCAGTTCCATTTAAATGGCTCTGTAAACCCAGTTATAGTAGGTTGGACATAACCTTATATTAAATTTTAATCTACAATATTTACTCCAGACAAACTGAAGAAATCCAAGCCTGCAATCCCTCAAGGAAAACAGTAATCTTTGTGCACGACTTAATTTTTGTGAAGTCTCAGAGAAATCCGCTACTCCAAATACTTGAAGTAGATGTCCACTGTCATTCATTCTCTCTTAAATGCAAAATAGTGTTCAGAAATAACATCCACATCATATGTACATTTTTGTTGCTGGTTTCTTATTCTGCCTCTGAGACACATGCAATAGAGTTTGGCTCCAATATGATCAGAGATGATTTGCTGGATTNATTTTTGTTGCTGATTTCTTATTCTTCCTCCAAGACACATGCAATGGAGTTTGGCTCCAATCTGATCAGAGATGATTTGCTGGATTCTGCTTGTGATTATTGATGTGCCCACAAAATCAGTACACAAAAACAGACAATGGCAACTGAAATATAATGTTACTATGTCTAGTTTAAAATAGCTTTCAGAGCTTTGGCACTGTCAAACCTGAAGAGGGTGTTTAGACATTAGCCTTTCAGTGACTGAACTCACATCTGTTGATTCAGCCAATTCTGAAGTCTACAGAAAAACCAGGAATTCAAGATGGTCACTTTTTACAATGTTTTAACCAACAGGTGATGTGCCAACTCTTCCTTCTTGTTTCAGAATATGTAGTCAACTTTGTTTTTAGAGAAGTCATTTGTCTGAGACCTGTTTCACTGGGTTCTGACATGAGAGAATTGTCCACTGGATGTAGATCTTGTTTCAGTACTATAAGTCAGGGAGTTAAAGATTGTGAAGGAGGGCCAGGCATTAAAATAATCTCAAAATTCTTTTACATGTGCTAATAATGCCACCAAGATGCAGAAATTCTTGGCAAGATCAAGAAAACTTTTCAGGAAATTCAGTGTTACCATTTTCCACAAAAGGGGGAAAACAGGCTGGTTATTCTTACCCCGGTGTCAGGTAAGGTGATGGAACCAATCCTCCTGCAAACTCTGCTAAGGCAAATAGGAAATAAAGATGTGATTGTTGACAGACAACATGGCTTCAATAAGGGCAAACCTTGCCCGACAAATATGGTGACCTTCTACAGTGAGGTGACAGTGTTTGTGGATAAGGGAACAAGACCTGATATTATCTACCTGGAGTTGTGCAAAGTATTTGGCATTGTCCCACACAACACCCTTGTCTCTAAACTGGAGAGGCATGGATTTGATGGGTGGACCAGTTTATGGACAAGAAATTGGCTGGTTGGTGGTGCTCAAAGAGTTGTGGTCAGCAGCTCTATGTTCAAGTGGAACATAGTGACGAGTGATATTCCTCATTGTAGTGGGTTGATATTGGAACCAGCGCTGCTTAATATCTTTGTTGGTGACATGGACAATGGGCACCTGCAGCAAGTTTAGTGATAAAACCAATGTGCTATAATCAACATGCTGGAGAGAAGGGATGCCATCCAGAGGAACCCAGACAGGCTTGAGAGGCGGGTCCTGTGAACCTCAGCATGTTCAACATTGCCATGCATGTGGGTTGCATGTCCTGCATGTGGGTTGGGGCATTCCCAAGTTTAGATACAGACTGGGCAGAAAATGGATTGAGAGTAACCCTAAAGAGAAGGACTTGGGGGTGTTGGAGGATTAGAGTCTCAGCATGACCTGGCAACATGCAATCACAGCTCAGAAAGCCAACCGTGTCCTGGGTTGCACCAAGAGAAGCATGGCCAGCAGGTCAAGGAAGGTGATTCTCCCCTTCTACTCTGCTCTCATGAGACCCTGGAGTACTACATCTAGCTTTTGGGTCACCAGCATAAGAACAACATGAATCTGTTGGAGTCAGTCTGGAGGAGGGACATAAAGATGACCACAGGGTTGGAACATCTCTCCTACGAAGGCGGGCTGAGATTTTAGGTTGTTCAGTCTGGAGGAGAGAAGNAGGGCAAACCTTGCCCGACAAATATGGTGACCTTCTACAGTGAGGTGACAGTGTTTGTGGATAAGGGAACAAGACCTGATATTATCTACCTGGAGTTGTGCAAAGTATTTGGCATTGTCCCACACAACACCCTTGTCTCTAAACTGGAGAGGCATGGATTTGATGGGTGGACCAGTTTATGGACAAGAAATTGGCTGGTTGGTGGTGCTCAAAGAGTTGTGGTCAGCAGCTCTATGTTCAAGTGGAACATAGTGACGAGTGATATTCCTCAGTGTAGTGGGTTGATATTGGAACCAGTGCTGCTTAATATCTTTGTTGGTGACATGGACAATGGGCACCTGCAGCAAGTTTAGTGATAAAACCAATGTGCTATAATCAACATGCTGGAGAGAAGGGATGCCATCCAGAGGAACCCAGACAGGCTTGAGAGGCGGGTCCTGTGAACCTCAGCATGTTCAACATTGCCATGCATGTGGGTTGCATGTCCTGCATGTGGGTTGGGGCATTCCCAAGTTTAGATACAGACTGGGCAGAAAATGGATTGAGAGTAACCCTAAAGAGAAGGACTTGGGGGTGTTGGAGGATTAGAGTCTCAGCATGACCTGGCAACATGCAATCACAGCTCAGAAAGCCAACCGTGTCCTGGGTTGCACCAAGAGAAGCATGGCCAGCAGGTCAAGGAAGGTGATTCTCCCCTTCTACTCTGCTCTCATGAGACCTTGGAGTACTACATCTAGCTTTTGGGTCACCAGCATAAGAACAACATGAATCTGTTGGAGTCAGTCTGGAGGAGGGACATAAAGATGACCACAGGGTTGGAACATCTCTCCTACGAAGGCGGGCTGAGATTTTAGGTTGTTCAGTCTGGAGGAGAGAAGGCTCTGGGAAGACTTTAGAGCAGTCTTCCAGTACCTGAAAAGAAGTTACAAGAGAGCTGGAGAGAGACTTTTTACAACAGCATGTAGTGATAGGACAAGGGGGAAGGGTTTTAAGCTGAAAGAGAGTAGGTTTGGGTTAGATATAAGGAAGAAATTCTTGATTGTGAGGGTGGTGAGGTACTGGAACATGTTGCCCAGAGAAGCTGTGAATGCCCCATCCCTGGAAGTGTTCAAGGCCAGGTTAGATGGGGAATTGAGCAACCTGATGTAGTGGAAGGCACCCCTGTCCATGGCAGGGGAGTGGAACCAGTTCTTCAAGGTTCCTTCCGATCCAACTCCTAATTTTGTGATTCTATATGTTTTGAAGACATAGAAAAGAACACGACATAGTGGCAAAGATTCACTCAAAAAAGAAGTGTCTGTATAAAACAAGGTTTTCCTTTAAATATCTTAAGGCTAAGAAGAAATTTAATTACTTTCAAGGAAAAGGTAGCTAGAGCAAGAGGCAATGCTTTTGAAAATTCTTTACTGTCAAGAAATATCTCCACAGAGATAAAAGCACAAGTCTTTCTAGAGTAGAAGGCAAGGCATAGAGGATGATTACTCAGTTCTTCTATGCTCTGATGAAATTCGTATAAAGAGTTAGGGAACCCATTTTAGGATTTAATGAAGATAATCTGTTGGAGAATCATTAATGGTTTGAGTTGGAAGGTGCCTTAAAGATCAGAAATAAAATAATAAAGGAATCATCAGAGTGTTTAAATAAAAACTGTAACAAGCAAAATAGAAAATTAACAGTTTGGCGAACAGGAAGGAAATGATGGCACTTCAAGCATACAAAAGGTTGCTGTGAAGAAGACTGTCATCAGTTGTCTTGCAAGAAGTAGAAAAAAGTGCAACAGAGACTTATGTTTGATACTGAAAAAGCTTCAATAACCATCACTAGGGCTGAGTAACTAGATCCAGTGCTGGGGAGCCGAGCCCTCCTGCATCTGCTGGGCACAGGAACAGATACAGCTTTGGGGTAGAGTAGGTGTATCTGAGAGGTATTTTACTTGATACCACCTCACAGCCCTCCTGCATGCAGGAAGATGGACTAAGTGATCTCCCTGGTTCTCTCTCCCAAAGTGCAATATTAATAAAATTTTAATTCTGCACTTCGTCATAAGTTTGCAGTATAATACCATTACTGACAAAATGCATGCTGGAGCTTCTGCTTCACAGATATAGCATGCAATTTATATGCCATAAAGTGCTGCTGGGTTATCAGTTCAAAACTGCATCAGCTCAAAAGAGTGTTTGTCCTGTCTACTCCTGTCTACAGTTTTTACAGACCAGCAACACATGACACTCATGTCACATTAATTGTGTTAGCTTACCTTAGGCAGAATATACCTTTTCTTCTGAGCACAGAAGGACAACATTCCATTATGTTTCCAACCCTGTAAACACTATGTCATATTTCCTGTGTAATATATAGCTGATCAATAACTAATGTACATTGAAAAGAGAGAGGTGTGGGACTTTAGCTTACAGTCACTCTTATTGAAAAGTCTTATTTAGTTAAATAAGAATAAAATAAATGCTATTCTACAGAAATTACTCAGAACTCAGGAGAACCAAATAATGAATGAGATTCTTTCAATAGAATTTTTACATGGAATGGGACGTAGAACATCCTGTTCTACATCCTATAGAATATCTACATACTATAGAGCTCTCTATTAAAAGTATAACTCTCTATTAATTTTCTATTTGATTGTCTTGTCTGTTTTAAAAATACTATGCAACCCCAATTTTGATTCTGTGACTTTTTCAAACACACAATTTAGACAGATTTCCTATTTGATGAGTTTTTGTCTTTTCTCTTCAAAGAGAGGGATGATTATAAAGACAAAACTATGTTCTGATAAAAAAGTTTAATTCTACAGTTTCTAAATAAAAATATATGTGGATATGAAGCCATTGCTCATGGTGATAGAAAATAACTTTTTTCCGGTTACTGCCTATATGGAGTGTACTGCTCTCCAAGAGTAAAGAGACTGAAAGAAGTAAGAAACTAATGGGTCTTATGTAATCATAAGTTGATGGGTCTTAGACTACTAATTGAATTTCTGAAAAGCCAACGCAAAAATCCAAAATTCAGTAAGCAGTAGATCTAAACCAAAATCAAGATTTTACACTTAAGATAAGCCTGGGAATTCTGGGCAAAGGCTACACTGTAGGTCAGACATTGATAAAACGGTTGCATATGTCACATCAGTCACTTCTATTCACCAGCTTCATACCAACAAAATGAAACTATGGGAAAAAAAAGAGAGTAAAGTCCTCTGAATGTCTAGAAATGTTGTATTTAATTAAGTCACATTGTATGGTAATTTACTATATAATTGCCAGCTGCCCTCAATTGAGTTTATAGTCACAGGAATCCTAGGGTCACCACAATAATTTTTATAGTCCCACTTAGCATCCAGCACACTGCTTATCTTTCCTCATTACCAAAGAACAATTTCATCTTCTTCAGAGTAAAATATGGCAAATCTTTAAAGGAACATCACTTCTTACACCGGACAAGATGAAAATATACATTCATACATATTTTGCTGAAAAACTGGAGTATGTAAAAGGTAAAATCCACATTTTTCTGAATAGGCCCAGGAATTCTCAAACTGGTAGATATTGTGCAAACTTTCATTACAAAGCTGTAATTTGACTCTCTCTTTCCTTGATGAAAGACATCTGATTGTTTGGGGTTTTTTTAAACTTCAGACCTGTAATACAACAATGTAAAATTTCATCTTCTACAGCCACCCACTTTTTATTATAAAAAGAAGGTCATATTATGGCTTTTTTTCTACAGCCACCCACTTTTTATTATAAAAAGAAGGTCATATTATGGCTTTTTAAAAAAAAACAAAACCAAAAGTATATATACATGTACTGCAGTATATATAAATATATAAACCCATAAAAAATAATAATCTCAAACAAGTTGAACCTTCTTTGGAGATTCAAAGAATACTTTTAAGAACTACAAAACCCATTTTGCCATCTGCAGCGTACTTGGCAGCTACATTTCATACTTCATCACCAATACATCACCAATAGCATCATGAATATTGTTCTCCTTTAATCTGAAACATACTGTACTAAGTGATCAATTCACTATTTGAAAGAAAAACCATACAAAGAAGCTACTTGCTTTGGAGAATAGCAGCAAACTGTCTCAATTAAAAAGAAAGCACAACTGAGAAGTCTTGGGGACACTTGCAGGAAAGAAAGGGAGAATTTCAGTAAGTGGTGGCAGGTACTAAATTAATACTCTGTACTAAATTAATAAAAAATGGCTGACCGATAATGTTTATGAACAGCAGTGAGAACATACTCAGAAATTAAGCTATGCAAAGCAGAGACAAGGGGTGAAATAGAGATCTACCCACAGAAAATCAGATTTTGTTGTCATTATGGGTGAGTATTTGAGCTCATCAGACTGGTCAGGTCATTGACCCTCTCAGCCCAGCAATGCCATCTCCTCCTACATGTCCTGGTTATAGTTATAGCAAACTTCAGATGACTTCTGGTTTAGCACTTCAAGGCCACAAACAGAATAAAAATGTATTAAAGTAATCCTAACCCTAAGGAAACCTAGCTTGTCCCTGCAAGCCTGTTGTGGTCCATAACTCAAAGGTTTATTCTGTTAGGGCTGAGGGGATGCAACATGCTTTGGGACATGGGAAAAGAAGAGAGCTTGCAAAATGTACTCTTTCTATACCATATATGCTTTCATCCTGGATGTGCACTTGACAAATAGATAATGATTATTAGATAGGCATTTCATACTAAATAGCAGGTGTCCTTCAGGCTAAAATATAAGCTAAATTAGGGGGATATGTGAAAAAAAAATCCCCCAAATAAAAAAGAACCAAACAAAATAATGCCACAAAAGTAAGGATTCTGTGAGACCTGAAAGGTTCTACAGAGTCTACAAATTTCCAGCATTTTCTTGGATGTATTTTTAAAACCTGTTTTTCTGTCTTCTATCCTATAATTTGAATAATAATTGTTTATTTTTTGTGATTAAATTCCCTTGTTTCTTTTATCAACTCTTTCACATTTTAAATTGACACTAAAAAGGCACTGCAGGCTGATAGTGGGTTAGATACAGTGTAAACTCCTCAGAGAGATGAATTTTCTAATTGTGACTCAAATATAGGTAATTCCTCCTGTGAAGTTGATTCAAACTGTTTGGAGACACAGTGTGCAGGAACACAGAGGAAGGCCCTTAACAACATGATAAGAACCAACTGTTCTAACCATCCAAGTCTCACGAAACAATTTGGAGTGGGTTTGCTTTTATNCTTAGATAGACATTTCCTACTAAATAGCAGGTGTCCTTTAGGCTAAAATATAAGCTAAATTTGGAGTGGGTTTGCTTTTATAAGTGAAGAACAGTCTCTGAAAAGATCTTTGACTGTAGGCACATGTATGGCTTCTTCAGAGGTAAGCTTTCTACCTCGCTACAAAAACCAGATACACTAATTTTGAAACATCCTATTTTATTTTTACTTGCAAACAAGAATAAGTAATCCTTAAATTTAGTAGGTAGTTTCCAACTGCTACAATACACCGATCTTCCCAAAAGCTCTTAGATAATGCAATTGCCTGTTTGTTTTCTGTGTCCATTCTCCAGTGCATTATGCAAGACCTGGTTTTCAAAAATTGCTCTTTGGAAGTCTCTTTGAAAATCAAATCTATCTGAGATACTTTGGAAAACCATTAGTCCCTTTTACGAATCTTGACTTAGATTTCTAAGGGTTTGGGTTCCTCATATATTCTGATAGATGAAGAGGAGTAAAGAAAATCAGTGGCTCAGATCAAAAATGGCATAAATCACAGGATACTGCAATTTCAATAAGATGGTATGATCTGGAGTTGTGTTCCAGCATGGTCATAAAGTCATCTATTACATATACAGATCTAAAAAAAAAACAACCAAAAACCCAAAAGTGACACAAATAAGTGTGAACAAAGAATATTAAGAAAAAACCAGTAATTCAACTTTCATTCAGTTGAAACACAATGAGTATGTGTTATCCTTTAAATTAAAATGTAGCTCGTCTTTTTGGAAAACAATGTTCCAGAAAGTAACTGAGAAACAAATTGCAAAGAAGGAAGTAAAACAATGAATAATGTTGAAAGAGGATAGCCTTGATTTTTTTCTGACTATCAATAAACATTTCACTGTATTTCAGTAGCTGAAAGAATTGCCATCATGCTAAAAGTTTTTACATGTAGAATTAAACTCTATTTTGTTTAGAAAACCTCACTATGTTTTATCCAGATTGACTATGGAAAATTTCTTTTGAGGAATATAAGTGCAATTACTTGGTCAGAGCAATTCTTTGAAAAGTTTATTTATAAGAATAAAAGTAGAATATATGTACTTTAAATAGTAGTCAAAGAAAAACTCATATCTGGTTAATGGCAAGTTAAAATGAATGACTCTTTAATTGCTTAATGAAATCCAATGGATGTTTTGGAGACTGTTCTCAAAATATTCAATAATTTTTTTTTGGTCATTTTAGTGTGAAAATCACTTTAAAAACTTCGACTGCCCTTTTCTTGTAAACTTCCATTTTGCCCTTCTTTCCTCTATAGTGACGACAGAGTTCATACAAAACTGGCATTGCTTGCATCTTCAAAGTCGTCACTTTTTATGTTTAGCTGAAGTTAGAAATTTTTACTTCCTCAGCAGATTGCCAACATACAAAAATGAGCACTTTAATGCAGAGAAAAAGACACAAAACCTTATGTAAATGTCCTTTTTTCCTATTTCACTCCTTTTTTCAGGACTTCCTTGTAGCACAGTCACCAGCTCCCCCTGAACAAATTTACTCTCTGTGATGACTAAATGGGAAAACCAGGATGACCCAGCTGCTCACATGTTTTTCATAATCTGGGAATAGGCTGTTCAGAGCTGCACAGGATGTGTCTCATTTTGAATGCTGGTTCATAACCTATGATTAAAAGAGGATATGCAAGGAATACAGTTTCAACATTTGTATGAATTACCATCATCCTTTTCTAGGGCATTGTGTAATTCAGCTGAGATGATAAGGCTAGACCAGAGCATGATCTTGGGTCCATCAAAATGAGAATTAAGGTTTAGATTTTTCATTTGAACCTTGAAAATAGTTGGACTACAACTCAAGATACTGAGAAATACGGAGAAAAGCCAAAATCTGATGAAACAGCTGCTCACTTGAAGAAGATAAATCTCCTCTTACCTAAATCAATCCTCTATCCTCCCCAGTCATCACTCTCTCTTTCACAGCCCATGCTCCCAGAATGACACTCTTTCCTGGGAAAGTGTCTTCCATGGGGACCTGTAGCCTCCTGGAACCTTTGCTAAGGGGCATTTACCAGCACACACGTTCCTTCATATAAGAGATTTTCTGGAGGCCAGGAGGCTGCTGACACTCACACAGAAGCCAGGAAGGAGCAAAATTGTATGCTATTACTGAAGCACAGCAAATGGAGCACCTGAGTACAAAGGTATATCCATGTGTGTGATAGCAAAAGGTTTTGCCTATGTTTTCTTCCCCATTCATTAAAGGTGAAGAGGTAAAGTCAAAGTGAGGTGCTGGGGTCTTTGGTCCACAGTTGCCTTTACTTTTCTCTCATTTTTTGTTTCTAGGAGGGCTAGGAGCTGGAAGGATTCTAGTTTTACCTATTTGCTGCATTTTTGAGGGAGAGAGGTAACAGTGATCTCAAAAAGTACATTTACACTACAAAGGCATGATGAATAGTTGGGGAAGGCTTCCTCCTCAAGGATGGAAGTTAAGTTCAGAGCATTTGAACTCGTAGTGAGTAGTAAGGCTACTTGGATATGCGGTTAACTCCTCCAGCTGCTAGATACACCTGGACAATATGATTTGATTCAGGAGAGAAAAGAAATGCCACTGGAAAGGAAAGCAGGTGTTGAGTACCGGAACAGATTGGCTTTCCAAAGAGAAGAGACCAAAGTAAAGAATATGAACACATCAGATACTTCAGCTGGGGAAAATTTGAATTTGTTTCCTAGAGTGATCTGCAGACACCACAGACTGCCTTCAGAAGAGAGCAGAGAGATGACCATGAGGGGTAAACAGTACATGCTCTTGAAGAGTGGGAAAGGCAGAGATAGGAAGATAGTGACAGAAGAGACTATTCCTCCAAAGAGAGAGCTCTCTCTTTTGACATTTGTCTGCATTTTGTTCAAACTATTACGCTATTGCTTTTCACAGCTGCATAAAAAATTGCTACTTGTAGCACATATTCAAAAATCCGACACATTAGTCCTTTTGATCTGTAGAAATGTGAAGAAGTTTAGGATGATAATTTCTGAGGTCACAGAGCACTGAAGGAAACTTTCATACTCAGAATAACCAGAAATTACATTTCTGTCTCTTTAACTACCTTATTAGGCAGCGCCTGGGTCAATATTTACCTGGAACAATGTTTACTAAGATGGGGTGAATATTTACTCACATTTTTAGTAGAGAAACTCCAGTTTCTGGAGTAAAGAACTCTTTACTACTGTTAATTGGAAGAAATTATTATGCCCAATGTAGAAAGAAAAGACAGGCAATAGTATCTAGAGAATGTGGAAGGTGCCCTGTTAGCGAGCTGGTAAAGCCTGGGAATGAGATACTGAGGGTGTGGAGAGGGCAACTGAGAGGCAGCCAGTAGGAGATCTGGTTTCATCCTTTCTTGACAGGATTGGCACTTACCCAGTTGGTTCACAAGGACTTTGAGGAAGACTTCCCTGCCCTTCTTTATCACAACAATCACAACAATGTTAACCAGTCTTTGATCATCAAAGCTGGGATCTATTAAAAGGCAGCCCAAGAAAAGTGCCTTTTTCTGTAGTGAAAACTTAGAATGAGAAAGAACCTGAATCTCTGGGACACCATGTTCCTGCAGAACAGATCCTGTCCTCCTTCTTTGGTTTTATTCCCGTAGCTTTCTGGATTACAATAAATGCCACCCATTTTTTTTTCCCAGACTCCCTAAATAAAAGCCCTTCTTTCCACCTCCGGGGACAGATTGTGTCAGTTCTTCTGAGGAGTCTGCACCCTGTTCTGGCAGCACTGTTGGATGTGCCTCTCTCCCAGCCCAGCCCCATGTTCCAGGACCAATTTCCCCAGGGTATGTTTGCTCCTTACAGGGAGGGCAGTGTTCATCTCCTTCCAGAAAAGACTTCCACTGGACCCAGGTGGAGCAATCACCAGCAAGTAGGCTTCCTGCTTTCTTTCCCACCACTTCCCTTTGGAAGACCCACAAAGTAATCTAAGAGCAAATGAAGCAGATGCTATCCATCAAAATTTAATAACAAGATTGTTATATAAATAACATTTACATGCAGTTGCCTGTGACTTTCTGGGAATCAGTATTTGGAGCAGCATGTAGCCCTAAAAGTTTGTTACATTGGAATAATAAAATCACACAGAAATCAAGACTGTTCTAATAATGATTTTTTTATGCTGACTAAACAGTAGTCAAAGTAGGTCAGACCGGGAATGATGGCTTATTGATGCTAGGCCTTCTCTGTGGTCATGGGTCATAAAATTACATAATGACTTAATATTGTTCTTTGGTTGTTTGGCTTTTTTAAGGTTGTTTATCTTCTGAGTGACATAGCAGGGGGAAAGAGTGAGGTTAAAAGAATACTTGTATTAGAAAGGATCCCACATTCTCACAAAAGGCACACAAACATTGTGTATCCAGATAAGGGTAATGCACCTGGTGAATGGTCTAAAGAGTAAGTCCTGTGAGGAGCAGCTGAGGGAACTGGGGGTGTTTAGCCTGGAGAAGAGGAGACTCAGGGAAGATCTTAACACTTACTACAAGTACCTGAAAGGAGGTTGCAGCAAGGTGGGAGTTGGCCTGTTTTGCCAAGCAACTGGTGACAGGAGAATATGTAGCCTCAAGCTGCATTAGGAGAGGTTCAGGTTGGACATCAGGAGGAATTTCTTCATGGAAAGGGTTCTTAAACATTGGAACAGATTGCCCCAGGAGGAACACCCTGGAGGTGTTAAAAAAAAAGACTGGACGTGGCACTTAGTGCCATGGTCTAATTGATAAGGTGGTGATTTATCAGAGGTTGGACTCAATGGTCTTTGAGGTCTTCTCCAATTTAAACAATTTTGTGATTCCTTAACTGAAAACAATTAATAGGGCACTGCACCAAGATTCAATCTTCCAAGTCTTCTCCCACTCAGTTTCTCCATCCTTCACATACTCTACTTTCCATTTCAGGAGGGTTTGGACACCTAACACATACCCATTCTACCTCTGGGTACCTACAGGTAGCACAGCTGTTTTCATAATTCCTAAAGGGAGTAACATCTTTTCCCCACTAAGCTTCTTGGAATGGACCCCCAGTCCACCCAGCAGGCACCCTATGCTCCACCTTTATCTTCACATTTTAGGTTGACTCTCCCTAAAGCCTAAGACAAAAAGAAGGAGAGATGGCTGTCCAACCCTCCTTTGCCTCCAAAGAAATGACTAAGGTATTTAAATTACAACACCTTTCAACCCTGTAACACATATCAGAACAAATGTATTAAATTTTGCTGGGAAAGGATATGAATGGCTTTTGTGAAGCAAACTGACAACGAGTTTACCCTGACCTGTTCCTCATCAAAATCTTGCTTTGAAATGTTTTTAAACACCAGATGCAGCTGGTGACCAAGGTTCAAATAACTGACATTACTAGGATGCAGCCAAGATTTCATCAAGCCTCATGGCAACACTTCTGGACAAAGATAAGGCTTTGTTGTAAGCATGAAAGCTTGGAACACCACTAATCATATGTAGAAAAATGTCACAACAAGACCCATTAGCAGTCTTGAATCCAGTGAAGAGCAGGGAAAAGAAGTTAGCTTAAGGACTAGGGTTGAATAAATGATTCTTAACTTTTAGAGTGAGCTACATAAAGAATCTGTAATGCAAGATGTCTGACTACACCTTTGTTCTACACAGACCAAAACTAGCAGTCAATTATTCTACCATGTTTTCTTCCACCAAAGGAGAATAATTAAAAGGGCTCTTGCAAGGGCTCTTGAACTTAAATGAAGAGGACAGCTAAAATTTCAAGAGTGTATTGTGTTTCTAAAATTTTTGACTTCTTTTAAACATCATTTCACATTTTACGGGTTTTAATTTCAGATTTGCACCTGGTCTTAGCCTAGGGGCAGAAATAAAAGGATACAAGTCAAAACACAGAGACACAAGCCTCCAGTATTTAGATAGGACAGCTAACAACACAGGGAAGCTACACGTGTTCACAATGTGTTTGGATTACTAAATAAATAGTAATTATTGGATTTACTCTCCTTTCAGTTTGATAGACTTTTAAAATTGTTCAGGAATAAAGAAACTACATTTTAGCTTCCACTGACATTTGCATCAACCTAGAAATTACTAAAATAAAATATAAATCTGAACAATGAGTCAGATACATTTTTCCTTTCATGCTTTAAAAAAAGGTCTCCTCTGTCTCTTAAAACCCCCAAATAACAACTACAACAATAAAATTAAAAAAAAAAAATTCAAAAAACCCTCAATCCCCCTCCTCCAAAAAAAGCAAACAAAAAAACCCCACCCAAACCCAAACAGTTAAAGCTAATTTCCTCTCTGCTTTGCTGTCCTGGTGAGAAGGCAGTCAAGAAGAAAAAAAAAAGAAGCAAAGTTTATATAAAGCAGTTCTAACCACAAATGTTAGAATCGTTTTACTAATGAAAGCCTGACTTTCATATATCTCAAAAACATGTTTTAGTTTGAAAAATACATACAAACTCTATTATTAGACAAGATAACAGTGGATTAAACTATATATTTCTTGGTTTGACAGTGCTTACAGCATAAGCAAAGGAGGGTTGAAAACTGTTTAAGTAGTTTTACTTAAAACTAACTTGTTTTCCTGATATTTATCTCCACTTTGCCTAATTCTAAGATCAATTTTATGCAATTTCCTTGACTTAAAAATACTATAAAGAAGAGGAACAGCCAAACATTTTTTTCATTTATGAGTCATAAAAAACCCCATAGTTAAAACATAAAATTTCCTACATATGTGTTGTAGGGACACAAATAAGTAAGAAGAATTACAGCTAAGAATCTGTCTTATAATGTACAAGTAGTTTGGGACTGTAAACAGTTGAGAGAGAAATAAAGGGAATGAAAAAGAAAAAGAAGGAAAAGAAAGCAAAAGAGCTGATAAAGTTTCTGGCTACAATACAGGAGACATATCATTACCATATGATCTAATGTGGGTGTCAGCCTGGATTGTGTTCATTGAGAGAAACCTTATTTTTTAACTGTGCTATGGAATAGAAGCAGGAGGGTTTTCCACCAAGTGACAGTCACTGAGCTGAATTTACCCCCTCCTCCTTTCCACACCTGCAAAGCTTTTTGCCTGGGTTGAATATTTAGTTTAATTACATCTCAGCTTTGAGAGGTCCTGTTGCAAATCCCTGGATTAAAAGGTATGATTTTTAGTAATTCTGCTGAACTATGCTGCACTAATAAAACTTCAAGCAAGTCTACGGCAAGAACTACTTGAATTTTAAGATAAGCAAGCTAAAAATCCTACTAATGTTTAGCAATGTTAAGTTTTCTATCCAGCACTTTTGTTTCTTGAAAACACTAGAATGCATTCTCAAGGACTGTGCAGATTTCATACTGTTTATTTAACTATTCTGTCTCTTGTTTTGATTTGTATAAGCACTGCTATAGCCCTTTCTTTTTCTTTACTCTAAACTTTTGCAGCAGTATATTCTCTCTTTGCAATCTAGTGTTTAGAATCAGTGATGTTGAGAGTGTAAAAAATACGTGTGTGCTTACATTTCTGTTTTAAACTGCACTCTGTGATTTCTTTTTCGTTCGGGTTTCTTCATATATATTCCAGACACTGACGAATATAACTTCAATTTCAGAGAAAGAAAACATGTAGTAGTTAGTTAAACGGGCTCATTGTATGCCTTTGTAATGTTAGAAAGTGCTATGTTACAGGGTACAAACAAGGGAAACACATTTAAAGAAGGTTCTTATGAATGAAGTAGTAGGAAAAAAAATTCCTGGAGTTGAAACTCCTGTTAACAGAGTTTTAATCTCTTTAAAAGTTCCAATCCCTATGTTTTCATATCTGGACTTTATTGCACAAAATGGGTAAAACATAAAACTGAGGGGATTTTTTTGAAAATGCACCTATTGTTTAACTTGTCTTTTGTGGAATTTTGAGTGATTTCTGACAACAGGGGAACTATTATTTAATCCTTAATATTAAGGTAAACTGACAAGAAGACCACCAATACAGTGTGACGTGAACTGATGAAGCATACTTCCAGGGGTATTTTAAACTGAAATGTGGCCAAGCCTATGGTATAGTTCCTCTGTTTGTGGAAAAGTCTTCCTCATTATAAACAGATAACTAAAACAAATTTAAACAGTTATGTCCTGCAGACATAAATATTGTGTCACAGAACTTTAAGAATTTAGATTTTTTGCCCTCTTTATTTTTTTTTGTAAGTGAAGTGTAAACATTTCTCGAAAGTACAGTTTTGTATATATCTTTTTCTTTCTTTGTGTTCACTTAGACATGCAAACAATAGGAACAGATACATGTGTCTGCAGAATGAATATGTATTTGACTGAAGATATGTAGACCCATTTCTTTTTCTGTATTCTGATTAATATGTAGCTTGTGTCTCCTGTTTTCTCTGCTGTGTCCTCAGATTATATACTTGATTTCCTTTGTTGTCCTGCAGTTTTACTTTATAGCCAACTTTTTCTGATTTTATTGCAGTTCTTTAAAACAGGGACCAAAGAAAAAGGCCTATACAGGGTTTAACTGAGATATATGAAGTCATCAATATTAATGTGAATAAGAAGCAAAGGGTGAAGACACTTCCAAAGTGCCTTTTCATTTTTGGGGGCTTTTTTGAGTGGTAACAATTTAATTCTAGGATAAGATCCTGATTGTGCATTCTTAGAATGGATGGTACTTCAGTAGTGACCCTGAGAAGGAATACAAGAAATTTTAAATATTCAAAAATAATTTAGAATCGTATTAATACATAAAAAATTAATTCTGAGAAAGGGCTTTAAAAAGTACTGACTGCCACTGGCATTCCAGGATTAGTGTGTAGCATTCCAAAAGTTTATTGATGTTAATATACATTCTGAAAAATATTTTCTACTGGGGTAATGTTTTATTGATTATTTTTACAAGGCAGCTTTATTACAATGAATGGTGATGATTTAGCAAATTTGTCTTCTCCTTTCAGACTACTAATAAATTTTATTGATATTTTACAATAATTTTTAGATAATTACTATTTCAAAAATCTCATTTTAGATTAAATCCTGGGAAAAACTCATCACTATGCATGAACAGCACTTTGCTGTGACAGCCTGACTTGTCGACATGTGCTCTGCCTGCACTGTGGAGGTGTCGTTGGGGAAGGGACACAGAACCAGGGTCAGTGAGGGGGTCAGGACAGTAGGAAGCACAGGGGGATGGTCCACAGCCTGCCTCATGTCAGCTACATGTCGTGAGTTTCCACAGCACTGAGCTTGCGTGACAGGACATGCTAAAAACTCTGACTCTCTACTTGATGTTGAGGTCTCTGAAATCCCTCAGTGCATGCAGTAAGTAAAATGCCTGTTCCAGGAATAGATATACTTTCATGTCCAACTAAGAAAACAACTATGTCTCTTAAAGAGACAACATAAATAGTGGTTTACTCCATGTGATGTTACTAGGGAGACTTTGGGATACCTGTCTTCCTGTCAGGTAGATCACGAAAATGTAGACTATGATTTTAAACCACTAAGCTCTCTTACAATATAACCTTACCATCCTCTCAAGAAATAGACCTAAAGGTTTCTGCAGAACTACAGGATATAAATTGTATCTGATTCCAATCCTGTGGGGTTTTGTTTATTTATTTAGCTTTTTTTAAATTGTTTTTTACACTAACCACTCCTGTTAGAGTAGCTGATTGTAGTATTTTAGACAGACAGGCTTCAGTAAATCACTCTCACCTAACATTACCTGTTCTTGTTAGTCATCTACCTGTTAGGTTCCATATGGCAATGTAGGAAGGAAGACAGTCCTCCTCTTCTGCCTCTCTCGCAGTTTTTTTTATCTTTCCACCAATGTAAAATGCTATACCACACCCGTAACTGTCAGATTATTTCTGCTGGAAAAAGAAGTAATCCCAACTAGCACCCAGACAGGGCATTTCAAAAGACATTGACCTGAGGAAGTAAGTGGACATTTGTCATTACAAAGAGCAACATCTGTATGCAGGACTATGCCATCCATTTTAAAAAAGGGCTCCTACATAAATGGCAATTTAGCCTTTCTGTCACTTTGCAACTGGAAGGCAAATTTCTTAATTTTACTTTTTTTATGGGTTCTTTTAGGCCAATGAAGGTTTGTAAAGTATAAGCTGCTTTATATAAGATACACAGTAAAAAGAAAATGATTTTCAGAAAATTAGCTGATCTATACAGCCTTGATACAAAACCTGCAAACAATTTTGTAATTTTGCCTTAGTGCAAAACAACACAGGTAGCACAATGTTGTAACACATTTAGGCCTAGGTCCTGAGAACATGTACAAGCACTTTTCCCTGGTAATATCTATGGCGGTACATACTTGTGTAACGTTGCTCCTGGGCATGAAAGTCTGCATAATTAAACCCTGAAGTNTCTTTTAGGCCAATGAAGGTTTGTAAAGTATAAGCTGCTTTATATAAAATACACAGTAAAAAGAAAATAATTTTCAGAAAATTAGCTGATCTATACAGCCTTGATACAAAACCTGCAAACAATTTTGTAATTTTGCCTTAGTGCAAAACAACACAGGTAGCACAATGTTGTAACACATTTAGGCCTAGGTCCTGAGAACATGTACAAGCACTTTTCCCTGGTAATATCTATGGCGGTACATACTTGTGTAACGTTGCTCCTGGGCATGAAAGTCTGCATAATTAAACCCTGAAGTCCCATTAGAAGGCATGCACACAACACCACAGGCATCAATTTGAATGCTTATGCAGTGCAAAGCAGAGGATTTTCAGGGTGCATGTAAAAATTTAGAAAGAAAGCCAAGGATATTTGATATAAGGCAACATTGTATTACATTTATTATGCTGTTTAAACTGGGAAACAAGTATAGTGCATTTAAACAGCTAAAGATCTTCCCCTCTCCCTCCAACCCATCACTAGATCCTACTCTTTCTCAGTCAGTTCTCCTAGGCTATAATTTAAAACACACACCAAGCTGGCACTTAAAAAAAATATTTCTCAAGACATGAAATACTGAATTACAGTGAGTTTGGGAACCTCAGGTTTGTCCCCAGGGGACAAACCCATTGCTATGAAATAAATGCTAATGAAATCAAATAGACTGTTATGTTGGCTGAAAACAGGCACATGGAAAATGTGGATTATTGCTTTGACTGTTTTGCATAACAAAGTTGACAGTGCTGCCTGTTCTTAATAAATATTACTCAAAATATGCAAACAGATGTGTTTACAGTTGCCTTCAAACTGCTCTGTCAAAAAAAAAAAAAAAGCAGCCCATTGACAAGCAGTTACCAGAGTCCTATCACATAACTGTCCTATTTTCACAATTCAGTTTTCTTTTATTGAAAGGAACAGTTATGCAATTGGTGGATGCGCTGGACCTCCTTCAGCAGGAACTCTGCAGCTATGGGAAACTGCTACTTTTGTTGTTAATCTGCTGCTTTGAATCCTAGGTTCTGCTGGGAACTGATGAACTAAGCCATGAAGAGGCTGGCTCTCCTCTTTGTCCTACTGCTGCCAGCATGCTTGGCCAAACCTTTCCACCAGCAGGGCCTCTTTGACTTCATGCTGGAAGATGAAGGGTCAGCCGACATGCCTCCAACGGATGATCCTGTCACATCTGGATTTGGACCAGTGTGCCCCTTCCGTTGCCAGTGCCATCTTCGTGTGGTGCAATGCTCTGACCTAGGTAAGCCAAAGAGTATCTTCGTAGGTTATGCACTTACTTTCTAGTCACGGGGTTTGCAGCTGAGATGGTGAGGCTGCCATGCACTGTCACTTTGTAACTGGGTTTCTCTTCAAAGAAATATGTTACAGCTGCAGTTAACTAGAATTTACTGTACAAAGTAGGCCATAAAACCCTGACAAGATGGACATTTGTTGTGATCATGAAGAATGTTTGGGTTTTTTTAATATGTATTTTTTATATATAAATTTTATTTGTTCTTTGAAAGACCACGGATTTCTCTTGCAGAGAAAGTAACTTTTCAAAGCTGTTCCTTCAAATGCATATTAAATAAATTCAGTGAGGTCAGATGTGGGGATGGAAACATTTTAAAAGGTTCTAAATTGCATGGTCCAAGCTCCAGGACTCTTAATCATTCTGTCTAGTACCTCAACATAGAAATCATCCCATTTCCATTGGAACACATGAGAGTGGAATAACTAACTCTGAATCATACATCCTGCAACCAGCTCTTTGGAAGAAAGAGCTTGGAAAGACTCCAAAACAATGAACACATTTTGGAGTTCTTTATTAAATATCTTTATTAGACACTATACAAGCTTAAACCATGAGAACCTTTTTCACAAACTCCCCTTACTCCTCATGTACAAGGTCTTGTCTGCACAGTCAGAGAAGCAGGATGTGAAGCCATGTCTGCCATCACTGTATTTGACTTTTCCATGCAGAAGTCTCAAGTAACGAAAATTACTTCAGTGAGACTGAATTTGGTTTAAAACAATATTATTCAGACTGAGTCAGTGCGCAGTGCAGAAAATCAATTACAGTTGGTTTTGCCCACAAGGAAATTAGAGAATTTATCTAGTGGACAGACAAATAACTTCTCATGATTTTAAAGAGGTTGTTTGGGTTTTTTTTAAGTCTTCCCTCCGCTCTTTAAATGTATAGCTGCATGTTTCTATTTTCCTATGTTGTAGTATTGGCTCTGATGATTACTGTAAATCATGGCACAAATCCTCCAATTAGGAGCTGTATCTCATTGTGGCGGGTGTTGTGTAATTGCAGGAAGGAGGGGGAAACTTTAGTTACACCCTTAGAAACTTCTGTGACTTTATTAAAGCAAGCCACATAATTACGCAACAGATATGTTTGGCAAAGACCCAGTGAACAATGCAAGCCAAGTTGCACAAATGAGTGCAGGCTAACCTAGCCATGCATTCATAAAGCTTTCACAGTACTGTCCCTGTTGAAAGATATTTTCTTTTTTTTACCATTTATATGCCACAGAGTAGCAAACGTGGAGTGGGTAGTGGGGAGGAGATTACCCTACATGCCATGAAAGTCTTAGGTTTTCTTATTGTTACACTTGGTAATGCTGATGGAATTTGAGTTATTTTGGGAACTTGTTCCTAGTCTGCTTCAATCCTGCAGAACGTAAGGAGCTTTTACTTGATAAAAAAGTAGAAATATTCACACAGAGACCCTTTGCTGCTGTAGTTGCTCCCATAGTTGTTTAGTTCTCCTTCACACACAAATGGTTTACAAAGAGTTGCACTACAGTCCACCACATACAGATACTTCTGGGTTAATAGAGTCCCATATTGACTAGGAGACTCAGAAATACCACACTTAGGGCCTCAGGTCTGTGTTTCCCAGATAATTTCAAGTGGGGTGAAAAGAAAGAGATATATTTTTAGCTTGATTTAAATCTACATAAAAAAATTGTGCTTTTGAAGCAGCCAGGCTGATAACATCCAGCCTTTGGACATGAAGGAAAAAAGATCTCCCTGGGCTCAAAATATGCAGCCCTGAAAAATAAATAAGTCATGTTTCCCTGGCAGAGCTCAAGGAAGTAATAACCATTCAATGCCAGACTTGGCATTAGGTTTCACCCATCCTTGTAGCACATGGTTACCACTGTCCCTGCTGGGTTGTGGCCCAAGCAGGAGGCTCATGAGAACAAAGGTCTGATGGCCACCCTGGAACAGGGACAGGACAGCTGTGTGTACCACCAGCTCACAGGCAAATCTGCCTTCTGCTCTTCTCTCTTCTGGCCTTGAATCCACTTCTGTGTAACTCAGACCCAGACAAAATTTGCCTACTGACTTGAGGAAAGCCAGTTGCTGGCCCTGAGCAATCAAACTTTTGTTGCAAACTGTGGACGTGATGCTCCTGAGCTGTGAGATGAAGGGTGCTTGAGGTGCAGCCATCAAGAGGGCAATTTGCAAGCAAGAGCCATGAAACCAGCAGTGACAGTTCCATCCCTCTATTAACCACTGCTCCTGGCCTGACTGTCCCTTCAACTTTGGGCACTTCCAACCCAATTAAATTAGCTACCTCCCTTTCCCTAAATTATCAAATTTAGTCTTCTAGTCCCATGAGTACTAACTGAAGAAAAACTGCAGGCCATAACAAAACTCCTCCCAGGGACATATTAAGACCTTACTAAATAGAGCCCCACAAAGGAAAGTTGAAATCTGAACCAGGATACTTTCTTCTATTCACTCTCTGGGATGGGAGGGCTCTTTGCAGCCCTGAGCCCATGGGTGCAGAGGGCATGTCAGAGCAAGGCATCTGGAGGACTTTAATGTGGGCAACATATGGAGAGGGCTTCTCTTCCTCAGCCTCTTTCTTTTTGTGCTCAAAAAGGCATTTGCTGTTTGTAAACTCTTGCTTCATAAGGAAAAAAACAACTATCTGACACAAGGTTATGTGAATAAACCACAGGAGAACTCTTGGATCCAGAGTCCAAGAGGTTTGCCCTTTTTCTCATGAGCTCTGGGTGGGAATAATAAAAAAATAAAATCCAAGTTCAATAAAAACAGTGAAAAAAAATTGCCCAGTGGTCCAATTACACTCTTGTCAGCTAAATTATTGCATTCTATACTTCTAAGCTTCAGTCACATCTTCCTAAGCACACACCTACAAATTAATTTATTTTGTCTCCAAGCCATGAGCTGAGTTGGCAGGAAGGAGAACTCTGCCTTTTCACATCCTGAAGAAGAATTCTCTCTGAACTGTGGTTACTGATGGATCAAGAGCAGAGCCCCATGTGCCTACCTTTCATGAGGTGTATTATCTTTGTTAACAGGTTCAATGATCTCATCGAGAAAGGCCATTGTGGTATCTTTATAAAAGTGCAACCTTTTCTGAATCTGACTTCTGTTGCTAAAAGGGAGCCACAGGTTGACTTTTTAATCACAACTCAGTATGAGGCATTACTACTCTGTAGGCAGACTTTCCATAGAAATCACAAATATATTTGTTTTTAGTGCACACTACAGGTGGGGAGTAGCCGATATAGCTGGTCAGAGTCTACTTTTCCTGTTTTAAAATAATAAGTAGAGGGAAGATGTGCAGTTGGCCAGGCAAACATGCCACATAAAAACTCTAGCAAGGATTAATAGTTCCATTTAAAATCTCACCCTCCCAAACGGAGTCTCAAGTAAAGTTCATCCCGGAGTGCCCTGGTAGGTGGGAGGATGCATATGTGATTACTCAGCCTTGCAGCAGATGCAGAATGCATCATGAGCACGTTCGGGGTGGTGGTCAGAGCTTTATTTCACCTTCAGATAAGTCTGGCAGCCCCTTACTAAACAAGCAGCATCTCTGTACAGGCAATGAGATCGTCTTCCTTGGAGACTTCACAGGATGTAAGGGTGTCTCTACATCTCTCTTGCTGTGAGCATCCATGGAGGAATTGTGGTCTCTGGAAGGGGTGCAAGAGATAGATGTCAATAATCAAAGTTCAAGCAGTAATACAACTAAAATTTGAATTTTACTCATAGTTCAGAAATGTGGGTTTTTTCTAGCTGTAAAGAAGAGACCTCAGCACGGGTATTGGAGTGTGTGTTTGAACAGCACTTTGAGATCAGTAAGTGAAAAGCTGACAGTAAAGCATTATCCCAGGGATCTGGTAACATGAGGCAATTTATCTGAATACATACAGCGTCTCAATATATTAACTGATGGCTCTTTATACCTGAACCATGGTAACATGACAATTTATTTGTTGGCTAAAGATTATTTATCTTATTGTATAAAATCTTCCAGAAATATCTGAACATGCATTTTCTGATCACGACTCCATGTGAGAACCTCACCTCTCATTTTAAAGTAATTTATCTCCTTTGTGATATACCTTGATTTGAACTACTCAACATAAAATCTTTTTAAAGAAAAATATTACATACCTCATTGGTTAGCCCTGAGGCTAACTCAGTTGGTTACAGTGGAGCGCTAATAGTGCCAAGGTGATGGGTTCAATCACTATATGGGCCATTCACTTAAGAGTTGGACTCAATCCTCATGGGTCCCCTCCAGCTCAGAATATTCTGTGATTCTGTGATGATCAGTCTCAGTCATTTTATGAGTTCAACAAAACAGATAAAATCCTCTGGCTTCATTAAACTAGTTCATTTAACAAAATTATTATGATTAAAAGTGGAACTAGGAAATCTGTGAGCCTGTACTGTTACTTATACTGAGAATAGCCTCTACACCATGATACTCTAGCCCTAAAACTGAAGACTAAATGCATTTTAGGACAACATTCTTTAGCTGAACATCAAGCTGTCATCAAGCACAATTCTTTGGGCTTTCCACATGCTGACTGAATGAATTTCAATACTCTTAACATATTGGCGATCAGACTGGAGGATCTAAATGAAATATTACAGGTATTATCTGCAATATAGGAGCTATCTCAGGTGATATTAGGACTCAAAGGGTCATCCAGGTTCCTTTGACAGCCATGGAGTGAGTTAGGCAGCTGGCCACGCAGTATTTCACCCTGTCTAAGGTGGATGCCAGTGACAGAAAGGATACATCACTTGGAGAAGCAAACTGCCGAAACAGAACAAAGACCACTCAAGGCTATACAACTTACTTTCAGATTAACAAAGCTATGAGTGATAAAATTGAGACATAGAAAAACAAACTCATGTTGCCAGCATTGTTTTGTGATAAATTTTTCATGGATTATTAATTTTTTTTAATATATTCAGCTTTGATACAATTTTGGGGATGCCCTGGAAGTTAAGAAAGCATTAATTGAAGCCCTGTACTCAGTACTTTCTGAAAAATTATTAAATCAAGAACCCAGTAATTGGAAAACACTCTTGAAATATTGTCAAGAAAAAAAATTGGCCTGTACATAGTCTGCTTTATATTAACAAAAAGCCATTACCTTTAGCCAGAGTAACAGTAAAAGGCAGGACTTTTTGCATTCCCACCTGAATTAATAATGTTCCAGGACCAGATGATAAATAAAATTCTAGATGAAAATTAATCTACTCTAAATATACCCCTTCCTTATTGATTGCCTACTCCAAGGTAACAGTGACATGCTCTGTATGTTTCCTTTTTGTCCAGTGGCAGGAATGGAAACATGGGCTACTAAGTCCAAGTGATGCAAGTAGTGACTGTTTTGTGGCTTGCTCTGTGACAAGCATTCATTTCTAAAAATCTCCAAATCTACAAATAAATAGTTAATAGATAGATAGTAAAATATGAGTCAGTTATAAGTCATAGCAGGTGACTACAATGTCTAAAACATGCTAAATAATCACTCCTCTCACCCACTAGTGTTATGGACTAGTAGGTGTGACTTGTATGGTGGACTAGTATGCATATTATGGTCTTAACACCTTTGAGGGGTTTATTACTTGGTAAGACATACAACTATTTAAAAAATGTCTGTGTTTTCACAACAAAAACCTGTGCTATTCAACTGTGGAAGGTTCCCAGACAAGTCTTAGGACAAGCTCAATAGCCTAAAAGCTCCTTCTCGAAGTTCACTGAGAACCCATTGCCAACAGGGAGGAAATCTAGGAATTTAAGTCCTATGTGAAGCCAACAATGATAACAGCAAGAAACTTCTGGTATTAGCCTCCAGCTCCTCAAGAAAACTCTGTTCACAAGGTCCGGTTACCAAGGTATTTTGAAAATATTCTGGTTTTAAGCACATTTTCAAAACACCTGTCTCAAACACAGATTTGGGCGTGTCCCCTCCTTATCAACTTTGGACTCACTGGTCTGTATTTTGCTTTACCCATGTTCTGGATCTGTCATGGGATTAAAAAGAATTGGCCCAAAATCAGGTTACAGAAAAAAAAGAGTATTTTTCTGAATATACTTTTATAATTTCCTAAAGTTCAAATGAAAGAATATATTCTTCAAAATGTGTTTCCATTTTTTTAAACTTATTCTTCCACTTTGCATGCCTGACAAAAAAATTATTGACAATTGCATAACTCTAGGTCTCATCATCTGTATTTTATTTAATATATTCACACAGAGCATTATTGTCCTTTACACTATAAAAGAAAAAAAGATAGGTGAAGTATCACAGAACCACAGTATATTCTGAGCTGAAAGGGACCCATCAGGATCATCAAAGTCTGACTCCTGTACCTGCACATAACAACCACAAGAATCACACCATGTGCCTACAAATGTTGTTAAACTCGAACACCATCAGGCTTGATACTGTGAACACTTCCCTGGAGAACCTGTTCCAGTGCCCAACTACCCTCTGGATAAAGAATCTTTTTCCAATATCCAACCTAAACCTCCCCTGACACAATTTCAGGTCAATTCCTTGGGTCTTATCACTGGTCACAACAGAGAAGAGATCAGTGCCTACCCCTCCTCTTCCCCTCATGAGAAAATTGTAGAGTGTGATGAGGTCTCCCCTCAGTCTCCTCTATTCCAGTCTGAACAGAAGAGTAGAACTTGCTTATTGGCTTCTCTACAAGGAAAGAGGGGGAAACAGTGAACACAGGCACACACAGGCCTTAAGACAAGGACCACGTCTGCATGTTTGGGGTTTTTTTGAGAGAGGGGGAGTCTGAGTTGTAGTTTTCAACTTACAGCACCAATTATAAGACTCAAACAGCTCTGTGGAAATGACCCTGATTTTAGTGTGGTTACATTTGCTATATGGACAACTCTACTGCAAACCTCTTATGCAGTCAATAGGGAATAAAAATGGCGAAAAACATTATTTACAGAATTTTTGTGCTGTCTACATGCATGCTTAAGTGAGAGGGCACCTAGGAGAGCATCCCATACTATCTTTGTGGTTTTTTCCTGGGAACTATTCGAAGTGGTTTTAGTTGCTACAAAAATCTGTTGAAGAGAGGATGGTTGCAGTTTTAATTTAAATAAGGAAAAGAATGCAATAAATATATCTTTAAAAAGCAGTGAAAACAAGAAATGTTTCTTCCCACCTGATTTCATGGCAACCTTAGGGATTTAATGGCAAAACCCCCAAATGGACAGATTATTTATAGAAATGCTACAGCTTTTAAAATGTTTACAAGTGCAAATGGGGCAACAGTGTGGTCCCTTAATACAACATTAACACAATAGAAACGTGCAATAGGGCATTGCAGAACCAGTTTCTATTACACCTCCTCTTCTACCTAAAATGTGAAAGCCTAGGAAAATTTCAGTTTTTATGCTGGAGTACATGTTTTCTCTTCTACTGCTCCAGAGTGGGCCCCGGAAAATAAAAAGGTTCTCAATAAATTCTTACTTTAGGGTGACACAGAAGAAGAATGCTTGCAGTGGTGCAATAATCAAACTCATTGCTGACTATCTCTACTTCAGAGATATAGGAGCAGAGGCAAAGAGTTGAATTAAAATCTTACTGTTTTCAGGGTTGAGAGGCAAAATGTCCTTTCTCTCCATTATTCTTTCACTCTGTGGTAGAGAGTTTACATTTTCTGGGCTGGGGATGACTGATAGAGCTATAGCTGATCTGGTGAAGGTCTATCATTAAATGGCTAACAAAATAAAAGGAAATACAAAGCAAAAATTTCTAAGAGCTAAAAAGTCACATACAACATTACATAGTAGAAAGAGGGAATTAGCAGGTCTGATTCAGTCAGGAAACTACCTCCCCAAATTTATTTAAATGTTATTCACTATGTCCCAACAGCAGCTCCTTTGTTTGCTTGCATGAGAGTAGGTTGACAACAATCCTACAAGTTTTATGAAAAAAGGCCATGTTATGTTTAGAAGTACCTGAAATAACTATGAACATATCTCTGCCCTCAGGTTATTATAAAACTAGGGCTGTGTAATGACCATGTGGTCAGAACAGGAAGGGGAAACTTTACTTGAAACCAGAGAAGATCTCCCCCAAATGACTCTTTATAGCAATTCTAGTAAGTTCCAAAGTAAAGATTGAGGATGGTATCCTCAAATTGTCATCTGTTGCCTGTTACTTATTTAAACTGCAAAACAGGTAAACATGACATTATATTACTCCAAAGGGTCATTCAAAATATAATTTGTTAGATAATGCTCACTTTTCTGAGTCACTGAACCTCTCTTATGACAACTGTAAACACTTGAAAGAAATAAATGTTTCACCTTAATGCATGAGTACTCATAGATAGTATATCTACATTGCATCCACTTTGAGTAAAGCCATTATGTACACGGTGTTGGCAGATTGCATGAATCACACAGGTCAGTTGCTGTTGTCTGACGGAATGTTTTGTGTCTGTAACTATGACAGTAGGAAATGTAAAGCTGTTGATTCTAGGAGTTCAGAAAACTCATGATATTTGATTTTAATTTTACTTAATGTATTAATCCCTGAAGTCTCAAGATTATTTCAGATTATTTTTCTGCCTTTCTAAAGTGCTCCAGTGATTCTTGAGGAGGCATATACCTTTGAGATAATTGAAATTAAATGTAAGCTAGAAAGAAAACAGAAGTTGTTTGAATATTAGCTTTAAGAATATATCATCACTCTTAGTATTACTTTTGGAGCCAGGATGCTAAATCTATCTGTACTGAAAATGTAACTACGACTGAAAATTAATTCATAACATCTGTGCTATGCAATATCTCTTATACTTTGAAATATGTGTTCACTACACAGAGTGGGTTGAAACGGAAAAGAGAAATTAAAGCAATGCATTTGTTTTAAAACCTTTACTAAAGAATTTATAATTATTCATAGTATTACAATGCAGAATTATACATTTTAACACAATGTGTGAATTTGTTTCTATTTTTTTGTGTTCCTCACAGTTCTGGGAAGCAATGTTGTAATGTTTGGGAAAAAAAAAACAGTGTAGTAAGAGGTCAGTAGGTCTACCATTGTGAGAGGCTACCTCAGCAGGGAATGAAGTTTATTTTCTTGTTCTTTCCCATGGAAAAGGTCAGACATATACAAAAATAACAGTCTGTAATAAAAATAAGTCCAAAATGGATCTTAATGGGACATGAGTCTTAGAGACTACAGAACGGGAAAAAAGTGATTGTGAATCACCTTTAAGATGTATTTTAAAAGTCTTATGCATTCAATAATTGTTTTTCACATCTCTTAGAAAAAAATATTATCACTGATTTCATAACAAGATAGGAGAAGGTGGAGAACAAACTTTTAATTTGAAAGTGAGACAGAGAAGGAGGCTATGGATACTTCTCTGTAGAAAAAGACAATGATTTCTTTTTTTATGGGTGGTAGGATACAAATAATGAAATTATTCCTATTTGTAAATTCCACACAATAAAGAACAAATTTCCAGTAAATGCTGTAACACATAGCCTGGGAAAGTGTCAGTAAACTTTTCTAAGTCAAAGCATTCAAAGCAGCTCCTTGCCATCCTTCCAGAAAGCAATCCTTGGATCTTGTTATTTTCCTGTGACTAAGTATCTTGACCCTGTAAACTTGCCATTTGCCTCATTTGCCCCAGAGTCCACTCAGGGCATTGCTAAGGTCGTTCACCCTGGGAGGATTGCTGTCTATCAGTGGGATGCAGCAGAGCTGGGCTTGGAGCATGCACAAGGCAGCTCAGGCAGCTGCTGGAGAGGTTGCCTCCACTGGGAGTGCAGCCGCTGATGATCACAGATGGGAAATACATGTAGCTCAGTCCAAATTCCTCAGCTGGCAGCAGCTGCTTGTGGAAACTGAGGGAGTCTTTAGAAGAGCCCCATTTTATGGCCTCTGTCATAATAATCATAAGTGTTGCAATGTAGTAACACATGTATCTGAGCTACAGCATTCAAATTTCTTTCTGCCTTTTGGCCCTTCCTCTCCAGCTAGGGAAGTGAAGGGTTATTCAGAGGAATAAGCCCCATCTCTGCTGTTTGTAAAATGGATAGACGGAGGAAAAATCTCCCAAAATACCCCCAAACACACAAAAATCAAGCCACAAATCCTGTTGCATCGTAAAAATTGTTTATAATTGGCACTGCTCACATATTTGTTATTTTGTTGTTGTGGTCTCATTGTGACAAGGATGAAATTCTCAGGAAACTGTCCTCATTTCTGGGATATAGACTCAGACTTCCATTTGCTTAGTCTCCCTCACTGGCCCCATAAATCTTACATTCCTTTTCTGCATAGTTGTATGGCTTCAGCAGAAATGTGGCTCCATGCCAGATACAGACTAGCTTGTGGCTCTCACTGCTGAGCAACTGGAGCAGTGGACTGAAACCTCTTCATAGCAGTGAGGGTTCAAAATACATCCCTCTCCTTTGTGGGCTAAACGATTCCATTGCCATTTGATCACAGCTCCTGTAGCTGAGCAGGTTACTCCCTCAGCTGCAGAAGTAGTAAAGCCTGTTGTGTATACCAAACCCCATAACCTCTCTTAGTTCTCATACTGTTCCCAGATCCTTTCTACATCTCCTACACCTGTTTGTCCAGCTAAACAGCAGCATGTGCTAGTTGGGCTGGTGCAGTGGTACACAGGAGATGGCTAGCCACTGATTGATTCTCTCTCAGGGACCAGATAAGAGATGAATTATACCAGTCTTGGCACTTCTCTGCCTAATTTCTGGTCTCATAAAATCTCCAGACCCATCAGTCTTCTGTCCTCTCCAGGAGGTGAGGCAATCACAGCTAAAGAGCCAGACACTACAATTTGATTAAGAAATTATAAAAAAAAGCTACACTCCACAAGAATGGGATCCCACAGAGACAAGCTTGATTTCTGCAAAGTTGCCTTCTCCATCTTCCCACTAAGGAGGGATTTCTAATCCATGTAGCCTCTGCCCAACAAGGATGAACCTTGTCTGCATAAAAGAAATGATCCACCTATGATGGAGTTTATTGAATATATTTTGATTGTCTTTGTTATTTCAAAAATCTCTGGTGTAGTGACTAAGTGTAAGAAAAGTTACGAACATTTCTGCCAGGGATAATAGAAGTTCAGTTTATCTTGACTAACAAAAGGAAATATCCAGGCTTACTTATACACCTTTTTCCTTCCATTTTGTAGTTCTATGGCATATTCTGTTCTTTATGTGTTTTAATATGCATCCATTTTTAGGCACATACACGTATACTGGTGGGAACAATTGATTGCTGCAGGTTGACAATGTAAAAGAGTAGGAAATTTCTATTTCTAAAAATCCATATAAGATAATACAGTTCTGACCTGTACTACAGGAACTGATGGCTGTTCAACTTCTATAAGGAAGTCATGATTTGTCCAAAAGAAATATTTTAGTGCAAATCAAAATTGTATTTTGGCTAAGATACATAAACTGGTTAATGAAGTCTCTTCTATTTCCAGAATCTTTAAACTCTTAAGCTCAATGTAAACAAGGATGTTGGAAGGGCCGAGCTAAACTTTTTCTACATATTTGTGAATAGATTACTTTAAAATTTATTTACTAACCTAAATTCTAACTAACTTAGTTTTATTCAACCAAAATAAAATAGACATATGTATTTTCAATTTAACGTAAGTGGGAAAGGCAATAGAATATAAATTTTTAATCAGTTATAAGTTAATCTTAGGAGCCAGAGGCCTGAAATATTTCAAAGTAACTGAATACCAAATACAAATCAGTGTAACACTGATTATTAACATAAAATCTCAGATTGCAATGAGAGATTTCCATATGGCTTTTTAAGAAGCAAGATATAATGTATACAAAAAGTCATGACCAAAAACTGGAATATCAGTGTATACTGTTCTTAAAAATATTGAGAGGTGGCTCAACTGACCTTTTCCAACACTAGTTCCCCATTTGGTTGGTATTACACAAATTTCTCTGGAAGGCATTTGTAGCTGGATATGTGGTCCTACTGTAAAACATGGCATCAGAAGCGTATGGGTATCACTTGAGTTTCTTAGAAATTAATAGTAAGGGCGCCCACAGTTCCCCTTTAAATTTGTGTCTCCCAGACAGAAGAATCAAAAAATCCTTCTGGGAAATAGTAATTCTAAGTCAAGAGGCAAAAGTCATTTTTGCTTCTAGTAGGATTACAATTTTTTCCATTCAATTTAAATTCTGTCACAGTGTCATGCCAGGTCAGGCTCCCTCATTCATCTGAATTGGCTGTCTGTTGATCTGTCCTGACCAGAAATGTTTGAGGGTTTGCTCTCCAGGGAGGGAGTCTTCAGCACAGGGACCAGTTTGCACTACATCAATGTTCCTTCAACACGTTATCTGTCTGGAGATATGTCATATAAAGAACTGGACATGCAAGCTGAAGCACAAGCTAATGTAGCTGTGGATCCAGTCCATACCTCAAATGCGATTTAGTCCTGAATTATTTAGATGCTGATTTTGCAAGGCTGTGTCCAGATTCACCCATTTATAAACCCTTCCTCTGTTGGAGAGCTCCTATTCATGTAGCTGAAGCTCGAGGATGTACTAAACTGCTTACTGATAAAGCAAGGTCTCTCCAGCAGCTGGTGTGCATCATGTACTCCTCTATGCTTTGCTCTTCAAAGCTCACACAAGTCATGAAAAAAAAAAAATCAAATATACTGTTTATAGCTGGTTTTGAAAACATTTTAAAAAGCAGATTCAAAGAATTCATAACAGAGTTAGACATGAGATGGGTGATAAAATAAGTTTAACACTTCAAGTGATGGCAAATATATTCTGCAGATAGAGGCAATTATTGTACTGTATATCCGTCTAGTTTCTAGTACAAGATAGGAAAATGTTATAAATAATATTCTCTAATGGATACCTGATTATTAAATTTGTCTTATCTTTATAATATGAAACATTTAAAGTCTAACTTCACTGCTTTCAGAAATTATTAATTTTACTGTGTTCAGGGATAACACAAGGTTTTAGAAGCTGACATGAAGCTGAAAAGTAAAGGTGTAAATTTAATTTGAAGTCAGTCTCTGGCAAATTATCTCTTCAGTGGCAATCCAAATGTTCTCCAAGTGTTTTTACAAGATATGTTTCAAGAGCATTACATAAAGTAAAGCTGTATAGCTCTTGTGCTCCATTGTCTGCCATAAACACTTATTAGAAATACCTGTCTACTAATATAAATGTATTGACAACCAGAGTATATTAACATTACTTTGAATACAAATAATTAAACCCTTTGAATTTTGTATTTATATCTGAAAAATGCTATAGGAGTTGCTAGACTGTAAGAACTTCTAACATCATTATGGTCTTGAAAAAGTAGTGCTTTTTTGGTAAGAATTTTTAGTTGCTGACATCGTTCCTGACAGAAACTCTCCAAAGACAACCAACATACAAATTATACAGTATCACATTTTTATATATTTGGAACTCTAGTACTACAATTCTGAAGGTTGTTCAACTGCTGCAGTGAAAATTAAGTCCCTGCTTGAATGAGGAAAGGTTGTTTTAGTAATATGAAGAATGTTAATCTGGATCAAATATTTATGCACTTAATATCAGTAAGGTAAACAGGATGAGATGTGAGTTTTGGCTCTTGTCAGTTTATGGAGCTTTCACTAATTCATCCCAGGCTGGTTGATTTTGTTTTTTAAAACTCATGAATTCTGGTGTGATTAAAGCTCAGATAGGTTGATTTATATTGCACTGAAATTTAATAAAAATCTGATCTAAAAATTTTAATTTTTTTATCTAATGTTAGAGAACTTATGGGTGGGAAAATAAATTTGAAGGGTGTTTAGGATGTTTTTCTAAAATTCAGACACCAAACTTTTGTGATGGGTCGTAATGGCAGCGTAATATGTTCTGTACAGATTAATATCATAAATTCAAAAGTAAGATTAAAAGAAGCAAACACTTTTCAGAAGTTTAGGTCTCCTGGACTCATATATAGACAACTGAAAAAGCATAATTGTTTCCAGAATTTGCTAAGCACAAACAAGCAGTAACAGACACAGCAGGATCTCTGACATGCTCAGCACTTTGGAAGATTCAGACAAGCTGCCAAAAGACAAATTGGAGGCCTCATCTGCAGGCAGATATTTTTAGGAACATACCCAAATCTATAATGAAATCTTAGCTCATCATTAATTGTAGTAAAAAGCTCCAATACACATCATTGTGCCTCTCTAGACTTTACGGTAGAGTTTTATAATAGTAACTATAGAACAGTGCTGTTTATGTAAATGGAAAAAATTAATTAATTAATTAATTAATTAATGGTTTACCATAATCCTTCCAAATAAGAGCCAACCATGATTTTACATTACTTAGATACAAATATATTCTAAAAAAAGAATTGAAAGTTAAGGTGTTTTGCTTAACATAGGACTTTGACAGAGAAACCTACATTAGATGTGTCAAAACATATTTTTGATGAATGTCAAGTATCACAAAATCACAGAATTTCTGAGTTTGAATGTCAGCTCTTGAGATCATCTAGTCCACCTCCTGCTTAGGGGGATTCCTTAGGGCTGTGTCTCGACAACTTCAGAGTATCCCTAAAGATGGAGTCTGCACAGTCATTGTGGGCAAAGCATATCTTATCTGTGGGAAGTATATCTCACTGGGTTTGCAATTCCATGCTTGAGATTAAAGCATGGAATATAGGTTTAAAAAGATAATATATAAAGGCATAGATCTTTCATCAGAAGAATATCATGCAGTCCACCATCACACTGGGTAGGTACTGGCAATACTTGCAGAGAGATCTTTCCCAGAAGAGTTCAAATACAGCTTCCAGAATACCAGTTAAAACCTTTACTAGTAGAAAGACTCTTCTATCCAGAGAAGGCCACTTCTATTATATGCCCATATAGAGACTTTATTAGTGTCTGTAAGTTTTTCCTACTAAGTATTCATTTAGCATTTCACATTTTGTTATATATATATAAAAAAGGCTAGTTAGGAAAGAACATTTTAATTTTGTGGTAAATCAGAATGACTATAAAAGATTTGCTTTATTCCAAGTCACAGTATGAAAGGAAAGCTGGGTAAAGCAAGTGTTATTTAACACTAAATAATTTCATTTCCATGACTTCATCAGACTTACATATCAGCTATTCAGAAAATAGTCCCAAAGAGAGTCTTTAATTTAAACTGTCTGATGTTCTTTTGGCAGTTGTAGTGAAACCAAGCAATTTGTTCTCCAGAAAACTTGGACATAGTTTCAGTTCAAAGAAAAGGGGGGAGGTGGATTGTTTTCTGTGTCTTTTTTTTTTTTTAGTTTTAAGGTGGATTGTACTACAATTTCCTCAGTTGCTGTCAAACAGACAGTATTTTTTCTGGAAATGATTACAATTAACTATCATACTTCTTGCAAAAAGCCTAACACCTCTTAAATAGCAGGAAACCTCTGTCCACAAAAACTTACACACAGTGAAATTAATAAATACCATATCTGTTTCCAAAAGCAATTTTTATTCACACAATTCAGTGGAATAAAATGAGTTAGAAGTAATTTTCCCAAACTAAATCCTTTTCTTCAGGCTAAAACTCAAGTATATTCTCAGAAAAGGCATAATGGAAATGTGAATAAATAAATTTTGGTTAATTTAGCAAAATAAAACTCTCTTTGACTGGCTGGAGACAGAAACACTTTCAGAGAAGCCTTCATAAACTTCTTCAGGAAATGAGTTCTAGAAATGGTGTTTACTGAAAGGAAAATGCTACAAAGAAAAATACTGTCCCTAATTTAAAGTTTCTTTAAAAGTTCTTTTGTCTGTTCTTTTCACTGTCGTTAGGTCTGGAAAAAGTACCAAAAGACCTTCCTCCAGACACAACTCTACTGGACTTACAGAACAACAAAATCACTGAAATTAAAGAAGGAGATTTCAAGAACCTGAGGAATCTTCACGTAAGTCTATAAATGAACAGGCATTTGTTAACAAAGATGCAAAGAAAATGTGGTTTTGTCCTGGTACTGTGATTTTTAAGGAAAACTAGTGAAATACTCTGTGATATTCCTCCACCAGCCCAGGCTTTTTAGTTCATTTCCCGTTCCTCTCCTGCAAATTCTGCTTTCATACAAAAGAAATTTTTCATCTTTTTTCAACTCTTCATAGCTGTCTTGTATCCATACAGTCTCCTGATCTGCATCTTAACTTCTCTCACCTATTTATTTATGTTTTCAGTCTCTTTGGGAGAGTGACTTGGTTATTTCCATCTCAACCCTGCCACCTCACTCACTTATTACTGTATTCCTTCCCCTCCCACCTTTGAGTTCACAGAGATTCGTATGTGCCGTGTTTATCAGCAGATTTTTTGTACTAATTTTAGCTCAAGAATTTTTCCATATCACTCTTCTGTCCCCTGCACTACAACGAAATTTTGTATTTGCAACAGCATTCTCATATCAAGGGTCCATCCTCATCCTCCTTTACCTGCCAGTCTCTTCCAACACTGCTGTCTGGTTTGCTCTTTGCTGAAATATTTTCCCTTCTGGTTTATGTGACTGCTTCATTTTTTCTGGTTCACCTCTTTTTTTCCAAGTTTCCGTCAGACAACTACCTTCCTCTGTTTCTAAATTTCTTTTGCTCTGTCTGAGGTCCTCCTCCCTGTCTATAGTTTTTATCAACATCTTACAATTTATACCTCATATTCTTGCTTCAGTTTTGTCAAAGTATCTTTCTTTACAGATCAGAAAAACACTATTACTTCTCTGCCTTTGAAAGTAATACCTTAAGTCAGGAATATGTCTGAAAATATTTTTTTTCCAGAATTTCAACAACAGTTTACTCTGTGTATTACTCCATTTATTATTACAAACAATAAATTATTTGGCTTTGCTCTCCTGGCTCTTCACAGCCTCTTTCTGTTCTATTCTATGCTATTCTATGCTTTGCTATGCTATTCTTTCACAAACAAGAAGCTAACTCCCACTTTTTGTCCATTACTGGTGCCAACATCATCAACCAAATAAGCAATGTTTCCGACTAGAATCTATGTTCAGCCACTCATACTTGGGAAAAAAATCCTAAAAATATTTACCTCCTTAATTTCTTCTGAAGTTCCTCTGAAATTTTTGTTTCAATGCAACACCAAGAAGATAATTTTTAAAAAAATTTTAGAAATAGGCAGTGTCAGTCTGTCCATAGAGAAGGGATCTGCATGACTGAATCATGATGAGGTTCATGTCATCTAATCTTAGCATAGATGTCTATACTTGATCTAGTTACATAGATAACCCCTAAAGTCACCAAAACATTGGCTTCTACATCACATTTCATTAGGCTAGATTTGAGAATGAGATGACTTATTCCCAGATTTTTTTTCAATTTCTCTCCTAGGCTACTCAGTAGATTTGACACCTTAATTCCTTCCTTCCTTCCAGTATTATTTGGTTTCCTTCCACCTTGGAAAGAAGTTCTGTGTTTTCAGTGAAGATTATCCACAAGGTGCCAAAAAAGACAAAAGTCTTATCAGTGAAATTAATCTTTTAGTAATCCTTCCTAATGACACTGCATTAGATGAGTCAGAGCACGGTATTGCAGGTGAAAATCAGTGCTCCCAGTGATTTTGATTCCTACCCACTTGGCTTAAGTCTGTTACACATCCTGCTCTGTGTTAAGCCATTGTGAGCTATCTTATCTCATTGAAGTTAACAGTTAACTCTAAGGGATTCTTTCTTTCTTTCTTTCTTTCTTTCTTTCTTTCTTTCTTTCTTTCTTTCTTTCTTTCTTTCTTTCTTTCTTTCTTTCTTTCTTTCTTTCTTTCTTTCTTTCTTTCTTTCTTTCTTTCTTTCTTTCTTTCTTTCTTTCTTTCTTTCTTTCTTTCTTTCTTTCTTTCTTTCTTTCTTTCTTTCTTTCTTTCTTTCTTTCTTTCTTTCTTTCTTTCTTTCTTTCTTTCTTTCTTTCTTTCTTTCTTTCTTTCTTTCTTTCTTTCTTTCTTTCTTTCTTTCTTTCTTTCTTTCTTTCTTTCTTTCTTTCTTTCTTTCTTTCTTTCTTTCTTTCTTNTTTCTTTCCTTCCTTCCTTCCTTCCTTCCTTCCTTCCTTCCTTCCTTCCTTTTATTGCAACAGATACAATTTAATAGTGAATTAAATAGGGAACTCCTCAGGGAAGTGATTATTTGTTTGGCTTACTCAAAAGTACCAAGTACATGCTTGGTAATGATTTTCTCAGGGTCTCTTTCCAACTGAAACCCTTCTATGATTCTATGACTCTATGATCTCCTCTCCAAAATAATTTAGTCATGTGGTACGTTTATGTAACTAGGCACCATCTTTGCTCTCAGGAGGAATATTCGTGTGTAATAGCTGGGAACATTTCCCATTCCTCAACTTTCACTTAAATATTCTTCAGAGTAATAATGAAAGGGAAATGTTGCTTTTAGAAAATAAAACTCAGAAATGTTTTTGGCAGAGCTCCATTGCAACTTTTGTTTTAAGGAGATATGTGTGTGTGATTATCTATCTATCTATGATTTATATGCTTTTTAATCATATTTTCTGATAAACACAGCTTGAGTTAATGTCACACTTGATGTGTGATGTTCAAAAATTCAAAAATGTCTTAGATATTAATAAACCTTCTTGTATTCTGCTAAAACAGGAAGATTTACAAAATTTGTCAGTAATATTGTTCCAAAATCTAGAACCAGAAACTGAAGGTAACCTTTTTCATGAAATGATCACTTAAGGGAAGAATTCCTTAAACTTTAATTTTCATAGGTCTTGAAAAAATTGGACAGTATATGAGTTTATTCTTTTTGAATAATCATTTTAAATACCTTCCTAATACCTACAGATATCACAAAACGCAGCTGTAATAGTTTTAGATTTCCATGAACAAGTTGGGTTGAACCTAAGATTCAACTTGTACTAAACCCCAGAATAATTAACAAAAACGAAAGGATTTGCCTATAACTTGCCCAAGGATTCTCTTTCAGCACAAATGTAACTGCTTATGCTTACGTATGGAACACAACGAGATGAAACAGAAATTAGAATCTACAAAAATATTCTTTGTATTGAAAATTTTCCTAATTATATAAAAGAGCAGCTAAAATTTGCAGCTGTGGAAATAAGGCAAGCGATTAGAAAAGGATACAACTGCGGGAATATTTACCTGCAAATAATAGATTCCTGCCAGGAAACACCAGAGTCAAGAGTTATGCTATGCTTGATATTTTTATAATTATAATTTTAAATTATCCAGGAAAAAGCAGCTAAACTATTAATGTTGTACTAAAAAAAATCAGTGAGACTTTACTCGATTTAAAATTGACAGATAAGATTTTACTTTTTTTTTTTTTTTTTGACCAGGAGACTTGGGAGAATAGGGAAAAAATTGAAGACAGTTATTTTAAGGGTGGAGGACTGAGTTTTGTGGTTTCGGAGAACTGGCTTATATTATGTAAAAAACTTGCTTATAACTTAGAACTGTGGCAAAAAAATCAGACAGACACTATTGGAAAAGCCAGGAAAAAAGTCTTCTATTTCTATGAAACTGCCAGAATTTTCCAGGCAGACTGACATTTCTGGATAGAGTTCAGCACTTTGACCCCATGGACACAGTAAAGAATCCAAAATACTACATGAGTAAGCCCTCATGCAGAGTAGAGGAGGAGTCTACACAAACAACACATGGAGTTGCCTGCTGTGTGGCAAAGCCAAAGCAAACCAGCATAATGCCTGGCACTTGGAAAAGGCAACTACTGTGTATTAGATCACTATAAGAAGAGCACAAACAACAGAATAGTGACTGCCTGCTTTTCCAACAGGAACTTTTCAATGGCACAGTGTTAGTATAGTGGAAGAAGATGAATGTGTTATTGGCCTAAAATCAAATGGAACATTACCTAATTGAAGCTGGCAGAACTATGCAAAGCCATGGTGGTACATGCAACAGTGCTAAAACAAGTTTTATTGGAACTGAAGGAAAAGACCAAAGAGATAAAAAACTTAAACTTGGAACATAAGGTTGCAGCCATATCCACACTAAAGGATTATCAACACTAAATGTATGTGCAAAAGAAATGAAACGTTCTTTGTAGTAATAGCAAGTGAAAAAATAATGTATTGTATTAGAAAAGTTTCACGCTGTCTTTTTTTCTCAAAAAAAACCCCCAAACTTCTTAAACTTTAAATTTTTCTTTAAATAAGTGAATAAATAAATAAACTACTTAACTGAAGAAAAGTCTAAGAACATCTTCCAGAGGTATAGAAAAGCTCCTAACAGATAAAAAAATATTAATGGAATAATCCAGTCTTCTGATGAATCATTGCAGGTTCAGTTCCCTTTTCCCAGGCATAAGGAGAAGTTAAGTAAACACAATACTCAGTAAATCACAGAATGAAGAATCATAAATCACTGTCATGCTGTGAAAATAACAAAGACAGATATCTCTGTCCAGGTTCTACCTCTGAACTCAATTCCTCCTATTATCAATGTCAGACATTCTTATAAGGACTGAGAGATACATATTTAAAATTGACTTCTCCCCAACCCCCCCATTTGGTGCAGCTGTAGGTTTCTAACAAATATTCTGAGGGGAAAAAAAGTTAATCTTTCTGAAATGCAGTACTCTTTTAGAGAGTTTTCATTTCCTCAGACTCTCCTTTGCATTATGCTTAACACATGATGAGATTTACCACTGAAACAAGCTTACAACGTACCACATGCACACAAAACATTTTTCCTGTGCAGCAGGTAAAGATCTTCTCCTGTGAGGAAAAAACAGGGCAGAAGATTTTTAGGTCCTTAAAATTCTGGAAAGAGTCAACATACTAAGGTTATGAAAAAAAATGAATTTTTTATAGAATATAACAATAAAATAATCAAGTCAATTGTGCTAAGTTTAATTAATCACAAAAATGCTTGTCATAATAGACAAGGAAGGAAGGACAAGGAAAAAGGAAAATGTAGAGCCAGCTGCTCCCTCATCATCTGTGCAAGTCACGTTGCACAAGGTTTACTAGTGAGATCTCAAAGGCCAGACAAACTAGATCTGCAGCAGGGTCATTGGTTTTGTGAGATTATTCAACAAGGTACTGTGTATGTAATCAAACTACTTTCCACAAACTTCTGTACTGTCAGGTTGTTGTTTCAGGGCCTTGCCATCTTCTTCCTTCACAGTTCATTCATCTCCTCCTTGTTGTTTCTATGTCATTCTTTTTCCCTTGTTTTTCTTAGCTGTGTTCTCTTGATCCTAGGTTTGGACAATTAGAGAGGAATGTCAAGTTCTGGATTATTTTTCTTTGTTTGTTTGTTTTTGTGTTATTTAGTTGTTTGTTTTTTTTCTCTAAGTATACATACGCTCCTAATAGTTTGGCAGAAACCTTGATTGATGTCCAGATTATGAGCTAACAACTGAAAACATAAGGCAAGCAAAAGGGACGGATTTTATTATTGTTTTTATGTAGATGCCTAGCTCCTGGGCTTACAGTTCTTAAGACATAACTGTTCCTAGCAGAACTGTAATCAAAACCAGGCAAAAATGTAACACATAACCCAGGAAATTAAAGACATTCCATTGGGTAAGTGGATTGAGTTTTCAGTTTAAACCCTCAAGGATGATGCATGCATCATTAGAGAACTGGTAGGTTAGGTAAGAGTACCATCCCCAACTGGCAAAACAGGTGTTTCACTATATACTATGGCTGATAAGAGTTGCTGCTCGTTTTACAGTTTAATTCTGATTTTAGCAAGGCTTTCACTTCAAACTATTCTAAATTAAGACGAAGGGGGATTAAAACCCCTCAGAACAATCTCATGGGGTTCTAATATAATGAAATTACACAACAACCAAAAAAAAAAAAAAAAGAAATCCCCTTCACTTCTAGACAGGTCAAAAACTGTAAGTTTTAGTAACCCCAAGAAGAAAAACCTTCTGCTACTTCCAACATGCCTACCGCATGCTCCCTCTGCAGTTTGTCAGGGCGTATTTTGACAAAAGCATGCCAACAAGTGTTCCAAAATTTTCCTGAATTGTGAATCCCCTTTTTTGTTTTGGGAATAAATATTTGAGGTAGAAATCAGGTCAGAGGCAGCTAAATGGCCAGACTCCCATTGACTTCAACATAGCCAGCATCTATTCCTGTCATACAGTGATTTTTTTTTTTTTCCTGACTACAGAAATACTAGAGGTGTTTCACTAAAAAGAAAGTTATCTTCAGAGCAAAGTTTGGATCTTTTTTCCTCTCAGTACACCACTTTAACTGCAGGTCATGACAAGGTGGTGCAGTATTATAACAAAGTCAATGTTTACTGTGTAATGTTTACATGCTATATTATGACAAAAGAAAAAGGCATTATCTCAGGAAAATTACAATGAAGGCTAAATTGGTTTTTTTCCATGGGGAATTGCTTTGAACCTTCTAATCCTGACTAAGTGATATATTAACACTTGATGTATTTATGCCTCTTTATTTTCTCTTTGTTTCTTGTCTCTTTTTTTTACCTGTGGCTGTATTTCTTTGCACCCATATCAGGTCATGTTGAAAGCTTTACTGTTGTATGCTCAGCCTTTTTTCTTGTGAATTGTGGATGTGCTTCATGTGTTTTTTTTTTAGTACATTTATTTTAAATTAAATTTTTTTTCCTTCCACTAAAAACAGAACTGTGGAAGAAGGTAGATTTTCAAAGAAAAGTGTCATTTCTTGTGACTCTCTGTTCTAGGCTGTCAGATTTCTGCTAAATCATTTCATACCAGCTGCATTGCAAAGGATGTCTGTGACCAATGGGTCCAGCATTTTGAGCACTTTCAGGTTTACCCCCATTTTCCTCTCCAAATACTTCTTGTCTTGTACAAAATTTTCATATGTCCCTTAAGACGATGAATACAATGTCCCATCATGCCATCTGGTCTTTATTCAGGATAGCTAGTCCACATGACCTGTTTTTGCAGGAACACTGCCTGCAGATGTTTTCCCTAGGTTTTTCCTCCACTAGTTCCTGTTTTCATTGACCTCTAAAATCCCCTGAGTTTTTAATTTTATTTTATTTTGGTTTGGTTTAGCTTTTGTTGCATGCAAACCATACGGGACACATTCTGAGGAAAGTAAACAGCATTGCTTCAAGGCTAATAACTTAGTCCTTCAAGTCTTGCATATAATAGAGTTATTGTGAAGTAGGAAAGCAATCCAAGGCTATGGTTTGCCAGGTGCTATACTGGTGTGTTATCCTCATCATTTGTTGTTGCTTTGGGAGACAGTAAAATTTTTCTTGCAACCTGTAGTGTGGTTTATTTTTCTTTCTTTACAGTTGCACAACAATGTGGAAAAATCATGCAGATTTACAATACTGGGAACAAGGACTTGCAGAGGGGGGTCTAAGTGGGAAATGATATTCTGGTACAAATATGTTCAAAACTTTGACTTATGATACTTTCCCATCTTATACTACCATACACATATTCCCACTGTGAAATTAGATATTTTTAAACATACTTTTGATAGGCACCATCATTTCTAAGTGAGAGACTCTCTGAGTGTTTGAATAAAACAACAGGTCTGTGTGTTTCCCCAAGATAACATTAACATATTCAGGAGAAACCAGAACAGATTAATCCTAGGTACCTAGGTAACTGCTGGGTTTGGTCAGGGCTATCAGTTCTGCTCTGAAAAGATGTAACATCCTTTTAACATCAACTACTCAAGAGAATATTTACATTGCAGTGCCTAGCTGAATGTATACTAACCTGTTTCCATCAAGAAATATTTCACACCAGATCTTCTGCTCTGACAATCACAGTCCAAAGATTTTTATCTAAAAGATAACAAAATTAAAACAAATCAAAGAAAAAAGGCAGAAGAAAGATAAGGCAGCCTTTTAGCTGAAATAAATTACTAAGCACTACAAAAAAAAATGCAGGATAAAAATTTCAAGTGCTCATAAGATGTATCCAAACTCATTGAATGTAGACTTAGATATCTATGGAAAAGAAATCCACGGTGAAATTAGGAAAAATAAAGAAGAACGTAATTAGCAGTAGAACATTCAATTATTGCAATAAAAACAATGTAAGAGACTAATCTGTATAATTTAATCTGTACCACTTTAAAATAACTGGAATGTTTGCTGTGTCCTAATACTATACAGGGCAGAATCTACATCTGTATCACAATTCTGACAATGATGAATCAGGAAACCACACCCGATGAGCACCCCATATGTTCTCATGTCAGTTCTTATATCTCAGTCTCAAATAAAAGAGAGTTAGGGCCATGGCTTCCACTGACCAACATATTTGTTGTGGGAGAGGCTTATTGTTAGAGAAATACTCTACTGAACTATGAGTGACCTCTTCTACTTCCTTTTGCATATGTGTCATTTCTAGCTAGCATACAAAATTAAAACCAGATATGTTCCATTTTACATGTACTCAGTGAAAACATGTACAGAACACACTGCTTGCTTTGCTCAGAATGAGCTGCAAGAGGAGTACATTAGGGGAAAACTACACATCAGGCACCATTTAAAACTATCTTCTCACTTCTCTTTCAATTTCCATGAGAGAGAGGTGTTGTCACAGATGCTGATAGCCTTGACGCTGTTTTAATAATTAATTGACTGTGGAACGAGCTGAATGTTCCATTTTCCTCCAAGAAGCAGACTAAATTGTAATTCTGAAAATATTGAAAGTTTATTAAAATACTGTGAATGTTAACTGTTTTTCTGTTTCTGAAACTAACATAATGGAGGAAGTGAACAAAGATGCTCTGTATGTATTCTCTAGTAATAAATATAAGTAGATATCATATCTGTCTTTACATGGCCCATTCTACCTAATTCACTGCAACAAATACGCAGTACTGTAAGTCTGTTACACAGGTAGCAAACAGATGGAATGATAAGTGTCATTCAAGTATGTATCATGTCTGAAATACTTTCCATTATATGTTCTGACAGTAATGGGACTTTCCTCTCCCTTTTTGTGTCATAGTTGATTAATTAATAAGAGACAGCAGTAATGTAGAATTTCAGAGGCATGCAAAGCCACTTATTACAAGTAACAGAGCTCTTATGGAGGTCTTTGTCCCCCAGCTGTATAGAGAGCTCATTTGCTTAGAGTTACCCGGAGTCTAGATATCACAGTGGTGAGAACTAGATTAGGCACCTACATGGAAGGCAAAGTGAGTAAGGTCCATGATCCCTAACTGCGGGATCCCTAACTTGTATATGTTGTGTAGGACTTGTTTATCTTTCACTCTTTCATAAGTTTATAATCTCTTTTCTTTAGTACTGCATTTCATTTTCTTCAGCTCACTAAATTGTCCAAAAGGTGCCAGAAAATAATATGAATTTTTAAATGCTTCTTTCCTAAAGTGATTTCCCTTGTGATCATCTGAGATCTCCTTCATTATTACTCCACAGGCATTGATCCTTGTTAACAACAAAATCAGCAAAATAAGCCCATTAGCTTTTGCTCCTCTGAAGAAACTGGAAAGACTTTACCTGTCTAAGAACAACCTGAAGGAACTCCCAGAAAATATGCCGAAGTCTCTTCAGGAGATACGGGCTCACGAGAATGATATCTCCAAGTTGAGGAAAACTGTCTTTAACGGACTGAATCAAGTGATTGTCTTAGGTATGATCATGAGAAATTATTAAAAAAACAACTCAGTATTTTTTCAAGATGTTGTTTTTAATTCAATCAGTGATTTTATGTAAAAAGCCAAGAAACACTCCAATAAATAGTACCTCCAAATTAGCTTTTACTGGAAGAATATAGGTACCTACACTGCGTCACAGCTCATGACCATGTTTTGTTGGCAGAACTAGGCACCAATCCAATCAAGAGTTCAGGCATTGAAAATGGAGCTTTTCAGGGGATGAAGAGGCTCTCCTACATCCGTATTGCAGACACCAACATTACTAGTATCCCTAAAGGTAAGAAATTCAATTAATATTTCAAAGATTTGCACAGGTATAATATAGTGATTTCCAGTCAGTTGGGAAAAAAAATGTTGTGGAAGCTTTTTGAGCCAGTCCTTACAGTATGTATTACTTGACTATGGTTTTTGATCAGTTGACTCTACTTAGTAGTTCGGAAAATTTCATCTCTCTGTTATGGGAAGCTCCATGAGAGGTGCACTGTAAGAAGTAAGCCATTTTATGTTATTATGCTTTTCTTGTCCCATAGCTGAAACATAAAGTGGAAGAATGTTTTTAACCTCCAACCCTGGTTCTTAAGCCTGATCAACATTAAGCAGATGTGGACTCATGTAGAATTAACTGAAATTCTAAAAGCATAAAATCAGCCCTCCACAAGTCTGTGGGTTTGAAGAGAAAAATACTATCCCTATACAAAATAGCAACATTTGTATTTTTAAAAGTTAATTTAATTAATTGCAAATTACTATGAAATAAGAACAACTTTGTTGTAATTTATTAAAAATAAAACAAACAAACCAGAATGGTTCCAATCCAGAGCAAATTACATTCAATTTATTCCTACTTCAGCCAACAGATCATTTTGGAATGGCTGAAAATTTTTGAAAGTTAATACTGGTTGTTATGTTTTTCTTCCCACATTTCCTGTTTTGGATGTTCCTTTGAGGGACCTCAGATAGGTAAAATACGTTTCCTTTTTTTCCCTGATGAACAGAATCTGTAAACTAGTATGTGCCCTAACTAAAAAAAACCCCAAACATTAAAATTATCTCATTCTTACAATTTCATTTTCTACTGCCACTACTTGTTAAATATCTAGGTGCCAAATGTTTACACATTTATGTCTGGCTAAAATGAAAGTTCTTTCTCTTACACTGTTACGCATGTCCTATTTGCATAATCATGAAGGTTAGAAGTCATAGCTGGGAAGAAGTTCAAGAGGTATTTTTCAAGAGCTGTATAATGACCTTAGGAGCTTGGTCTTATTTAATGCTAAACAAATTGTTACTAGTTGTTTTAATTTTCCCTGATTGTGAAAGTTCTTTGTTTCATTCAGTGAATTGTTCTTGGCCATGTTTAGTAAAAGTCTTCTTTTAACTGTAAAGGTCCTCAGTATAATGCAAGTCTTTTTTTAAAAGATAATTATCCAGTATAATCAAAAGTAATTTGATGGTGTTCTCATTTTCAGGCCTTCCTCCATCCCTTACTGAACTTCACCTTGATGGCAACAAAATCAGCAAAATTGATGCTGAAAGTCTGTCTGGACTCACCAACTTGGCAAAGTATGAATTAGTTTCATCTATTCACATAAAATATTTATTGAAATTGTAATTGTCATACACACAATTAGAAAACAGCAATCTGGACTTCAGGAGCATTATCATCATTGAAGTAGTACACAACTTAGCAGGAAAAGCTTCTAAGAATTTGTGTACTGATTTAAAAGAAAAAAATCCACTTTTTTTTTCCTAACAAAACTTTCCATCTGTTTTCAACTATGAGTGATGTATGCCTAAGACAACTGTTTGTTTGATTTATTAAAAAACAAAAACCAACCAAACAAAAGAAAAAGAGAAAAATTAGATTTTTTTTTTGTTTTAGATTATATCATATTTCTTTCATTTTATGCCCATCTTTGGTTTATGGAGTTTTCTTGGTCATACAATTCACCCTGGAAACTGATGAAAAAAGCACATGTGTACCAAAACTGCTTTCAACAGTGGTTTCTTTGCTTCTTGAGAAAGGCAAGTCTCCAATGAGTCCAGGAACATGATTTAAAAAAAAAAAAAAAATTAAAAAGTGTCACTGTCAGAGTGATTTTACTCTGTGAATATGTTGTTGAATAAGTTTCTCTAACTGTAGGAAAATGTAAGGAGAATTCCCAGAGAGCAGTTATATGGAATTGTTTGTGAATTTGTTCACATCACAAAACATGCTAACAGAGTAAAATGGGCCTTTGCTACAACTTATTTTGATGATATAATACTTTAAAACTTTAGTATAAAAAAAATTATTTGATCAAAAAGACTTAATCAGACTGTTAGTCAAGTTACTGGATGTAATTCATGGATCTTCATCTTAACCATTCTGCTTGTCATAATGAAGACAGAAAAGAGAAACGAAGTAGAGATTGTTGAGCAACAGGAGTTAGGTTTACCACTGTTTATAGTAGCTTGGACAGCAATTTAATGCAATGAAGTATATAGTAACATATATTTTGGATCTGACAATTCCAAGTGATAAAGCTTAGAGCAATTTTCTAGAGCTTATAAACTAAGACATTTTGTCTCAGTTTTATGTTCATATTTGATCACAGACTCATCTCTGCTCAAAAAATAGTCTGTTCCTTATTTCAAAAATAAAAATAAAAATACCATAATTATGGGTTAGAGGACTATGAGGCAGTTATTGTTTACAACAGAGGCTTAGTATAGAATGTAACATTCTTCAGAGGAATTATAAAGAAAACTACTCACCTAGAGAGTAATTTACTTTATTGGAGGTGTGGGTTGTGGGGTATGTGAGTTGTCCGGCGGGTGACAGTTTTTCTGCTCTTTCACATTCACACTGGGAAAACACTGCAGGCAACATCACACGGACAACATCGTTGAAAGTCCATCTGAAGACATAAAGTTTTACACAGCAAGTGCCAATATAAAAATATCTAACCTTGGGCTGCTTCTATTGTGGCTGTACTGTATGGAGAAACAAGATACTCTGTTGATCATGGTGTAGAAATGTGGAGCTGCTCAGAGCAGGCTCCAAGTCTTAACCACTCTCTGCTCTGTGCTTAAGCAAGTAACCTAAGCGTAGTCAGAAATCCCCTTTTGCAAAGTTGAGAGGTAAGGCAGAATACAGATTGGTGGACAAGGAGCAGCAAGGATTGGACGTAACAGAGAAGACAGATGAAGAAAGGAGGGAGCTACAGGAGAGATCCAAGAGAGCATATGGGATGATATAAGGGCAGCATGTCCCTTGTGCCACTGAAACAAGCTACCAAAACCAGCTTTCATTTACACATCTAAGTCTTTAGGCATATTAGGACAGGATCAGACAATCTGGATCATGTCAATTCAAGCACAACAGTCTGATAGGCACCCTAAAGCACAGTTAAACTTTGAGAAACAGGACATTTTCCTGACTATGTTAAGGAATTTAAAACTGTAAAATGCTCCATGAAAGAGCTTGGTGTAGATCTACTGCTCATTCTTTTTTGAGTTCTTGAGTTCTAGTAGATGACTAATATTTGTCCTTTTTGTTTGTTCCTTTTCCTTGTAAAATTACTCGAGTCTTTCAAAGGCCTTCAGAGAGTATGCAGTACCACAAGCGCAACTTGAATGATATAATGATAATTATGATTGCTCACATCAGATGCCAAGCTTATTTGAATATATTTCTTTAAACTAGTTTTCCATGGTGACTCTAGCTCACGCATAATTATGAAAATTAGCCTGGTCTGTTCTACAACAGTAATGTAGAGAAGGAATCAACCCAAGGAAGACAGTTATGAGGGCAAATGTTTTTATTGTTGGTTTGTTGTGGAGGAGGTTGTTTGTTTTGTTCTATTGTTTTTGTTTGGTTTTATTTTCTAGATTGGGTCTCAGTTTCAACAGTATTTCTTCAGTTGAGAATGGCTCTCTTAACAATGTACCTCATCTGAGAGAGCTCCATTTGAACAACAATGAACTTGTCAGAGTACCCAGTGGGCTGGGTGAACACAAATATATCCAGGTAAAGTTTATCACACTGCCTTAGAGAGCAATAGTTGAAAGATTCCAAGTGGTATTTGTGTGTTTATTTAGTATTGAAGAGAAACATACACGTATTTGTGCAAAAGGCAACTTGATGCAAGTTTCATAAACTCTTGAATTGTCATGGAAAGGTTTCATACAACAGGAAGACTCCTATCATGATTTTTATAGAAGTGGCTATGGAGGTGTATAGATCTGGAGGTGTACATTTGTTGTCTCTGTGTGTCTTGGGGACCACAACAAATATGAGATTATCTGTGCACTTCGATGTCCTCTTTACCCAAAAAACACATTTTGAGAACATTTCATCTGATGATTTTTTTTTTTCATTTCTTCTCAGTGATATTTTGCAACCCTTATCCTTTGTTATCTCACAAAGCTGTGCCTTCAGGAGGGCAAAGAGTCACAATAGGTATTTCACGTCAGCAGTATTTTTAGGGTCCTTGTGGCTGGCTATCTAGAAATGTGGCCTCTTGGAAGCAATTAAAATCCGTCTTCATCTGGACTAAGATTTTATAGGAAAGAAACCTCCCAAAGAATAAAGACTCCCAAATATAAATCACCCCTTGTGTGTAGCTCGGGAAAATTGATGAGAAATTATGATTCTGGAGCAAACTAATATCCGTCAGCTATTTTAAATCATCATTAGTGGTTGCATCGGCTCTGAGTCCTGTATGGTTGCACTAATGAGAGTGACAGCACTGCAGCTGGAGAGAAACTGATTAGCATCCACTGCATTTCCTATATACAGCACTTGCTTCTGAGCCACAGCACTTTATTAATAATTAAGTATCTTTGACTCCTCTTTTGGTTACAGTATGAAAAATGATGGTAATGTTGTTAGATTGCCTTGCACAGTTTCTTCACTTTCTGTAGAAATTATTGTATTGAGTGCACTGCAGGTATTTCGAAAGGTAAGTAGAATCAAGGATGTGTTTAGGAAAAAAGATATATTGTTATTCTGTATAATGTTGCACAACACATAGACAGCATTTAATAAATGACATCAAATAAAATAATTTGATAAGTGATATCAAATACTTTATCTTATTGGCCACAGTAGCTCTATTTCTCACTTCTGTACTTCCATGCTTTTCAGGTGGTCTATCTTCATAACAACAAAATTGCTTCCATTGGTATCAACGACTTTTGCCCCCTTGGCTACAACACCAAAAAGGCTAGCTATTCCGGTGTGAGTCTCTTCAGCAATCCCGTGCAGTACTGGGAAATCCAGCCCTCTGCTTTCCGATGTATCCATGAACGCTCTGCAGTACAGATCGGAAATTACAAATAGGTGTCTAAAGATGGGGTTCGGTTGTGTTTCAGCTGAAGTATCTGTTGTTACAGGCCTGTTCAAAAAATCGTTGCTAACAATTAACGCCAAATACCAGAAACTTCACTTTAAAGTGGAGATGAGTCATTGATGTAGAATAAATGAAACATTACAGATGTACAAGAGCAAGCATAACATCAAAAAGAATTGTCAACTGTGCTTTAAACTGACTTATTTCAGCCTTCTTTTCCAGCACGCTTCCTGTGGCATTCTTCAGTTTGCTGAATGCTACAGGTTTTAAGATTCCATTGTATATGAGATTCGGAGTAAATATTTGTCAAGCTATGATATAGAAAAAAAAAATAGTGAGTGAGGTTATTTTTATAGCCACATACACACAAAAATAGTAGAGGAAAAAAGACTCTCAAATCATCTTGAGACTTGAGAAGATGAGAGTTACCTCCTTTAAATTTATTTCAAGCCCTGGAGGTTTAAAAATATCCACTATAACTCTAAGATAATTCTGAATGTATCTATTTAGCAGAGGCAAATAAAGTTGTTGCTAATGTCATTATTTTGGGAAAAATAAAAAAAAATCTTATTGTATACATAATTCTTTAAAGGTTGCCATTCTTCTAGAGCAATGTTATTCAAAATTAGCCTAATATCATCCTATTGAAAAAAATATTGAGTAGTCTGCAGTAAAAAAATGTGTAATCTGTACCTGGAGCTCAATGTCTAAATTTCCTTAGTGCAAATCCCTCTCACCTTAATCACAAGAGCAGTTTTAATGACTTTACTACCTTGTAGAGTATGGTATAAGGGTTTAGTATTTGATATCAATCTGTGTATGTTTCTGCCACAAACAAAAAAATAACAGTTCACTGTTCACTTGTTCTGCATTGTACATTTTTCAGCATCCTTTAGTATTTTTGTTGTTTAAACAAAGGTTTTAATTGTTAAGTAGACATATGCAGGCTCCTCCATCTGATGAATTTGTGGAATTTAGGTTGTAAGCAAAATCATAAGTATAGAAATATATGAAGTGAAATAACTGCAAATATGGACGTTGCTGGGACATCATTTGTAGAAGTATCTATTTAGAGTGATTTGGAGCCCTCTTTAAATTGGGATTCTTCAACCCATACCAGTGAGTAGCAAGCACATCAAAGGTAGGCTGCACATTTCTGCTGTCAATCTACAAAGCTAAACCTATACTCAATAAAAACATCACCTGAAGAGAATCTTCTGCAGTCTCTTAATACTCCAAGGTCAATCTCTCTAATTTGTAAAACTTCTATGTCATTTATATTAAAGAATAATGTAATACAGGCAAACTCCAAAGTGTTTGTCTTTCATTTTGTTTTGATAGCATCACACAGTGTGTCAGACCCTTAATTAAGTCTTGAAATTTGAACATCTTTGCCATGGTGATAGCTAAAGTAAAAGCAAGTTGTGTGAAAATCTTTTGCCTCAAGGAACTTTTTCATGCCTAACTCTCATATTTTCTTTTGCAGAAAACAAATATAGTCTTTTTATAGCTGTCATTTAATCAGTAGTAAATAACTGGAAACAATTATGACTCACTAAAGCTATTACACTGAAAAATATTTACACTCTTCTTAGCTATATTTTGCATATAGTATCCAATGATTTCTCCCACTTGCCTCTGTTTTTTTCTTCTGGGTTTCACATTTTCAGAGTGTTATTTTTAAATAAAACAAACAGTACATGATATCTTTCTGTCACTGAAGGGAAAACCCTCCAGAAAATCATCAGTTAGATTTTTTCCCTTTTGGTTCTTGGTTGGATATTTGCTATTGTACAGACAGAGACTTCATGTAGAAAACTCTACACTGGCATTTCAAGAGAGAACAAAGGCATTTTAAGTACGGGTTCACATGTGCCTGTTTCAAATTAGCAGATACAGATACAAATTGCAGCAAGAGATTCACAAAACAAATACTAACAATTACATGTTACATAAAGCCTCATATAAACATATTCGCAAGCTTTCCATTTCTCCATCCATAGTTTTAAAATATCCCATACTAAGGCTTTGCTTTCAAATTAGAAGGAACTTTAAATCCAGAAGAAAATATCTGAGTCTGGTCCCCTGTAATACCCATGATATGTTCTCTACGCCTTTCTGCTTGCTGCTAAAACACAAGTTTTCCATTCCCACAAAATACATTCCCTGCTAATAACCAAGAGCTGCAAAGATAGCAGGGCTGTCCTCATTCCCAGTCTTGCTCAATGAAACAGAATAAGTAAATCCTATAATAAGAGACCTAAGCAAAATCATGAGAAATTCAAAAGGTAAAGATGTTGTTGGTTTTTATAGATTGTACAGCCCCACCAATATTGTTTGACTGATGGGACCCTATTCACACACAGCATCTGCAGAGACTTCAAAGAAGTGGGAAGCCCAATACTTTTAAAACTGCTTTTCATATAAATATAGAACAGATGGCTTTCCCACTTAAAAAGAAAACAAGGAAAAGAAAAAAACTAAAAGAAAGAAAAAAAGAACAAACAAAATCTATAAACAGCTGGGAGGAAAGAAATAAGAGAACTAAAGTAGAAAGCCTTTGGGCCCAACAGTGTGTTCTCCATTTCTCCTTAAAGTATGAAAATGGTAAATGGTCACAACTGTAGGACTCAAATACATAAGGAGTAATACCCTTGTTTCCTAATGCAGCCCAAAAGCATATTATCCCTTACTGAAGGCAAGGCTGTGACCATTTTGGGCTGGTTTCTCCTACAGTGCATCAGGTTATGGACAATCATCATATTTTTGATTGTTAATGTATAAGTGCCATTAAATCTAATTTCATTTCCAGAATAGATTCACCTCTTAAATCCTTGACATCAATGTGTTGCTCTAATTTCCAGGACTATAGATTTTTTTCAGTTGCCTCCACAAACTCAAATGCTCTAAGCACAAGGTGTGGCAACTTGGTTGTTGATTTTTTTGAACTGTTATTGAACCACCCTATTATAATCTATTTCTGCTTATGTTTGTTATTTTTCTAAAAACAAATAACATTTTCTACCCCACAGTCATATGTAAAAAATTAAGAGAAAACTGAGAAATTATTTTTGTTCGAAGTAAACATTAATTTAATGTATCTCTAATGTGATGTGCAAAATAACTAGAGAAGATTACAGACTTTCTGATCCCTCCACTATTCTGAAGTGCCATCTAGTGTCACGGAGGGACAGTAACAAAGTTACTGTTCCCTAGTGAAAATCAGGAGGAAAGAAGTTTATGAGATTTTATGAGAAGAGGGTACACAAATTCACATACTCTGCTGTTTCGGTTTCATATTTTTATTAAGTCAGGTGTGCATAGCTGTGAAATCAATAGCCTTTTTTGTGTATCCACAGTTAAATACTCTTGCTTTGAAAAAGGATGGGTTTTTGCTCATCCTCTCTGAATGCACACATTTATCTGAAATCAGTTTTGTTTCAGAGACTGGCCTACATATTTCAATTATTTTCTTTTTTTTTCAAAAGAGGTGTCCTAATTGAGTTGAAACCAGTTCATTCAATAAAAAGAAAAATAAATTAAGGAACATGTTAGTGATAAGTTGCACAGCACTGAAGGGGAAACATGGGTTGTGAGATAGATGTTCAAATTTAAATGCACCGTCTTCAAACTGAAATGGCGAAACTAAAAGTAGTTGATACATTTTATCATAAAACATTACCTTAACAATGCTCCAGCAGCTCCATCTGCAAAAGAACAAAGTATCTGCGGATGTCCTGACAAGCAACAAAAACTGTTTAGCTGTTTGAATTACACTCAAAGCAAACACTCAAACAGCTAGACTCACTCAATCGTTACATTTCAAGTGACATAAACCAGCCTTTGGCCTCCTGCCCTACTTCCTGTGCTGGAAGTTCAGGGCTGTTAGTCTACCATAAGTGCCTGAGGATCAGTCTGGATAGAGGCACTACAGAAGACTGTTTACCCTACCTGTTAAAATCCACACTTTTCTTTCTGAGATATAAAGATGTGGTTTCTTCAAAACTGCTTTGTCAGGCAATTCCCTTACTCAGTGTGTACATTATGCTGCTTGAAAGCTTTGCAGACTACCTCCATGTGGGTGTCTTAAATCAGCAGACCAGAAGAATATTAATGCTTTTCTACTGTCTGTTTGAACTGGGACATAAATTTGTGAGAGAAAGAATGGACAAAATTATGAAAAATGATATTGTCTTAATAATATATATATTCACTCATCTTTTTATATTATAGCAGGGAACTAATGGTAAAATTATAACAGTGTCATGAGAGACAGGGTGTTATATTTCTGTATCCACATGTATGCCTGTAGCAAGCAACATAGTGAAGAAACTTTTGAAAAATAATTTTTTCAAAATTTACCCACAAAAATAGGTCCAATATTTTCAGTCAGAGGAGTTGAAAGCTAGAGATGGTCACTCAATTTTAAAGGGAAATTAAACAAAAGATGCCATCCATTGTCTAAATACACAAATCTGCTTTTAAACAAACAAACAAACAAACAACTGTCTAAATCACCTCCATCCAGAAAAGTTTCATCCAAAAAATTGTTCCAGGTACTGTCTTTGGCTCACACTCAGATACAGAGAAGATGAATACTTGAAAGTTATAATTTCTGCTGGTAAATGTCATGATATTTTGTTAGATGTACAAATATTAACTGGTAGGTTGTGTTGCTCCTAGCATGTGACAGAACAGCAGAATATGCACTGCTTTATTCTGTAAACTCCCTGGATGAAGGGATAGAATGTACCATCTGCAAGTTTGCTGATGATATAAAACTGGAGGGGGTGGTTGATACACCTGAAGGCTGTGCTGCCATTCAGTGGGACCTTGTTAGACTGGAGAGTTGGACAGAGAGAAACCTAATGAAATTCAGCAAGGGCAAGTGTAGGGTCTTGCACTTGGGGAGGAATAACCTCAAGTACCAGTAGAAGTTGGGGCTGACCTACTAGAGAGCAGTTCTGTGGAGAAGAACCTGGGAGTTTTGGTGGACAACTGTGAGCGGGCAGTGTGCCCTTGCAGCCAGGAGGACCAATGGTATCCTGGGGTGCATTGGGAAGAGTGTGACCAGCAAGCTGAGGGAGGTGATCCTGCCCCTCTACTTGGCCTAGAGAGGTCACATCTGGAGTGCTGTGTCTGGTTCTAGGCTACTTAGTACAACAAAACCAAGGAGAGGGTCCAGTGAAGGGCCACAAAAATGATTACAGGTCTGGAACATCTCTCTCATGAGGAGAGACTGAGGCAGCTGGGTCTGTTTAGTCTGGAGAAGACAAGGGTCAGTGGGGATCTCATGAATGCATACAAATATCTCAAAGGTGGGTGTCAAGAAGATGATTTGGACTCCTTTAGGTGGTGTCCAGAGACAGGACAAGGAGCAACGGCCATAAACTTAAACACAAGAAGTTCCACCTCATCATGAGGAAGGACTGTTTTACATTGAGGGTGGCAGAACCCAGGAATAGGCTACCCAGTGAGGTCCTGAAGTCTCCCTGTCTGGAGACATTCAAAACTCACTTAAACGTGTTCCTGTATAAGCTGCTCTAAGTTATTTTGGTTGGGGTGTTGGCCTAGATGATCTCCAGAGATCCAGAGATCTCCCTTCCAACTCTGATGATTCTGTGGTTGTGTATAAATGGTTATATACAGCTGAACATTCTATATTCATATCTAATGTGAAATTAAGTAAAATTTTTCCAACTCTTTATGTTATTGTTTCAACAGGATTGAAGTATATAATTTATGATAAATCCTCCTTACACTTTTCATTCATTTTCAACTATGTTAAATTATATATTATTTTTGAATAAAAAAGCCTTAAGAATTTGGCTACTATTTTTGTAAACTTTGGGTTTATAAAAGTTGCATTATTGTTTACAGACAAAGACTTTAATTGAGATAAATTAGGCTAGTCCATCTCTGCAGAGTAATTTTTGAAAGTGTTCAAATCCCAACATAAAGGCAAGGAAAATAGGGACAATATGTCTGCTACTTAAGTGCATGTGAGAAAGCCCTTTCAACAGAAAAACTCAGAAACAATTAAAGCTAATAATGAATTATTCTGCTGCTGAATCCTTTAATCTTATAATTTTAAGGTATTGAATCTTTGCAGGAATCAGAAACTTATAAAGAATAAACCAAATTCCAGAGAGCAGAAAAAAAAGAAATTAAAAAATGCATAAAATAATCTTGACATGAAAGACAGAGTAATTATAAACATTGCTTGGCTATGCTAGAAGTTCTGGACAACTGAAATGTTTCAAAAGGCTTAATCACTTCTGAGAATAAACCTTCAGAGGTTTGTCCCTACACATCATTCTAACTTGGAAGGAAAAAGTGAATACATTGCAATGAAGACTTGAAACAAAGCACCATCTTTGAAGTGTTGGCTAGAAGAGAGTGATTGAGAGATCCTAAACCTCGGGTGATTTAATATTTTGTCATGCCATCACCAAACAATGAAACAAGAAGATTAACCTTTTTGGGTATTTTTTTATTTTTCTATCCTTCTCTACTCATTTTCAGCATGAAGTTCTTTATAGACATGCCAATAATTTTTTTTTATATAGAGAGGAGCCAATGCATGTGTTGATTACAGGAGATAAAAAAGATTGTGTGAAATTCTCTTTAACAGATACAGATAATTGGATTGTTATGGAAAAAGTTAAATAGGTAGGCTCTTTACTGCTGTCAAAGGACTAAATTACAGTGAAGTAGTAATATTCCCTTTGAACTTCCTTGAGAGAATTCTGACACACAGGATTGTTTTGTTCCCTACATCTTAGAGAGAGGGAGTGTGCTCCTACTACGAAAAAAAATGCAAGTGCACAATAATTTTAGATTATTCTGCAGAGCTGAGAAAGAAATAGCAGGAATAAGAACTGGAGAAGACACGCCATTTACCAGAGCTCTGACCTACAGCAGAGGAAGCCGAGGATGCCTCCAGTCCCCCTCCATGCTCTCTCACAGTGAGAAAGAGGATATAAAAGAACATTCTAGCCTCCTGGCTACGTAGTGGACAGCTTCTGAGCTAGTATGAGAGTGTATGAGGTAGTACATGAGCATATGTGAACCTCATGAAGATCGAGGTAATCCTGATATCAGTACATACTCAGTGATAAATAGACTGAGATCAGTCCTGCAGAAAAGGACTTTGGGACACTGGTGGATGAAAAATTGAATACAAAACAGCAATGTGCATTTGTAGCCCAAATGTATCCTGGGCTGCATCAAAGAGGCTTATAAGAAAGGGCCAAGGGGTGGGTGATTTTGTTCCTCTACTCTGCTTTCATGGAACCCCCATTAGCAGTTATTCACACAGTGCTGGGGTCCCCAGCAGAAGAAAGAGATGTTAGAGTGAGTCTAGAGGAGAGTCATAAGAATGGTCAGAGGGCTGGGACATGTCCTACAAAGACATGCTAAAGGAATTGAAATTGTTTTGGTGAAAAGAAGACTACAGAGAGATATTGTTGCAGCCTTTCATTATATAAAGGAGGCTTATAAGAAAGGTAGAAACTTTTTACTGTGGTGTGTAGTGACAGGACAAGGTAGAATGGTTTTAAACTGAAAGAGTGTAGAATTAGGTTGGATAGAGGGAAGACATTCTTTAAATTAAGGGTGGTGATGCACTGGAACAGGTTGCCCAGAGAAGCTGTGGATGTCTCATCACTGGCAGTGTTCAAAACCAGGTAGGACCAGGCTTTGAGCAACCTGGTCTCGTGGAAGGTGCCCCTGCTTATTGCAGGGAGCTTGGACTAGATGATCTTTAAAGGTCCCTTCCAACCCAAACCATTCTGTGATTCCATATGCAGTACCGGGGCCCTGAGTACACCAGTAGACTCTTGCTGCCATGAGCATCTTCCAGAACCTTTGTCCACCTAGACATCTGCAACTCATTGTTCAGGAGCTACATTTAAGCTCAATTCCTTGTCCTTCCCCTGAGCTTATTGCTGGGGTTCAGCAAGAGAGGGCAGCTGTGCAAGTGAGAACAAGCCAGGAGCCAACAGTTACACAAGGCAGGGCAGCAACCTCAGGAGCAAGATGTACAGTCCCACAGCACCTAATGAAGCAGAGCAAAGCTGGCTTGGTGACTGTAACCAAGGTTGCCCAACCATCCAGAAACAGATATACACTGAGGGCACAGGTTTAGGGTAAAACTCAGATATCATGTGAGTAATACAGTGCCAGGTACAAAGCTAGGCACAGCATAGCTACAACTTGGACTGAGGATTCATCTTGAATACAGCTGCTGGCCAATGGGTAAGCATGGAGTAAAATGTTCATTATCACCTGAATTAGTTAGGAACCCAAACACTGTTTTCCAAGACCTTGGAAGACATATTTCAAAAAATATTTTGACATGAATGTGTGACAAGTCATTAGTGGTGGCTTTCAGAAAAAGGATTTTGTGCTAATTAATAAAACAAACACCTTCTTCCCCTCACTGAGGTTTGAGTGAAAATGTTGTGGGCTATCACCTGCACATCTATTTCCCACTTGCTTGAAAGAATGACCCTCATGTGGGTTCTCTAGAAAGGTCACCAATCCTAGACAAAACAAATCTGATGTGTCTCAAGATTATTCAATTATTGTTGTGCTAAAAGTTCCATAATAATTGCAAAGATATTTCATATTAAAACACAGTGCAAAACCCTTCCCTTCATGAGCAATATTATTAAAAATGTATGATCCTCAGCTCTGATTCTACTTTTGTGAGACTGAGTAGGAGCAATGGGTTTTCTATGCCACAGCTGGTTAGCCATATTATTGAAGTTATCTAAGGGATAGGAAAATGACTTAAATTATAGTGTTGCTTACTGGTACTGTTGTAGCTAAGTTTGTGTCAGCAGTTCTGTGTGAAACCAGCTTTTCCACTTAAATGTTATTACTCTGCTAAATCTTGGAATCAGATGTTGGTTTTGGAATATATCTGTTTCTCTATTGAAAATTAAAAATAATCCATGTATCTTCTTCAAAATTTGAGTGTAAAGCAAGAGATATAAACACACACAGACACGGAAACACATAAATTTTGAGATAATGGTGAAACCCATGAAATTATATTTTGATAAAAATACAGTTGTGCATCAGGGCATGTCAGCAGACCTTAGGACATGAATGTCTAATTGCTTATTGATGGATCAGTTTATATTCCAGAGTATAAAGCTGCATTTGTCCTATTAAGTGAAATCATGCCATATTCCACCTCTGGAACATGACTAGCCCAATCTCTGTTGTAATGAAACAGGATGGCTTCATTTAAACTCTCTGTTGAGACTGGTAAGTCCCAAATCCAGGCTAGGAATTGTTTAGTTCAGGCTAGAATCACACAAAAGCCCATTCTAATAGAGAAATACTATAAAGAATAACCTGACAGTGTCAGAGACATTATATGGTTAACTGCTGTAGGTAAAGCCTAAAGGGGAGGTAAGTCATCAATTTGCTTATATAGGATTATTTTTTCTTGAGACATTAATATTTTACATTGATCTACTCAAATATTGAAAATGCGGTTAACCTGCTTGTTGTCTCAATGTTTTCCTTATGTTTTCCTCTCAGTCAATTCTAATGTTTTCTTCAATCCTTCACAGTAAAATTTATATCTGGGTTTTGTTCTTTGTTTGTTTTTAATCTTTGAACAGCTGATAATATGGAGTTCTGATCCCACTGAGAGTTTGGAAGAGCTACAGCATCTGATTGCAATGCTTTACCTTCTATACCCACAATCCAAAAGACATTACAACCCAGTGTTTGAAGAAAGAAGGGAAGACATTCCCTCTGAGTTAGCATCATATTATTATTCCAACAAGGTACAGTATCTGTACCCTGGAAATGCTGTTTTGTTTTGTATTATAATGTATCTATACAAGAAAAGTAATTTAAAATATTATGAAAATATTAAAAGGTCTACTGGGAAGCTAAAGGGATAGACTCTCATTCCAGTTTTTGGTCCAAACTAGTTTACCATTTAACAAACAGACACACATGTGTATAAATATACAGATTCAGAATTATTCAAATACAATTACTAGGTGCTTACTGAAGTCAAAGAAATATACAAAGAGGTAAAATAAAAAGAGGTTAAGTAGATAGAGGTCTAAAATCTATGGGCAGTGAACACATTTAATTGGGAAGTAGTGCATTCTCCTTAATCCCAGGGTAAGGGAAATGTTTGTGCAACTGCCTATTCTTGGGTTGGATGGATATCAAATTAGACCTTGAGCACCTTTGCATACATTCAAAATAAGCTGATGAGTGTCTGTGACAGAAAATGTCTTAAATAGTTTCTCTCCTTCTCAATATGTATAACTTATACAATTATATATGAAACCTATTGAAAAGCTTTCCTTGACTGAAGAAAAAAAACCTTGTTCAGTTTTTTTGAGGCCTTGGGGGATGGTCTAACAGAATCAGGGAACTGTCTTCTGAAATTTTATTTGACCTTTCAAAAAATTCCCAATTTTGGCTTTTCTATTATTATGGTTTTTTAGAGGTGGTAGGAAAATGGAAAATACCTGTGGGGGAATAGGTCTTGACTGTCTCCAGGCTAATTTTGCTTTGATGTGTTTCTGTGACATTTCTTTGAAGACATTGTGATGAATACTCAGCTAAGAGAAGCCTGCAGAGAAAATTGTTGGAGAAAATACTATATACTATTCACTAAAATACTATACACTATTACACAAAGTGAGGATATTACTTAGGAAGACTGACTGTCTCCTGGACAGGAGTTCCAATGGCACAATTTAGGTTCCAAAAGATAAGTGTCTAATGTCATTCTAGATTGCTTATATGTGCCTGGCCTCCTACTACTACTTCAGGGGAGGACATCTTCTCAGAATCCTGAGTCTCAGCAGCCAGACCCACTTGGATGTGCTACACAGCCCTGGGTATGTCAGACAGCAGTGAGATGCACTTGTACCACCTTGACAACAGGCATTTGCCTAAATGCAGATGCCTTGTTATTAAGCACTGCGGAGTTCTTTGCTTTGCCATCAGCTACCATTTGAAAATGGCACAAGTGTTGAAGTCCTTCCTCATAATCTATACAGATGAGCTGGATAACTTAGAGCCTCTCAAATAATATAGATGTCTACCTAGGCAACTGAATACTGTTACAATATCTGTGTTAGAGAACTGAATACCCATAATTGTTTACTACATCACATTGACCTTTAGGAGTGCTTGAACTCCTAGCACACGTAGACACATATGTTTGCTGTCTCTCAGGACCAAAATGCGAGATACGGCACCTGAGACCATTTATAATAATAGATGGTCTGCATCTCACAGAGAAGTAGAGGCAATCTTAGTGAGGTATAAGGTGGAGTAACTTAAGAAACAAGTAGCTTTTCTAATGGGAAATTTGATTTTGTGAGATGTTAGCAGTGTCATATACTAAAGTATACTACAGTGCCTGTACTAAAGCATGGAGTTTCTCAACACTTCACAATTCCTAAGACAAAAGGTATTGCTTACAACATGACTTTAATCCACTTTGGACCTCTTTATAAAGAATAAAGGCAATTTAATCACTGGATTGGAATCTGTGGTTACCAAAGCTGGCCATTTAATTTGGCCAAAAGCATATTTCCAGCCAGTCTTTCAGAGAAGCTCAATGTCTCCAAACAGGAAAAGGATGAATGAGCAAATTTGTCTGGGAGGAAAAAAACTGGAGGAAAAATAAGAAGAGTTACACTTTAAAAGAATTTAAAAGATTGTCCTTAAATACCTCTTTCCACTTGATATTACACCCAAAAAAGGACAATTTGAGCCATAACTTTGTTTCAGTGAAAAAGTAAAATGTGATTAGAAGTGAAAAAAAAAAAAGCAGGAGACATGAAGAAAGAAGTATTATATTAAGTATATATAATGGTGTGTCTATACATATTAATATGTATATGTATATATGTATTCCTTATGTAATAAGGAAAAAAAAACCCAGTTGCACTGAAGATATCAGTGACAGATTCAGAGACAGCATGGCTGAAGATAATTGTATGATGAAGTTTATCATGAGGAAATTGAATTCTAGTACTGTTATAGAAGCACAACTAAACAGACAAGACAATGGCTGGAAATTCAGAAAAAAAATTAGTAAACATGGTTTCTCTGAATTTGGAGAAGAGTAGAAGATGTGCTTTCTTTAGACTGATGTACTTTCATCATAAGAAGACTATCATGCTCTTTCTAAAGGGGAAAAATAACATTTGTTATTTTTATATAAAAATACTTCTAAATTGGGTTGTCATGATAATTTGTACTTAAATGTCTTAGGAAGCCACCTAAGAGTTCCTTGGTTCATTTGCAGCCCAAATTGAGCCTGAGAATACCAGAACACCAGTGTGTTGTCACTGTTCATGGACTACAAGTAGGTAGAAACAACACCTCAAGGATGTTGACATGCCACCAGTCCCAGGGAAAATATTGTAAAAATCTCATACAGCATTCAGTTGGTGAACACTAGTGTCAGAATAGATATTAATAGATGGTCAATGATATAATAGTTATTATCTAGGAAGCCTTTATTTGCTTGTGAGGTTATGAACTTGCTGGGTAGCAGCGATTTCCACAGTAGGAGTAATTTGTCCGGATTTGAGCAGTATTTTTAAAAGCTGCACATTTAGTGTCTCCCAAACTCTCCCATCTCCATGGCAAAGACAATTTATCACCAAGTAGATCTGTTTGAGTACAGGGTCACATCAACTAGAAGAAGGCTAAATGCTGTATTCTGGTCATACAGCAGAATATAGATGATGCAACATGCCTTCTAGTGTGATGTGAGTGCAGACAGACATTGTTAGAGCTTAGATTAGGGGAAGATATTAAACACACAGTGATTTTCAAAGGAGGTCTATATTGATACAGCATTAGTATATAAAACTACAAGCAGTGAACTAGCCAAGTTTGTCAAGTCCAACTCTTCCTTTTCCTATAAATTATCTGTACTGTTTAAAACACAGAGATGCTGTTATAATTTTTACCTGTAACCACAACTTTCCTACCAATTAAACAACTTCTTGAGATCCTCTTGGATTCTTTATGGAATCATTTGAATTGTTTCATGCTCCAGGACCACCGGATTTTCTTTTATGCATGCATTAGCAAATTTTGAATGCTATGACAAAATATGCAGTATATATAAAGGAGACTGTTTTAAAAACAGACTCTTGCCTTCATCTGTGTAGTCCTTATCACAAAAAAGCTTTGATCAACCTTTGAATCAGCTCAAAGGAATTTTGCCATTGATGATTTGAATCAAATTAAATACACTGTAGTACAAAAACAGTCTGAAAAGAAATGGAGAGGAGTGTAACAGTGCTAGAATATAGACACAGTCAAGTTTGAAGGAAAACAATGAGCAGTTTTTCAGAAGGAGAAAAACAAGGATTAATGCTCAACTAAAATATCCGTTGCGGTCTGCTAGTAAGTTGTAACAGTATTACCATTTTTGTAAATTTCCAAAGCTGATATTTCCTTTTTAGGAGAAAGGAAAAGAAGGATTTGGATTGCCACAAATTTTGTAATGCTTATAGTATGTGGTCTGACACTTTCCATTTAACATGTAAGTGCAATGTAGAGTCTGAAAAAAAAAATTTCAATTAGCAGGAAGGGAAGTTTTCGGATAAAAAAATAAGCACCTACAGCCTCCAGAATCTGGAACTGAATTGTTTTTAGTGGAACTCATTTGATGTGAGTCAGCCTTCAGTAATATTTTCAAAATGCTGCAGAACTTTGCAAAAACATTTAACTAATTTTTACTGGAGATTTGAGTAAACAACATATTTTTGTTTATATGCTACCTCTTCATAATTAAGTGTCCATGGAACAGCTTATTCCCTGAATGGAGATTTCTTTACCTTCTGCTACAGGTAGCCAACTAAAATGAACTAACCTTCATTTCATCTTGAGAGCAATGCTTAATTTAAATTTTGAATGATCAGTCGAAAAACCTCACTACTTTTTTATGTGGCAATGTGAAAACTCCCACAAGTACTTTTTCTGGGGCTACATGATCCTGTGACAGAGGTATCCTACTTTTAATGTTCAGCACCCAAATCTCTTGGTTCTGAGTACCAGAGGTGTACACAGGTTTAAGACGAAAACAAAGCAGTTATCTAATAGGTTTTGGTAAATTAAGTCTTTTGGGAAAAAGGGGATTAAAAGCAAATAGATTGGGAATCACTTAAATTTATGCAGAAGTGCATAGAAGTTATAAAGAAGACAATTTTACAAAAGACAAAAAGTGTAGAGGATATCATTGATGAGCAAAGAAACAAAACAATGACACTGTAACCTAATATTTGAAGGTTAGATCTTGCCCACTGCAAATTAATACACTTGTAGTAAGTTTTCCTTTCAGATTCTTTCATTACCACCTACCAGACTTCTTGACCATTTCCAGACACAAAAATATGAATTAAAAAAAGGAGCTTTGTATCACATAAAAGAAATATTTCTGTTCATGTATCAAAAGCCAAAGAAAATCAGAGGAGAATAGGTCTTGATCATATTTCCCACCAAAGAAGAATGAATAAATAAGGAACAAGAAGAAAATTGATTTTGAAGAAAACAAACTGGAGCAAAAGATTTGCAAAGGGGAAATATCAATATGTCCTGACATGGTCAGGTGGGAAGAGTATTCATAACCAGTTTACAAGTTAGATGTCATAGATGAATTTACGTATGATTTTGCACATTTATTTAAAATTAGCTAGACTGTGCTCACAGACTGTTTAATGACTTCTGAGAGTTATTAAAAAAAAAAAAAACAACACAAAACACAAAACAGGGCCAGACATAAAAAATCACCCACCCACACTCCAATCCTTTTTTGCAGAAGAAGCCATACCTCCATTTGCTGGGCTTTCATACCAACCTGCTCTCTCTAAAAGAGGTTTATGAGGTCAGAGCATCATGAATCAGAACAATAAGATTAGGAAAGCATAAAAATTATGCTGAATGGACAGTATTAAATAATAGAGTGGAGAGATGGTAAAAATCTTATTAAAGAAAGGGGGAAATCTATTGGTTTATATCTTAACCTTGGAAGACATGTGATTATTCATCTTGACTGTGCAATTTCTATAGCTAATTTAAAACAGTCAGTAAGACAGGAGCTATATGAATGAACAAGTCTCAGATGAACTTAATGTGACCCAAGCTTTTACCATATTAATTGCAAAATACCATCACATTTGCTTAAGAAGATTTTTTATACAAGTTATAAAGATATGCACGTTTTGTATTTCTGTTAATAGAATGAGAAGAAAGATGTATACTGGATGTACAGAAATCACTGTAACAAAAAACTGGTGCATAAATACAGCTGTGTCAAAAACATATTAAGCCTGGACTATCCTGTACTTGCAGACAATGTACAGTTCTATTTGTACTGCAAATGTAAAATTATATCTATCACTGAAAGTTCAAAATATATATTACAGAATCATAATATTGAGCTTTTCCTTCAAAACAAATCTATAGGTGTAAAAAACACAATTAACACCTTTCCTGTGATTTTTAAAATTCTCTTTACAAACATTATGCTCCATTGCTTAACTTGATGTAGTGTCTTTCACAGAGAAAACCTCAGTATTGCCTTGAAGGGTACTTCTTTCTGTATTAAAACTATTTTCTTTATTCCAACTGATCTTTTGCTGAGTGCTCCTGCTTATTGCCACATTTTCAGTCAAGTCTACAATTTAGGTTTTCCTTGGTCAACTAAAACTAACAGAGTAGTGTTCAAATAAATATCATTCTGTGCATGAGAAACTCCACCTGGTCTCTGTTTGTCCACATGCAGAACAACAGCAGCTTTGTCAATTTCTACATTTCTAGTCCTGATACCATGCACAGATTTTCACTTACTTAGATTAATTCACTATTGTAATCACACTTCTTCACGTTCACTTATTTGCATCATTCAAATAGTACTGTAGTTATGATCTGTCACCAACATGTTTCTCAATGTGTAAATGGTTTTCTCACACCAGGGAGACAGGCATGATGTCAGAACATCAGAAGCACTGTGTTCACTCCCCGTAAGCTGCAGTGGTACTTGGCACTCTATCTTGAGCAAATTTGCCTGCTAACTGTGGTATTGCAGAAGCACAGATGTCTGTAGTTGTTTGGTGTCTTTCCTATTCTCGGGGAAGGGCACTGGCCTTTCTCTGCTCCCAGAAGCCTGCAGTGGTGAGGAGAGTGAGATGCATCAGCAGCAGATTTTGGGGGAAGCCTACCTCCCAATTCCTCTTCTTCAGGAAGTTGCTAGCATTCTCAGCCCAGACACGTTCTGTACCATAACTTTTCATAAAGATAGTGAGTTGGTAATGGACAAAAACCCCTTATTTCTATGCCCACCAATTCTAGTCAAATGCAATTAAACCAGCAAGTCACTTTAAAATGGCTTGTGCCTTTTAAACATGCACAAATGTGCGTCTTTGACATTTGCCCCCACCCAACTTTTTTTTAAAAAAGATACCTCCCATAAAAAGGGAAGATGTACACCTTTTAGAGATAAGGAAAGAGTCTTATGGAAGTTTTTACATCCACTTTAAATAGTTAGTGTCTTAATGCATTATTTTTCAACACTGCCTGGTGAAAATAACATGTCATCCAAGCCTTAAGATGAATTCTTGAACTACATCCATGGAATAAGAAACAGACAACATAAAGCTGAGTAGTTCCAGATTCTGAAAAGCAGGAGAAAGCTGTAAGTGCAAAAATGAACAAATGTATGAAGGGAGTTTACAGTAACTGCTGAAAAACCATTCCTGGGATGTGTTTTTGTTAAACAAACATACATTCAACCACAAAGAAAATCTCCAGACCAAATCAATTCCAATGATTTGCAGAAGAATCTTTGAACTCAGTATGTAATGTGGAAAAGGTTATGATTGGAAGATAATCTTTTGGCTCTGATCCTTAAACTAAAGCTTCTATTAAGGATGTTTTACTGTGGTCATAAGATAGTTAAAGAAAAAGGCAGAAAAATGAATGAGTCACTTGGCTGAAGAAGCCCAGCAGCATTGAGGTCTGAGTGCTATGTGTTAGCTCACGTCTAGCAGTATAAAATAAGTTGGAAAACAAAAGCCTGTTTGCAATTTGTTTAACAATCTAAAATGTTTTCCCTCTAAAATACAAAAATTACTGTATAAGCCTATGGCTTATAAACTCTCAAATTTGTGAAATATCATTCGGTCATCCTACAGGAATAACAGATGGGTTGTCCTTCTACGAAATATGGTATCCACCTGCACTTCATTAGAGAGCTGCATTTTTGTACATGCGACACCACAAGATCACCATGATGACATAGCAGCTTCAGAGAACAGCGTGACTAGGGCTTTTTTTCTTTTCCCCTCTTGTAACACAGAGGATCTGGCAGACTTTTACCTCCTGACACTGTTTAGGGCATATATTGGTCGATACAGTCCCTTATTGCATCTGCTCTGGGAATTAAGGAAAGCAGCTTCAAGGCAGTAAGGTAAGTGCTGCTGCATTTTTTTACTGTAATGTTAAGCTATTTAAATGTAGCTGCAATGGGAACATGAAAACATGACAGGATAAGTTTGCCAATTTGTAAACTGAGCACAAATCAGCAGTTGCTTAGTGGATTCGCTTTCTCGGTTTACTTAAAACAACTGCACATATTTTGTAGATCACTGTTGCATCTTTTTACAGTCTTTCATTCTGTTTCAGAACAAGAGTTGATATACAGTACAAATACATTTTTAAGACTACTCATTGTATATTTTTTCATTCATAATCTGTTAGTAAGGGCTCCATAAATTCCATTTGTTAGATCATTTTTCTTCATTTTACAAAAAACAAGGTACCTGTATTTAAATAATTAATTGCATAAACAATGAGAGGAAAACTATAGGTATTTTTAATTTTTTAGTTAATTTTAAGGTACATTTTAACTATACTGTTGAAACTGTAAAAAAATATAATATTTTGCAAACTATGTAAGAAGTTATGCTACAGAATTAAGGCTGATTGACTTATAATTTTATATTTATTTTGTTTCACAACAACTTTACAGTTAAGGTAGTATAGAAAAGATCAAAAATAGTTTGAATAGTATGTCTGCTCTAATTTAGTGAGCATTTTTCCAGAATCATGGATTTACATATAGTATGATTTGACAAGTCTTCTGAGCTGCTTCAAAAATATTTTTGCAGGTATTTTACAATATAACTGCTTAGAACAAACATAGGCAATTATTTCAAGCATGCTTATGTTGACAGATAAGTGTCTAAGAATGTATTCTGATTTTATCTTTTGGATTCATGTAATTCACTGCAACAAACAAGCATGTGTACATGGTCTATCAACCTTTTACAATTCTGACAGACAAATTTTTAGATATCTGAATGAGAAATTCATGAATAAAACAAGTTAAAACCACTATTTATGTACTTTGTTATTTTATGTCACACACATGCTCATACGTCCTTGAACCACAGAATTTTAACATACATTCTAAAATGTTGTTGATAAATTAATTCAAAACACTTGTTATTTTAACTGCTTCCAGGGATCTTTGGAGCTCTTAAACTTTGTACACTATTTAAAGGAGTGTCAGACTATGACATCAATAATGAAATTTAATGTTACACATAAAATTTGAAACTAGAAGAGCAATAGAATTCAAATTTATAATGTCTGTTATTTTATCTTTAAGGCTATAATATTACACAGATGTGTAAAAAATACCACTGTAAGGCCAAAGAATGTAGTGCTAGAAGTTCATTACACTCTCTTTTATACTTTGAATACAGAAGCACTTGGTGGCCCTTCCTTAATATTTAGTACTTGAATAGGACCAAATTATGAGCTGAATTGTGTTACTGCAGACTTTGCCTTTATACTAGTTGTACTTGTTTATACCAACAGGGGACTGAAGGTTGAATTTGCATGTTCTCATGCAGTAATGAAGAACAGACAAAGGAAATTACACTGATAACTAATATTTCAATGATTATCCTAGGATTTGTTATTGGATAAATGTGATGGGCCCAACACCATGGAAAAAAATATGCAATCATATTCCTTATTCAGGGATTAACTTACTCTCCTGGAAGATTGCCCAGATCTGAGATCAGTGTCTGGTGGTCTGTTTGGCTTCACATACTTTCTGAAATTATTTGAGAACAAAAAGGTTTAAGGATTGTCTTAATCCTCTCACTCTCTGAACAGTAGCTGAGTACATGGAACCTTATCTTTTACAGGTGAAAATCAAGGCAAACTCACTGATTTCACTGATTCTAGACCTACTTTACCAGCAAAATATCTATCTAGGTAGTAAGAAATATAGGCAAGATACTAATTTTTACATTGAATGTCCCTTTGCTGTATGTGAACTGTAACTCTATGTGAAGCCAGTGTTTCATTGTTTGATTGATTTAGAATGGACACAGAATGTAATCAACACATTTGTTATACAGAGAATTTTTAAGAACATTTTCACTACCTGAAAGTCAGTTGTTTCAGATCCACTGTAGATCCATGTTTGATAGAGTATCCTTCTGCACACATATGCAATATGGGTTGTTTGGCATGTCCAAGATATTACGCTATATATATCTATTAGTTTGTTCTTTAGGTGAATATGGAACTTAGTGGACCATGCTTTACTGCACATGTTCCATGAGAAAAAGATATTTCAAGATATACATATCTTAAAAATACACAATACAGCGGATCCCTACTGTCAGTTTGTAACTTCCCTGTCCTTTTTCAAACTTAAGTCAAATAACCACATGTTTAGATATGAGGCAATTCAGTACATTAGGAATGCTCAAAAGAATTTAAATGGCAGGACTGACTCTGAGCATGCCTTTCAGCAAAACTGAAAATTCTTCTGTGTCAAGTTTAAAAACCTTGGGCTTTATCATCTTTCTTGAGACTTAATGAATGCAGAAAGCTATAAAGAATGTTTTACTTACAACAACGGAATGACCTGCATTTTTGCATTACCAAGGCAGATTATAACAAGACAGGCACAGTAAGCTTATAGCAGCAACAATGTCATGCTAACAAACCAATATTTTTTTTCTTAATTTACAGTTTTAAACAGGAAGCCTAACTACTTTAATGTTATAATTAGTTTTTAATTATAATAATTGAAAATATAATTATACTTTATTTTTAATATTAAAATTATAATTTTGATTATTGATGAAAGAGACAAAATATTAAAGTTATAACTTTTTTATTCCCTTTCACCATACAGGGACAAGACATATTAGAAAAATGGCCTTAGACTCCCTACCTGTCTTGCTGCTACTGATTAGTGGCATTTTTTGCCAATATGACTATGGTCCTGGAGATGATTATGGTTATGATCCTTTTGGGCCATCCGCAGCAATGTGTGCCCCAGAATGTAATTGCCCTTTAAGCTACCCTTCTGCCATGTATTGTGACAATCTTAAGCTGAAAACCATTCCGATTGTACCGAGTGGAATAAAATACCTTTATCTTAGAAACAATATGATCGAGGGAATTGAAGAGAACACATTCGATAATGTAACAGACCTACAGTGGCTGATCCTGGATCACAACCATTTGGAAAATTCAAAAATTAAGGGAAGAGTCTTCTCTAAACTAAAGAATCTGAAGAAACTTCACATTAACTACAATAATTTGACTGAAGCTGTTGGACCACTCCCCAAAACTCTAGATGACCTGCAGTTAAGTCACAACAAGATCACAAAAGTCAACCCTGGTGCACTTGAGGGGCTAATGAATCTGACTGTCATTCACCTCCAGAACAACCAGCTGAAAGCAGATTCCATTTCTGGGGCTTTTAAAGGGCTGAATTCACTTTTGTACCTTGACTTAAGCTTCAATCAACTTACAAAGCTACCGACAGGACTGCCTCACTCTTTACTCATGCTGTATTTTGATAATAACCAAATTTCCAATGTTCCTGATGAGTACTTCCAAGGTTTCAAAACCCTGCAATATTTACGTTTATCCCACAATAAATTAACAGATTCTGGAATACCAGGTAACGTCTTCAATATCACATCACTGGTTGAGTTGGATCTCTCCTTCAATCAACTGAAGAGCATTCCAACTGTCAGTGAGAACCTCGAAAACTTCTACCTCCAAGTCAACAAAATTAACAGTGAGTTAAATTTGCACATTTTCGTTAATGTTAACCACAGACTAGACACTGATGTTCAATGCAAGTATCTGAAATGATACATGAACCACTTTGAAGAAATGGTACTTGTTAGACTGTTAACACACTGACATTTATCTGACTGTTGTCCATGTTAATGTTAAAAGACAGACATTTATCTAATAGCAACTCAAAATATCCCTAAAGAGAGAAATTTCTGGTATCTTACTAATGTGGAAATTATTGCTTGAATTCTCATCTCATGTAAATTGGAGTAACTACATAGAAGCAAATGGAGTTTTCTTATACAACTCAGGAAAAGTTTGATTAGTGCAAAAGATGTTCAGAATTCTTAAATCAAAAAGAAGAGACAGATGTCAGCTAAGGGTATGCATAACCTTTCAGGAAGCTGATAGTGAAAGGGCTGGAGGGAAAGGACAGGAAGAAAATAAATTCTCTAGGTAGTGGGTACAAGACACAGTGAAAAAGATACAACAAAGAATCTGCTTTTGGTTTTTTCCTCCCTCGTCTCCTGCAGTATCCCTCCAAACCTATCTTGAAATCCAAAGAACTGCCCCTGTTCTTTCTTTTCATTCCCGTTTCACACATCATATGATCAGGTGGCAAGCTTGTCTCCATTCACTCATGATTTGAAAAAGTGTTCCTTCTGGAGTCAATTAATGTCACACTTATCACATATCTACTAAGGTTTCTACTAAGGCAGGGCTTTTACAAGGCTGTCCTATTCCTGGGTTCAAAAGGAGGTGTTGCAGACCTGGAGACATCTTGCCATCATGTCAGAAGCTCTCTGTCTGCAGCCCTGTGTTGCCTAAAATTCTTTGGGAGAAAAAAAACTCTGGCCAAATTAGGTAGAGGTAAGATAAGGAATAAAAGGTTTTAATGAGCTAGCTTGCTTCTAGGAAATACTAAGTTCCGCGCGCTTGCTCCCTGCCGATCACAGGTGTTACAGTTTTATAATGATTTCTACCCAATCCCTTTAGTCCACGATTAAGTTCTGCCCTCCGGCACGCCTCCTGGGAAATTTGGGTCTTTTTGGGACCCCCTCTTCCTCATCTTCATCTTCCTCGGAGCACGTGTTGTTCTTGGAGGTTCTCCAAAGCTCTGGGCTTGAAGGTTGCTGTGTCTATGTCCATATCTTCTTACGCAGATTTTGGGGTGTTTTCTATAATTCTACCTTGGAAATAAGACTAAACACATTACTGGAATTCAGGGGAATTGATAGGGGAAATGGCGACAGGGTTTAGTGTGTGCAACTGCTATGCCAAAGGGCAAAAGCCTGTATTCTACTACACAAAGTTCTACATATAACTACTTTTAAAATCTATAGAGTTAAAAAATCCAAACTTTAAGGCATCACCTGTCAGTGGTGGTTCTTGATGGAGTGGCAGATCTGTCCAACATACCAGGGTTTCCGCAGGAGGATGTACATCACCTTGCTAGCTGGCATAAAATAAACTATAACATCTCCCCTTTGGTTTGCCTGCTTTGTATCCATCAAGGGTTTAAGAGTACCAGTGTCAGCTATTCCATACATAGCTAACTCCATACAGATGCAGCCTTTAAAGTCAAATATTTTTACTGCAGATCTTACCAGATGGAGGGCAAGACCTTTTGAAATGTTTTATATTTACTATGTTTCACATTTTCCTCAGTGTTATGGTGGTTTTCTTTTCTAGTGCATCTCAGTTCCTTGTTTTGATGGGGGAAAACAATGAGTTAATACTTCCCACCTAAGGCACCGCAGCAACCTGTAGAACTCGATCTGATACTCTTCCACTCCTAAAATAGTTAACAATGATAATTTTAGTTTCTCAGAGATATATGAGGTAATTTTCCCTGCTTAGAAACATTGTTCTGAGCCTTCTGCAAAATACCTAGGTACTAAGCTTGCCTACTTTTCACATTTCCAAGGACTTTCAAGTCAAGGACTATGACAACAATTTAACTTTGCAAGGAAAGCTGTATTGCCAGGGGGATGATCTGAGGAGCGGTTGTACACCTGCTACTGCTGCACTGTCATTTCTACCCTATGGACTGATGCAGGAGAATTCTGATTTACTGTTGTTTTTTTTTCTTTACCATAACATATAGCAGACTTCAATAATCAATTTTCTTTACCATTTCTTTACCATTTCACAGGCATAGTGTTGCGTCCCCTAAGATGCTGATTGACAATGTAGAATAAAAATTAGTGAGAAATGATCATTAGAGTTTAATGAAGTACCAGATACAGGCCAACCAAAACCTTTGGATTTCACTATTCACTACACCTGACCTATAGCAGTGAATGCTTAGTCATCTGGCAAATTGAGTATTTAAGCCTCAAACAAATGACCAGTTTCTTTGTTTAATAAATTATTATAATTTGACAGTGATTTGTGTAAAGATGATCATAAAAAAGGCCAGCTTCCTTTCCATATCATGGCCCATGGTACACATATGCTATGAGACACATTTGTATAAGGAGTAATGATAATTCCTCCTGAAGGGCACAAAAGGTATAAACTTTCAGATTACCCTTACATAGTTCAAAGTTTTCATTATACTGAAACCTGACATAAACATATTTCTCCATAGTTCCTAATTTGTTAGGTCTCCCTTTTTCTCAGGTACCTTAGGGCTAGCAATTAACATTTATATTTGTCTAAGTGTAATCTGGTTCCAACTTTTTTTAATATTATCAGAAAGAAAGGAAATATTTCTCTAAATTATTGTCCATGAGTTTAACCATGAACTTTCTACAGTCATTATGCATTGGTATACATAAAAAAAAAAATCTTTTTCAGAAATACCTTCATTTGAGTGACTGAGTTTTTTGAACAAGAGCTGACAAATATAGACATTAAAAATGTGTAGCAGAATTGGCTTCACTTCAGTATGTTCTGCCATCCTTTACGTTGTAAGAAGCAGCATGTAAAGTAGATGACAAACTGTAAAGGAGACAAATTCAAACTCCTCTGATCTCTAATAAATTGAAGCACATCCATTATATTCAATGTAGGTGTCAAATATATACTTCATCTATTGTACTTGATGCTGGTTAGATCTCCAAGCTAACATAGGACCATGGAAGATTTATAAAATCCTTTGCATTCTCCATACCCCAAACCTAACAGCAGTGGTTAGCTACCATGCTTTAAGATGCAATTACTATTATATACACACATTGTGCACGCACAAAAACACACACACACACTTGCAGGATGGAAAAATACGAGAATCAAAGAGGTTCAGTGAAACAAGAAGGTCCAAAGATGGACTTCTCCATATTTCATTTGTACCTGTAAAGGATTAAGGAGAGAATTGTTGTTCCCCATGAAACCCCAGCAAGTAGCTGCCATGTAAATGGAGTATGAAAGGAGAAGTAAGTATGAAAATGTTCCAGAGGATAGTTAAGAGGAGCTATATATTCTGCTCCAGTCCATTGGCTGGATCAGGACCTGTACCACAATTGCACTTATTATAAACAGAGTTAGTGGTGGAGGTGCTTGATGGTCCTCTATGTGGCTCACTCCATCAAACAATTGCCTGCTCCTACTTTGTATGTTTTTTTCTTTTTTTCTCCTACATATTTCAGGTATTTGTTGGAATATCAGAATTTCTTATGAAAAGAGACACTTTTAGTGAGAACACAATTGTTCAAATCCAGTTTTCATCCAACCCTTCTTATTCTCTCAGTGTCCAGCTTATGCAGGAATTCTGTGTTGGGAAAATATGAGGAAAAAATTCCAGGTAAACTGCCCCTGAACCTGATTATAAATTCAGGAAGACATTTTAACACCTGCAACATGAATAAATGTAACAATTAAGGAAGTAAGCTACTGAGATATTTTATGCAACACTGCTTTGGTCTCACTGCAGTTGCTGTTCAGATCATACAGGTAACAGCACATCAAGTGCACTCACAAGACCCTCTTATCCTATTTTCTGCTAGTAAAGAGTGCAATTAAAAAAACAAATGTTTTTAATACACTTCTAACAACTGACATTTATATGAACTGGATAAAAAAATAATACCCAAATGGAAAGAGTGGAGCAAAATCCCACTGAAGTCCATGACAGAATTCCTTTGATTTCTGTGAGGACTAGATCTGCATCCATTTCTCTAGTTTCAGTATCATAAATAGTCAACACAGATGAATGTTTTGGTAACAGTTAAATTTTATGGTTTACAGGCATGAAGTTTATGTCCTTTGAGTATTTAAACATCTACTCAACTTGTATAAACATAACTTCTTTGCAATCAAACATTAGTATGACTAATGTTTGAGCTCAAAAGTAACAATATGGAAGGAAAAAACCCAACCAAGCAAGTAAATTTATAAAGTTTTTGTTTGTCTGCCTTTAACAAAAATATACTTACTATGTAATTCGTAAATGACAAGAAGATGGAAAAAACCCTATATTAGAATTCATGTTTATTTTAAACTTTATAAATTAAGTCCAAGCTCTCTGTGGAAAACTGGATCTAAATAGTTAACAATATAGCCCAGAAAATTCATTAAAAGTTTCAGGAACTTAGGTTTCCATTCAGCAAAATTCCACACAGAAATAGTCCTATAAACATCTCTCAGATTATATGATCTTTAGTCACAAGAATCGCCAGCTCATTTCTGCTGCTGCATTCTGAATCAGAAGAGTATCAGAATTGTTCTGAGGTCTTAAAATTTTGCTATATTATGATGCAGACTGTTCAAAGGATGCTTTTCATCTCTTACTCTTCCAAAAGAAGGCTGCACACTAAAAAAAATACAAGAAATTGTTTTGATTTGCTTTAATCAGATTGGTGATCGTGATCTGATATTTGAATTATATATCCTTAATCCCTACTCAGAAAAATTTATTTTGTGAAAGACACATGATTCTTGACCCATTCTTAACACTAGTTCTGTTCAAAACTTTACCTAACCTATCATGCTTTAAAGAGCTGCCTGTACATTTATACTTAGTTTACAAAAACCCAGTTTTATCAGTGACAAAAACTTATTGTAACACTAGTTCTGGAAGAATCTAATGTTAATCCAGAATTTAATGTAGAGGTATGAAAGATGCTTCCTTCACTTCCTGTAATACTACAACATGACATCACATTTTCTTAAATGAGTTAAACAGCCATGTAGAAAAGTAACATAAGGTGCTGTTTTCAAAAGTCTATGAATAACATATGACTGGTAGTTAAAATGGCATCTGATGTTGAGAATGCTAACCTGATTTCTCAGAAGTCAGAACTAGTCCTTTGCAACTTAAAAGCAACTGAAGACATGAAATCTGTCTGCATATTGGTATACAGGTTCATTGAAGGAGTCCCTTCATCTCTTTAGAATATTTTCTGTGTGAATTCACCTGACGTCAGTGGCCTGAAGAGGGACCAGTCTCTCCGACTGCTTTTTTAGTAGTCATGGAGCTTTTCATTAGACTAATTGTCTGTTTGACTCAAATGAAACACAGGTGAGAACAAAAGACCATCTTTTCAGAATTGCACAATGTGGGATGCAAGGGACACCAGATTTATTCACACACACTCTCTCCTGAGGCTGGGTCTTTGCAGGAAAGAGATGTATAATATGTGTATGTCTGTGTTTATGTATCGTGAAAAGAGAACTTCAGTGATTCATCTAATTTCTAGCTTATGGTTAATACTGATCATAGTTTACCAGACAGATTTCTATTCAAGACCTGTCTGGTGTTATGTGAACCAAATAATACTTCAACTGAATAGAGATGATATATATCATGATATATAAATTATAATAAATATAAATATGTTATAAGCATTTTTTACATTTATACTCATCTTTTAATCCTGATTTGGAAAGGTTCAACTACACAATTTAAATGCAAAGTTCTTCTCCAACCCTAGACCCAAATTTCGTTTTGAAAGAGGTAAATCAAAATGGTACATATAAAATACACGCAAAATACACATGCACTCATTGGACTGCCTGTTCTTAAGGGTAAGGCCATATCATGGTTTCAATTTTTCCAGAAACTTTTTACTTCTTTCAATATCTTATGTAACATTGTTTTACCCTTCCATCACAATGTACCCAACATGACTGATTCTTCCCTCTGTATCTCCAGTTTTACTGGAGAGTCATTTTTCCTTTTATCTAAATACCAGATTAGACCTCCACATAAAATCTGAAGTATAAAAGTCAAATGGGTACCGGGAGCACTGGGTGTTTGAAAAACTCAGTCTTGAAATTCTGAACCTCTCACAACTAATGGAAAGAACCTCTCCTAACATAAGTTTGTCAAGTTCCATTAAACTCATGGGGATTTGCATCACTGTATATGCAAAATATTAAAAATAGTATATTTAATTAAGGGCATAATTCCCAACTAAAATTTTAAAAAGGAGAAAAAATTGGCTTTCTCCTACTTGTCTTAATTATTCATGTTTTCTCTTGTTCCTGTTCTCTTTGCTTCAGAGTTCCCATTGAGCAGCTTCTGTAAGGTAGTTGGACCAACAACCTATTCCAAGATCACACATTTGCGCCTGGATGGAAACAATCTCACTCGGGCTGACCTGCCACAGGAGATGTACAACTGCCTTCGGGTGGCTGCTGAGATTTCACTGGAGTGAGATACCTGGGATTATCCAATTACCCCTTCTAGGGGTAGTAACTACAGGAATAACACATCACAATAGTGCTTTAAAATTAAGATATGCCTTAAAAGAAGGGTCAATCTGCATATTATCCATTTTGTTTGTTAATATTTAGTATGCACTTGGCAACCTTAAGGAAATATGTTTGTATTTAGAAAGCACAAGAATGACCAGACATAGTGCAAAATATACTTTCATCTGACTAGGTGAGTGAAAAACACTCAGAGAAATCTATGTCCATGCATGCAGTATATGTCATCTGGTTCCAGACTTACATAGAAGTCGTGTGGGTTTCATCATGGGTTATACTGAAAAGTATGAGCTGGCCTGTGTAAATACAAGATTCCTCTCCAGCTTTATTAATTATCATACATTTTATATACAACTATCAATGATAAAGGAAAAAATGATTCAACAATCTAAGAAAATTAAAAATGTATGAAAATATGTTTTCAGAGCCTATGACATTATTAAATTAATGGAATATGTGAAAGATAACCAGGAGGAAAAAAAAAACAGGTTAAAAAATAGTTTACCTTTCTTTTTGTCATAATTTCATTTAACTTTCATGGTAAGATTTTTATCCTTTACTGTTATAGTTGTTATTTCAAAATAAACCATATATACAAATATTTTTATTCAATTAATTGCATGCTACTCTTAACCAGTTTGTAGGAAATAAAACATATCAAATAGTGTTCATGTGTCCATATCATTGTCAACTATGTTTCTTTCTTTTATACATTAAAAAAAAAATCAGGTTGAGACAAAATAATCTAAGCTATTCTATTATTATTAAAATTTATTGTAAGGTTAAATAAACTGTTTTCTCTACTTCGAAGTTTCAATATGTTTGTAAACGTAATTTAACGTGCTCTGCTGCATTGTGTTTGCTAGTAAGTTGATGCCTTATGAAGTTTGCAGTATAGGAATCATGGCACTATTTAAAAAATATAAATGAATGTTTCAGTATAGTCAAAAGAACAATGAAATCTCTCAGAAACCACAGACAGTGAGTAAAATGCAGCTACACATGGTAGAGACATGGTAGTATATTCTGCTTGGGAATGAATAGTCCATATGTTGTCAGCATCCTGGAACACATTAAAATAAATGTGTAGTAGCTGAGAGCCATTAAGTGGCTTTCTTGCAAGCGCAGATCATCCCACAGGTACTCTCTTATTTTCAACTACTAGACTATTAAACACTCAAACAGAAACTCTGCTAGTTTCTATGGCAAAAGCAGAAACTATCACCTCTCAAAAAACCCCAAACCCTAAACCAGTCCATACCAAACCATTTAGTCTGCACTTTGCCATTTCCAGATGTTTAATATCAATGCACAATTCACAAAGAAACCTGGGACTACAGCAAAAGGAGAGATGCATAAAACAATAGAAATACTTCCCTCTTCATTTTTGTCATTTTGGAATTCATAGGTGTTACTGCTTTTTTTTTTACCCACATACAGGAAGGATTGAAAGTAACCTTTGGTACAAGTAAGCTGGAATTTTCACAAAAGAAGGAAGTCTAAGTCTGGGGCTTTCTGAGCACATCAGACAGCAAATCACTATGGAATGGTACTTAGGCATTATAACATAGAAAAAGAAGAAGTAAGTGCACGTAAAACTCCCCAGAGAATAGCAAAATAGATGGGAAACAGTATTTAACCTTTTCCAGAGAGATTTTAACCCAACTGTCCCCTTCACAGGAAAATACACTAAATACTAAGACTTGTAGAGCAGAAACTAATAATGAGGTTTGTCACCTCATAGCTGTAATCTAACAATACAACAGAAATTTATTTTTCTTTTCAGCTTGTTTCAGCATACCAGTTATCTTTATGCAAAATGAAACAGTGTGAACAGTGAGACTGAGAACAGTCCACCGTAGGATAGTTTGGAACTATCCTGTTTTACATTCTTGAAGGTATTTTCTACATACCCTTGTCCTCCCTCAGAAACTTTACCTTTCAAAGGGAATCTTTACCTTTCAATGAGCACTTGGACAAGTAAAAGAAAACGGCGTTTAACAATACATTTTTATCTTGAACATCTCTTTCCTGTGGTTCAGAAATTCTGTGTTGGTTAGGGAGATATGACATTGCACAGTTAGCTCCTCACACTATCTATGAAAAAACAGAACACGAGGTCCTTCCGCTAAAGGAGAAATGGGACACTGTATCTCTGCTTTCATGTTATGAGACACAGAAGCCCAATTTTCTGCTTCTGCATTAATGAATTGTTCTAAATCACCACAGAGACTAAGTGTCCAATCTCTACATATCTTGCAAAAATAAGTAGGCAACAACATATATGTTCTTAAGTTCTTAGTTTATGAAAGCAATGTGAATTATTTTCTAGACACTATGCAGAAATTTAGATGTTGGGGAATACTTAACAGAGCTAAAGCCCTGAAAATTGACTTACTGTGTTGCTTAAAAGTAGGCAATGTGAACAGATAATAACTCAGTTTCAGTAGCATAGAGACAGCAGAAAGGGTAAATTAGCCAGAATTCAGGGCAACATACTATTCAACCTAAAGCATAGTAATACAATTTACTTACAGCATGTTTTCCTCCTTTCAGGTCAAAATTGGTAAACTTATCATAACACTTTCACATGAAGTTTCATATGGAAGAATTTACAAAAAATAAGAACTTTTGGAAATAAATTTGAAAGCAGGCATAAAATGGAAACTTTGCTACAAATATAATGAAAAACAATAACAGTATACAAATACAACGGACAAAAACTTTACTCATGAAATTTCAGGAACAGTCATTTGCAAAGATAGAGTTACCTTTCAGGTAGGCAAGTATTGTCTGAAAGATATTTTTCGTATTAGGTTAAATTACAGAAGTTCCCTAGAAAGAGCAGGCTGTGTCACACGAGTTTTTGGACAGGAATCATAAATCCTACATGCAGTCAACTGCTTTTTAAAGTCTAGCATAGTCAAATGGATCAGGAAAGGAGTGAGCGGTTGTTGAATAGAGCTGTACTTCTAGTGTAAGAAACCTGGATGGGTCCTATCTATACTGCTAATATTTGGTTTAACTGAAAGGGAATAGATAAGTAGTTGCTTAGCATGAATCAAATTATCTGGAAAACAGGGAACAAAAAGGCAAAACATAATTCAGAAAGGCAGTCTAAACTGTTACATGTACAGCTGCAACAAGCATAAAATGAAGATGATAGAAACTCTGAGATTATAAAGAAAATGAAATTTTGTGGAGAGCCACTAAGATGTAAGACTACAAAGAGGACTTCCCTCAGCCTTCTCCTTTCCAGGAAATGCCAAGTCACTTCCCTTAGCCTCTCTAAATATACCATATGCCTCAGTCCATGTTTGTTGCTTTCCTACAGCGTCTGAAAGAGTGCTATAGAAAAAACCTCCAGTTTTGTGATGCACAATGAAAGGGCAAGGTGGCAAAGAAAAAGTTCCCGAAAGAGAAATTTGAGCTGACATACAATGAAATTCTTCACAATGAGATCATAAAACACTGTCACAGATTGCTCAAAGAGGCTGTGGACTCTAAATCCTCAGAAATTTTCATAGCTTGCATGACCAATGCCCTGAGGGACTAATCTGTCTTTGAAGTTAGCTTTAATTTTAAAAGGAGGTTGAACTAAACAACCTTCAGATGTTCCTTCAAAGTTATTTATAATTTCTGTGAATCTGTGATTCTAAGAATACTGGTAACCAATGGGGAACAATATTAATTTTAATAACCAGCTCTACAGTTGAAGATTTTAGCATTAAATTCATGTGGATAATTTATTGTTTCAGGTTCCAGTCTATAATTCCAACTCCTATAATACTCATAAAATCTTAACTCATTTGGATATAGATTCCATTGAGGCAGAAACTGTGGAAACTTTCTTTCAACACTTTGATCTCTGCAGTTGGCTTGTGCAAATCTGCCCCTATTTTGACACTTGTAATCTACTGAGTAGTGGCAGTGAAATCAGAGATCCATCCCATCTAACTCTCCCATGTGGGACAGTGCTGGTGAACATGCTTTGATATCCACACAGAATAAGGGCAACAGTTTATGAGCTACCATCCTAATGGACAGAGTACTCAAGAAGGACATTTTGGTTTTGAATTTTTTTCAGATTTAGATATTGGTTAAAAGATTTTTGGTCTATAAGAAAGGAACTTAATTGGTAGGCCTTAAGGCTTTCATCTATAAATAACTCTCTTTTCTACTTAGTCTGCACAGCTCAATGTCAGTTAACACAGAAAAAAAAGAGAAAGAAAAGGCCTGCTATATTATGTATTCTAAGACACTCATCTTGAAGGTAGGAAGGTCAGGTTCAAGTTCCCTGCCAAATTATCACTTCATGATGTAAAACAAAACAGCTTTAGAGGCTGGAGCACTTTACATCATGCTATACTCTTCAGCTTCTGAGATCACATTGTGATTGTGGGTCAGACAGGAAATAATAATGCCCTTATCTACACGTGCTGAAACCACAAGAAGGATCCCATCAGTTCTCTCAGAGTGGTGACCTGCCTGAAGTGCCCAGTTTGAAGGAGTTCAGATGTAGACTAAAGTGTTCAAGGATGTGATCACAGAATAAACCACTTTGCTTTGAAGATTTCAATTGCTCTCAGTTTCGACCCTTGAGGTTCTAGCTGCTTTTTTTTTATTTTTTTGGAGGGGGTGGGGGATTAGGGTTTTTATCCCTCCACCAATTTATATAAGTATAGTCATATAAGGAGAAGCTGAGGGTTTCATTGGAAGTAGCATATCTGAAAAAGTATGTATGGCTAATCTTTGGTGTTCTAAACAGAGGGTAAAGCATACCCATTTCACAAGGAAAAATAATGATCATGAAGCTTTTTGTTTCCTCCAAGAAAACAATCTTCAGTGCTATTTTGAATTACAGTGTCTAAATCCACTCTTGTGAGATATCCAAAAATATTTTAAAATGTTCATGAAAAAAAATCTACATTATTTAAAATGATTGAATTTTAGCACATTTATTTGCCAGAAAACTTAACTAGCTGCTTTACAATAAAGTATTTGCTGACTTTAGGCTTCTGGTCTTCATCAGACATGCAAAACCTCCCACATTTCCTATGTCTTGTGGAGATGCTTGCTAGGTCCACCTCTAAGCATAACTACGTTGCCTGCAAAGCAGTTAACAAAAATTTTCTTTATAGACAGGTGGACTCCTTGATGGGGTTGATGCACCAGCACTTAGCAGAGAAAGATACTGCTACAGCACTGTTGTGGTAAGCTGTCATGCCAGGACATCCATGCCATGATGGAGGTTTCTGCCTCTGTTAGCTTTCCTTCTGCAGCTCAATCAGTTCTTGCATTGCTCAGTTAGCACAGGTGTCTATGACCGTGGAGTTGACTGAGTTGACGTGTAGCCTTTGGACCTGCAAAGAAAACAACCCTGACTATTGAGGGCCTCTGCAGTGTTTCATGGTGCTTGATGAATTCTCTTTGGAGCTGGGTTCCAGAGTTATCTTAAAAGGAAAAGGTGGTGTCAGTTTTCATCAAAGTGCTGGGTGTTGAGGAATTTCATCTACAGTATAAAGACTAAGTTTTCACATGTTCCATCTGAAAGGATAATCAGTGACTGGAGTACGCATGGTGAGTCAGATTCAAGCTTCAAGTCAGGACTCTGGAAGAAAACTCAAGTGTTTTGGGAAATTCCAACTCTTGAAAGCTAAGATCAATATCACAATCTAAGAAAATAGAATTCACATATTCTAATGTTTAACTTCAGTATTTCCCGAGACTATCTGCATTAAAAATTAGACCCAAAAAATGCTATAATTAAAGGGAAATAAAATAAGAGCTGTTTTCATATATCTTATGCCATTTGGCTTTTCTTTTTAAATATTAAAAAAGCCCCTGAATCTTGAATTTCTCATATAGGAGAATCACTATAGCAGAGCTTTATTATAAGGGGATTAAAATATTTTTTTCACGAAGTTGTGGGAGTTCTCTTTTATGAAACCCTTGTCATTTATTTTAGAGGACAGAACGTTGTGTAAGTCTAAGTTTCTCAGAATTCATTGTGAGGATCTAAAATGAAGACGAATTCAAATATTTTTGGACTTCTTTAGCAACTGAACAAAATAAGAGAGTAAAAGTTAACATAAATTAAGGATAAGGATATAATTAAAGGATAGTGAAAACACAGCTTCTTGTGACTATGCTTATGCCATCTTAGAATATTTAATCCATGATGGTCTACTTTTCAAAACTGCAGGTCTCTAGACTGGATATCAGACCACTAATTCATGTTTTAATTTCCCATTAGTGGTATGGAAAATATATATCATCTAAATAGCCACATTTGGTCCAATAACTCAATATATGACTCTAATTGATAAATATGTGTTAGATATTTAATTTAACATACACTTAATATTTAAAAAATCGAGTCCTTGTGTAGGATACATTTGTTTCAGTGATGAAATTGTTGAAAGCAATAAAACAAGAGATTGTCAGTAACATTTACACAGTAGGTAAAGTCAACCTAACAAGCCAAGACAAATATCTGATTTTGGCATTGTGTCATGGAACCTTTATGGTGTCACTGTGGTAAGGATTGCAAAACACAGAAAAAGGGAACAGACAGCCAAAAAATTCCTTAATGAAGCATATTCAGGAGAGAGTGTATTTCCCATAAAAGCTGAACCCTTTTCCACAGTTATTCTTTTCTGAAATATGCTGTTCTGCAAGGATCCCTATAAGTTAAGCTACTGAGTTCTCACTGTAGTTTTCACAAGGGAGTAAATGTGTGTAGAAAGGTAACTGCTAAAATTTTGTTTCTGGACTTTTAAAATGGGATGTCATCTTCCTAAATCCTATATAAACAATAGGTCAGGTGCATTTACATTTCACAAATTAAGCCAGTCAAACTGTTTTTCAGTGTTTCTTTAAACAATATCTCCTAATCTAAACTGAAAGCTCCCCAGGTAAACTCCCTATACTTGAGCTGCCTGCACATGCACAAAAGTGCCAAAGTGCCTATTTAAATAAAAGATGCAGTTTCTACCACGAAAGGCAGGTAATTCTAGGCTTCTAGGAGAGGTGCAGCATTTCTGCTCCTAAGTCTGTTTTAGTTTTCTTTTCTTTTTTTTTTTTTTTTCACCAGGAATGATGTAGGGTAAAATACATCCACAGCAGCAGGGTCTGGAACATCTGGCCTGGTCCCTTTGATCTTTCTGCAATGTCCCTTGGGCTAGCCTGAAGGGCTCAGTCATCTGCTTTATTTTAGACTCTGATCTTGCTGACCTTTTGTGGCTCTTTTTAAAAGGAGCAGCAGATATTATTAATTGGGATATATCACTGTGTGGCAACTGTTTGGAAATAGAAATTTTGTCTTTCTGACTCTGAGTAATACTCTGAGCTTCCTAATGTTTATTTCAAGCAGTAATGCAAAATCAGAAATCACCACTACATGCCAGTCTTCAGCAGTGAAAGAGGCAGACAGAACCCTGAGTAAAACACATGCCTAAAGTTGTATGGAACTACCAATGGAGCATGCGATGAAAGATACACAAACTGGATGTACTCTCTTCTTCAGGTTTTGAAGCATCACTTTTTCTTTAGTAACCATGAAGATAATTCAAGAGAGTGATTCAGATAAACTGATTGTCCTGTGGAGCAAAGCACATAGGATTTTAGTAAAATAGTACTCAAATTTAGGCACCCTGGATTGCAGCCTTTGCTAAATGGAACAATCCACAGGGCTAATGAATAAGCTCTGCTTGCAGTATACTCCTGGGTTTGCTGGTGATGAACTACACACATGCTTGATGTTTAACAGACATTGCCTCGAATTAAGTCTGAGACATATGGCAGCCATTACTGAAAGAAAGGAATGTGTTTTTTCACTGTCAGCAACTCTGATGCTGAAACAGAACAACAGCTTCTAACTGTACTCCCAGTTGTCCATATCTCCTCTCAATGGATCTTTCTAGTCTATTGCTTTATCTCTTCTAGTCTTTATCAAACTTGTGAGCTGTTTTAGTTTTAAGCAGGTACATTACTCTGCTGAAGGAGATGTTACCATCCCCTGCAACTGTGCTCCTGACTATTTTATATTTTTGTAATACAAACTCACTTGATTAACAGTGTGGGTTGGCAGGAGACATATGGAGTAAAAGTCCTGTACTAGCCTAAGACATCTTTCTCAAACTAGAATACTCCCAACAGTATCTTTTAAAAGGTCTCCAAAATTCAGAGTGGGTATCCACAGTATTTTTACCATAATAACTTTTCCACTTCCTTTTATTGTCGTGCAAATACCTTCCATAATGTTACTTTTTGGGAGGTTGTTCATGGTCTCAAGAGCAGTTTGTATTTCACTGCTATTTGCCTTTGATGGTTCAGCGTCACAAGATAAAAATTACCTCATTAACACAAAAATCTGTGTCTTACTGAAAATGAGGTCCTGGAAAGCGTCTCAGGTTGGATACGCAAAACAAAAAGCCTCCCAAACCATTAGTCATTTTTTAAAATCTTGGCTGTGGTCTTTTATTAGTCTGTAAAACTTTATCACCATATAGTGCACCCTTTAAATAAAAAATAGTAACACCAGATGATGGAGGATTGAACAAAACCAGTGCATGATGGAGAATATGTGCATAACCTTGAAGGTTGCATGAAAAGCAGGCCTTTCTGCAAAGTCTGCTTGGACACCAGAGTAATCACTTGTTCCTGCAGAAATATTTCCAAAACTTTTGAGTGCACATGACAATACATTTCACAGTCATCGTACCCTATCTTTCCAATTTTGAGGACAATTCTTGTCATTTTTTTCTGCCTTGTTTGCATAAGAAGAAATGAAAATTCACACTATGGAGAAAGTCTTAGAAGATGTATTTTGCTGTTTTCTTTTCCTAGTGAAGAACTCCTTCTTTGAATGGGATGGCAGTATGTGTTTGATAAGGATCAAATATCTGACCTCTAATTCCACAAAGGGCAGACCGTGACCCCTTGTTGAACAGTATTTCATACAAATAGTACCACTGCCTGCCACAAGGTAACCAGTAAGTCCTTTTGCCACTGACTTCCATCTTAACAAAATGAATATCTGGATGTGATTAGCAGGTTAAACTAGCAGGTAAATTCAGACCCCCATGAAGAATAAGATAAATCAATCTTTTTTGTTGTTGCAAACATCTGGCAAAATGCATTTTAAGTGTGTCACAACAGATATCTGCCACCAGGACTCACTGTTTTAGACCCTTCAGTGTAACATTCATAACTGACTCTGCTCATTCTTTAGTGACAAACAGACTTTAGTGCCTCCATATCCTCTTTTTGCCATTTAGATTTTGCACAAGTGCAAGCCAGTTTCATACTGCACTGCCTGGCTCTTACAAGAATCAAGATGCACTTTTCATGGTGGAGCCTTCTTAAATCAACCACAACTGGACACACAACTATTTTAAATTTCATACAGTAGTGCCTCTGCCTCTACCCATTTCTCTTTGGTGAACTCCATTTGACAAGCATCCTCGTCACTGTCACTAATGTGTGACCTGGGTCTGCTGCGAGAGATCAAAGGAAACTTTGCAAGTCCTAGGTGTTTAAAGTGGCACTCATGATGAAATAGTTAAAACAGGACACCTATTTTTTGTCTATATAATTAGTACATCTGCTTAAAACTAGAACCTGTATTTTTAGGTATATATGTAAATTAATTTAATCCAATTTAAACTATTAAAATATTCTACTTAATATGCCTGAAGGAGTCAATTTTATATCTGGTTTATAAGAAATCCCTAATAATTTCTAAGAGGTGAAGGGTCTGGAGTTCTAAAAGAGTGAAATGATTAACCACTTCTTTTATTTTTAAGCACATAACTTAACCAGTGTAAAAATTACTAGTTGTATGGATGCACTTTTTCCTAAGTATAAACATATACACGTGAAACAAAAATTATGATGTATTTAACATTAGCCTTACTGAAGTCAGTGAAATCTGCCCATGTATTTAAGGTTACTTTCCTGTTTTTAATTACTTTTTGTCTAGTCTACATCTAATTTTCTTTTGAGACATTCTTAGTTTAAGAAACAAAGCATTAAAAATTGTGAAATAAGTTGTTACAGGTTTTTTTGTTAAAATCAATCAGGTGAAACTCAAAATAATTATGTAAACAAGTTTTAAAACTAATATAACTCATAAAAAGTAACAGGATTTATTTTATGTTTTCAGTATTTTCATTAGCTTTTTCCTTAAAATATTTATGCCATTGTTCTGGCTTTGAATATGGATAGTTTTCCTAATATGAAGTTGTTACTTTAAGTTTGGACCAAAAAAAGAAAACAAAAATCTTCCAAAATACTTAATGTGAGAAGTATGTGTCTAATCTTTGGATATCAAGTTGGCTGGAAAAAGTTTAGTTCAGTTCAATGATAAAACAAGAGAATTGCAGGAGGCACTGGAGCTAATTATAACTTTGTAGAAATATATGTAAATATCTTTGTGAACAAAAAGGAGAAGGTAAGGTTTAATCTTTAAGGAACTGAAAATATGCTACTAAAAAATTCTTAGCAAATTGCTTTTGCTCTCTTCTTCTCCTAATCAAGACTTTTTTTCTTTAAATGGCATGACAGCATCTGCATTTCATAAAAATCAAATACAATATTTCCTTAGAAACAGATGGCACTGGTTTTAATTCTCTGTGGCCAGTTCAGGTATTATGAGAATGAATCATGATGTAAGTGAACTATGCATGTATAATGTCTTCTAACAAACTTTTGAATAAACTTAAATTTTGGGTTACCTGTTTCATCTAGACTAGTTCTTGCCCTCTGCGAGAACATAAAAATCAAATGCCTTCATCTCTGTGGCTGCTTGATGTTAAGGTCAGGATTTCCTACTTTTCCTGCATAGGTGCTGAGGTGCCTTAGTTATTTTAGGGGTTAAAAGCTGTAGCCACTGATGCGTATATATGAGGCTGTATTCATAGAACACGGCTTGTAGCCTGACTCAAGCTATTACAGTCTAACAACAGGGGCCAATAGAAAGAGAAGAAGATCCAAGAAAGCTGAGGTAAGCACAAACTCTGAAGCAATGTCAAATTAGAAGCAATAGCTAATAAGGTGTGTATGGAAATACATCTGGGAATACTAGTATGTACTTCCAGTTTTATATGCTGCTAATTCTGAGGAGGACAGGAAGCAAACACAGTGGTTAGCTGCCAAAAGCTCTGAATTTACAGTGATTTCTAACTGGCTTCAGATAGCTCCAGGAACTTGATTAACAAGGTAAATTGCTTTTTATTTATTTTTTTTAAAATGCTATTAAGGTTATGAGTATTTACACAGTAATAAGGTTGTCATTTCACTGTGTAAAAAAGAGATGTTATTCTTAAGAAATACATTATTTGTCCTTTTTTTTTTGGAATGTTTCCAGATAGCAGTGTCTGGGACTGGAATATCTATAGGATACTGCACTTGTTACTGTTAATAACAATGTTGAAAACTATTAAAATACTACATATCTTATGCACCAACTTATCTGAGCTCTTAACCTCACTGATGCATTAATCTCCTGACACAATTTACTTTTTATTTAAATACTACTTTTGAACAAAAATGACCTAATTTTGACCAGAAATTTCACCTATAAGTCTCTTGCCTCTGTATTGCAAAATGCTTGTTAATCTTCATCAGGCAGGAACCAAGAGAACAGAGTTTTTAAAGCATTGTTTTTGTGCTACACAAATATTTCCTTTTGGATTAAATTATCAGCAATGATTTTGTTCCTAATTTAATGGTGGAAATGGCTAAAAAAGCCAAATAATTAAGGAAGTAAAATAGATACAAGATGCATGAATGTATATAAAATGATTTGGTTAGGATTTACTTTTTGTGGATATAATTTGATTAGAACTTTTTTTTTTTTTTTTTTGCCATTTAGATAAGGCATTTGTTTTGTCTGTTTGCTTTAGAAAAGAAAATTTGTAACTTTGGATATGAGAGAATGAATGAGGCAGGGAATGGACTAGCCAAACATATTCCCTCCAAGCTTTTTAAGAATATGCCCAACAAACAGCTGTTAAAACACTATTTGATGTTTCACTTTTCAATGAAATAAAAAGGCTCTGGAAAATCTGATCCAGATGCCATTATAATTTAAGAGAGTGTAAAACGGAAAAGGGGGTATGATTAATTTTAAAAGGAGGAATAGGCAGTATAATAATATTTTCATCATTGTGGTAAAGATATCTTTTCTGAAGATTGTTCATTATATAAAGTAGACTATAAGTCTGTACAGGAAAAGTTAAACAAATTTATAAGAAGTACTGATTTAATGTCAGCAAAATGATCCCTGTGTTCAGGTTCTCTGAAATGACACTTGCATGAACATCAGTTAAACTGGCAGATAATGCGGAATCTAAGTTGAATCAGGGAAATGTTCATCAACATATAGCACTGAATTTTTTATACCTGTTATAATACTGTTCAATTTTTCCTTAACATGCAATGGGTAATACCCTAGAGGGCAGAATTTGTCTGTTTATAAAGGAAATACTATTTTATATGCAAAACTGCTTTGTTACTCTAGTATGCTGCTAGAGAATTCTTTTGAGAGACAGCTAATTGTTTTTTTCCCCTTCCAAGGCAAACACAATGATCCTAAAAGTCTATACAAGCCTTTTGCTCTTTTTCTTGGTCAATTCTGTGTGGACTCGAACTGTGAGACAAGTTTATGATGATCTGGATCCTGAGCATTGGTCTCACTACACTTCTGAGTGTCCACAAGAGTGCTTTTGTCCTCCTAGTTTCCCCAATGCATTGTACTGTGATAACAAAGGACTTAAAGAAATACCTGCGATTCCAGCAAGAATTTGGTACCTCTATCTTCAAAACAATCTAATTGAAACGCTTTCAGAGAAGCCTTTTGTGAATGCCACTCATCTGAGATGGATAAATCTGAACAAGAATAAGATCACAAACAATGGAATTGAGAGTGGTGTGCTGAGCAAGATGAAAAGACTGCTTTACTTATTCCTTGAAGATAACGAATTGGAAGAGGTGCCTGCCCCATTACCAGTGGGCCTGGAACAGCTAAGACTAGCTAGAAACAAAATCTCCAGAATACCAGAAGGAGTCTTCAGCAACTTGGAAAACCTTACTCTGTTAGATCTCCACCAGAACAGTTTGTTGGACAGCGCTCTTCAAAGTGACACCTTCCAAGGACTCAACAACCTCATGCAACTCAATATAGCAAAAAATTCACTCAAGAAAATGCCTTTAAGTATTCCAGCTAACACACTGCAACTGTTTTTGGACAACAACTCCATTGAAGTTATACCAGAAAACTACTTCAGTGCAATACCCAAAGTCACTTTTCTTAGGCTGAACTACAACAAATTATCTGATGATGGTATCCCTTCAAATGGGTTTAACGTTTCATCTATTCTAGATCTACAGCTGTCTCACAATCAACTCACTAAAATTCCACCAATCAATGCTCACCTTGAGCACCTTCATCTTGATCACAACAAAATCAAAAGTAAGTGCGTATTATTGGTGTGGGACTCAACCAGGACATAATTATTTTAAAGTGTCTACTTAATTGCAGAAAATGCTCTATGAAATAAAGTGATTAAAATCATAGAATCATTGAATAATTTCTGTTGGAAGGGACCTTTAAAGGTCATTTAGTCCAATCTTCCTGCAATAAGCAGGGATGTCTTCAATTAGATAAGGTTTCTCAGAGTCCTGTTCAACCTGCCCCTGGAAATTTGCAGGGGTGGGGCATCTACCACCTCTCTGGGCAACATGTTTCAATGTTTGACTGACTTTACAGAAGCTTTGTTCTACTAAGACTTGTCTCCTCAAATGTCTTCTAACATTTTCCACTTTATGTAAATGAGGTAAGGTTTTGTACCCAAAGCAACAGAAGCCTGTTGTCATTCCTAGCACTGCTTCTGAATTCATCCAGGTATAGTGGGGATGTGATGGTTAGGAATATCACATATTTTATACACCAAAATTATCTGCTCAGTAAATCCTTTGTTTCATTCCAAAAGCCAAAATAAAATGATGACTTTCTATTTATCACTGCACAAAAGGAAGCTAAGCATCTATATTTATCTTCCTGTTATGGTGATTTAGTTGAATACACTCTTCAGTGCCACTGTAGTTCACAAATATACTAAAAATGATTGTTTGGCTTTTGTATGAAACAAGGACCCATGAAAGGAAGATACCTATTAATAATTTAGGTTAATTCACTGCATTTTACAAAATAAATGTATGAAGTCTTGTTAAAAAAAATATTTTTGTACAACTGGCATATATTTAAGATTTTTAATAGTTAATTAAGAGTTAGGGCTTATGACATATGTTGTTTCTGAACATATTTAATTGCCCCCTGGTTATGAAGGGATTTGTTTTCATTGTTTCACTGCAGGGCCTCAGGTGCAGGCTTTATCCTGTCACTTTAGGTGGACACTAGATTCAAATCAATGGAATGTGGCCTGTCTAGTTTAAGAAGGGTTTTGTATCTAGGTAGTATTTAAAGAGTTGCCCAATTATCTTCCTTTGAAGTTTGCCAAAGCTTAAAAACATGAAAATCAGCTTGTATAGTATGTGCAAGCTCGAGTCCTGCTTTCCAGTGATACATGGGTACCTATGAAGCTAAATCATAATAGCTTTCCACAAGCCTTATATTCCTTAATGCCTTTGCCACTTTTCAAAATTCATTGTTGCTTTAAGCACAAAACTATTTTTAACTAAAATAATAAAGAAATTATTTTAATTCTTAGTAACTGCATATAAAGTAGTAAAAAAAATATTTAAAAAAGGCCTGATACTTTAAATGAAAATTTGGTATTATATAAGGCACATTCTCCCATGTAGCATAATTGTTCAAGAGGTAGGGGTTAATGATATATTCTTCATGGGACACTGCTCCAATAGATGATATCTCAAAGGGCCTTTAATATTGCAAACAAGCAATGTAATTTCATCAGGCTGGAGTAATAAGGTGTGACATTACTGCAGATTCATTTTGCGTTCTTAAACGATGGAAGCTGATGATAAATCATTATTTAAAGGTAGCCAATGTAAAGTTTTGAAAGAAGAATAACTGTAAAATCCTGGATCTGGTTTCTTCATGAAAAAGTCCTTATGAAGGTTTACTTTTATGTGTGCAGTACAAATTTTTGTAATATTAATTCTCATATATTTCTGCATAACTGCAAGTTGCTACTTCATTTTCTTTTGGTTGATTCATAGTTGGCAATGCTGACATTGCAAGAGCTCAGACATCAACATTTCTACGTAAACATAGTTTGCCTATGTTTTATTTTATGTTATTGTTTAATATCAGTCCTTCATAGAAGTGCAAGGCCTTGTTTCTCCAGAGATCATCTATGAAGATATAAGGCCTTCTTCTGAAGCCCAAGGAAGCCAGTGATAGACTCATAGAATCACAGAATCAACTGGGTTAGAAAAGCCCTCCAAGATCAAGTCCAACCCTTGATCCAACACTGCTGTGGTTACTCGACCGTGGCACTAAGTGCCAGATCCAGTCTCATCTTAAAAACCTCCAGGGACAGACAATCCACCACCTCCTTGGGCAGCCCATTCCAATGTCTGATTGCTCTTTCTGTAAAAAATTTCTTCCTAATATCCAACCTAAACCTTTCCTGGCACAGTTTAAGACCGTGTCCTCTTGTCCTACTGCTGGTTGCCTGGGAGAAGAGACTGACCCCCACCTGGCTACAACCTCCTCTCAGGTAGTTGTAGAGAGTGATGAGGTCTCCCCTGAGCCTTCTCTTCTCTGGGTTAAACAACCCCAGCTCCCTCAGCTTCTCCTCACAGGACTTGTGCTTGAGTCCCTTCACCATCACTTGTCTCAGTGGAACAAGAATTCCACCTTTGGTCCCTTCCCTAAGGATCTCAACACACAGAGAAAAAAAAGTACTCAAAAGTTGGAAGTAAAATCAACATAAAATCAAAACTAATTATGGCTCCAACATTTGCACCATTCTTGTTCCATGGCATTTTAAAACACACACGCTTACATATTTATCTAGGAGATACACCTTTGAGGCTCTGGGGAGATGTTAAGTAGTAGAAAAGAGAGTGTTAAAGGAAGCAAGCAGAAGGCATGAAATGATGATGTAGCAAGTGAGCAAGGGCTAGTGGGTGGTATTACAGTGTTATCAAAGGACAGGTAAAAGGGAGCGAATATTAAGTTCCCCAGAACAAGACCAGGAGTTTGGGATAGATGCTCTGAGCTCATGTTATTCCACATGTAGAGAAAGGGAGAAGTCCTTAGGCCAAGTAGCTAAATTATTGTTTCTAAATTATGAAAAATTGCTGAAAAAGAAACAGGTTCTTCTTCAGTTCTTCATCCGACATACAGTATTAGACATTAATGAGAACCTTTCTCCAGTTTTCCCTCACAGCAGCTCTAGAGTTCATCTTTAAATATTATACCACATAATAATACTGTTGACAAGAAGCGGAATTAATTTTCTTTAAATTAGGTATCTTAGATTTTTTATCTAGTTTAGGCTAGTCATACTGACCAGCTACTCAGTTAATGCAAAGAGATACAGAATTGCAGAGGGAAAATCGTCCCATCTTACGGAGCTGTAAATCACCTTTTGCAAACCTTCATCTCTCTCTAAGTTTAAAAACAGAGTCCAAATGGTTTACTTAGGCTGACAATCTCTACATGTATCAGTTTAGGTAAGGTGAATTGTCCTCATGTAGATGCATAGGCCTGTCCCTCTTGCTTAAACAAAAATCAGTAATATACACATGAAGAGGATTAAAAGAGAGGAAGAGGGAGAGGATCTTAATGGTCTAATAGTTTGGATAGGATTTACTGTTAATGGGATGAGAAAAATAAAACCCCAAACCATTTCACACCACATGTCATCAAGAAATAACTTCTTCATTGGTGGTCTGTGCCTGTTGCCTCACTTTAAGGCTGGAGTAATTAACCCAGTGAAAATAAATGCAGTGAGATAGTTTCTAGGTCAGAAAACGCCAAGATTTACAACACTCTTGAAGCCATCTTGTCATCTACAGACAGTAGTGCTGACCAGAAAAAGTGGATATTTGCTGCTACATAATGTTGATCACCTGTAAAACTTGTAATAGCTGCTTTCATAATGAAAATTCTCAAGCTTTCTGCTTCACACATAAAAATAAGCTGTCGCTTGTTTCTTCCAAGAATATCAAAAGCTTTGCCAATATTAATCAAATTTCACAAGATAACAAAGACGTTTTGATATCATAGATATGACAAAATTTCAGACTTGGGCCATCTGGATATATTTAACTAGTTTTCATAACAAAGAAAAAGTCCACTTCCAAGATGTTGCAAAAATCTATGAAGTTGTTCAAAATAGAGTGAAGGGTTTTCTTTTGGGGAAAAAAAAAAGTAACTTACATTGTGATTTTTACATCATAACATTTATCTGATTTGGGGTATTGTAATCAGAAGATGTGTGCATATTATCATTATTAAATTTAAATTGGGAAAACTTTTGCTAGAAATCTGAGGTGTTAAAAAAGTATGCCTCAAAAAATCTGTTACATACACATTCTGCATTCACTTTTTTTCATTTGGCCAGGAGCCAGCAAGATCCTCAGGCCATCAGACCAATCACTAAATGCCATAATTTGGTCAAAGGAATTTGACATCTTTGACAAACAAACACCACTTCCATATTTTCTAGAATGAGCCCATTTTGAGACTGAAATAGGGCAGCAGCTGTCTGACTATTCAACAACTGAAGACAAAATATGAAAAGCATCTTAGCCAAGTGCAGATGTAACCTAGAGGAGACAATATAAAGGGCCTAAGCCATTCAACACTTATGAATCTGAATAATGATTTAAGCCATAGTTTCAAATTTTATCTGAACAGAAACAAACTATGTGTGATGTATAAAGAATGTTAAGGATTCAGATTAGGAAGAAAAATATCCATTGTAAAATTATGTTCTTGCAATTGAAACCAACTCTACTGAAGAATGTGAGAGAACAGGAAAGTACAGATGTTAAAAGTTTAAAACACTAAATAAAAATTTCCAGTGGTTCAATACTGCTATAATTTTGAATGCAGGACCTTCATTAGGGAATATTCTCAGCCTAAAATTAATGTACTGTCATTGAAACAAGATGTTCAAAATCTCTCAGCATTAATCTTGTCCTGCTCTCTCAGAGAGTAGAGAGCTGTTTCTCAATATTTACCATGTAGTGGCCTAAATGAGTGTCCAAGGCAAAATTATGCACCTAGTGGCCTTTATCCATAATTGCAGCACAGTAAATAAGTGGTTCACTGATCCAGATTACATTAAGGTGATTTTTTTTCTTTATCAAAAAAGTAGTTAATTGTTGGCATTTTACAAATCTGAGAGAAACAACTGTCTCCCATACAAATATCAGTGGAAACCTGCTTTATTTGTTTCCTGAATTAATTTCGCTTTTATGAACCTTTCCCATAGAAATTACCTAACATGTTTATTTACATTTTCAGGTGTCAATGGTACCCAAATATGTCCAGTCTCAATTGCCCTAGAAGAAGACTATGGTTATTATGGCAACCTCCCTCGCCTCCGATACCTTCGCCTGGATGGAAACGAAATTCAACCTCCGATCCCATTGGACATCATGATATGTTTCCGACTACTTCAAGCTGTTGTCATATAAAGATATTGCAGTGTCACTCTTGTACTGTAAGAGTGCTAAAATACAAGTTTTGCTGGAATGAAACTTGTTCTAACTCAGAAATTGAGAAATAACAGCTTTATTTGACTTTAATTTTTTTCTTTGCTTTTATCTTTTCTACGGCTGACAAAGTTGTTCTTCTTTCAGAAGAGATTTTGTATGGACCTGAAACGTGCTTAACACTTTATCCTAGAATTTCTAGTGGGAATATATTGAAAATCATCTGTGTAAGATCCCAAATATTCCAAAGAACCTACTACGTGGTTCCTGTCAAATGCAATGATGTCTACCTTGTTAACACAATTGCTATAGACAAAATATATTTCCTTATTTTGTTATGTAGTAACTAACACAGTAAATTTGGATGCATTTGGCCAAATGCATATGCTAGTAAAATCATGAACTGCATGACTGCTAATAATCAGAGCTGTCAGTGTCATTTAAGATAGTGACTAGTGGTGAACAACCACTTAACATGCAAATAACTCATAAATTGTTGTCATCCTTTGAAGACTGATACTTTTAAGGTAAAAAGTACATAAGTCTCAGCATCCAAAGTAATATACTGAACATATATTGTCATAGGGATTCATTCAGTGAATGATTTCAGAATTGGAATAGACTGATCCAACTTAAATCCAGGTACAGGAGAAAATAAGATGAAATCCTGTTCTATCAAAGTATCAATTTTCTTCAATTTCATTCTTCAGTATTCTATTTCTAGTTTTGACATAATTTCTTTATGTAACTTTGGGATAGTCATTGAATATTTGGTTCATTTTAGTTTCCACAGAGATGCAACCAACAGTAGTGATTACATGTTTCACAGACTAGGTACTTCACAAAAAATTCAATGGCTAATTAGTGATGTGGTGATAAAGAGAAAATAAATAAATTAAGATATACATCTCTTCCGAGTTATTTACTGAACTAGCCAAATATTTGCATAAGAATTTTATCCGTTTAAGCAAATAAAATCAACTTAGAACAGTATTTAGGTATCTGCTAATTGATAAACATGCACATAATAAAACTGGATTTTAGAGAAGTCCAGGTATTTAGAACATAGTACATTAACAATTCATTAACAAGAGAGATATCATGAGGCAACTTTTTATGAAATCTGGCTGATTTTTTTTCTATTTTATAAAAATGGAGTTTCAATAAATGAGTAGTAGAATCAGTTATTCAATGTGAGACTATGACATCCTTATTTCTGACAACCAGAGCAACAGTCATATTATTTTAGTTTTCTTGCATTTGTAGGTAGAAGTAATTAGTTGCTCTTTGATATCTTGCATCTATTACTAACATTTTAAGACTGGCCTCAATAGCAAGCAATTAAAGACTATGCATGTGGTATAATTTTTACTTTGAAGATAAGGTATTTTCTTAAAAGTAGATTTTAAAAAGAGTTGAGAATTGCAGTTCTAACATTCAATCTTTTATTATGTGAAAATCAGGTCTTATTCTGCTTCAGAGCACTTGTGGAAATAACTTAGTATAGAAATCCAGCATACAAATAACCAATTCAGAAATCGTATCACAAAAATTTATTTTTTCTGTTCTTTTTATGTGATTGCTCAGAAACTCCTGCCCTTCTAGCAAAATATTTTCTGTACATCTGCATTGACCCAATATGAAAAAATACAGATTTAGAAAGTCTCTATAATATGTATGCATGTTTAGCTATGTTCTTTACTCAATAATGGCATATTAATTTATTTTTTGGAAAAAAAAGTGACAATGCTACTAATTAAATTATAACAATAATTATGTTCTTGTAATTGGAAATCAATCTCCACTTTAAACCAAGAACAAATACATGTACTCCAAAGTAAATATTCAAGAGCATATATGCATATTATTAGCATTATTTACATTTCTGGTCATACAGCAAAGCATCTTGAAGTTCCTGTAAAAAATTATGACTCTTTTAGGTATCTTTAAAGGTTCACATTAAAGGAGAAAAGACTAACCCTTTCCCAAAGAGATGTCTAGCTTACATATGAAAAGGAGTGATATGTAAAATCATAAAGGCACACTAGACCATCAAGGTACTCCATTTTCTGAATAGAGGTACTATGCAATGAAATCAGGAGGATGTGAAATAATTTTTAACAGTTATTTTCACCAGCTGGCCTGCTATTTTTCCAATACACCGTAGTCTGGAAATCCTTATAAATTAGTTCTTCAACGGTCAGTGCTATCTTATGGAACAACCTTAGAACACATGCAGATAGATGCTCAAGATTTATCTCTGTCAAATCCCATTTAACCTGAGAGAAGAGAAACATTCATTATATATCCTTGGACAAGCTTCTATTGGGCTGCAGAGCTGCTGTTGCTACATTCTTGCTCTACACCTTTGGTTCAATCCATTGACTCTACATCTGGGAACTATGTAATAAAGAGAAAATCCTAAGTATCCTCACTTAGGCTGTTTTGTCCCATCTTGACTTTCTCTATCAGAAACAGCACTATAAATTAGAATACTAAATAGCTATGTTTCTGTAGTGACCTTCACAAAGTAAATCAACCTGATTGACGGTTGAGATGCTTTACTGAATGCACGTGTCCATTTGTAACAGTCTTCACATTCTTAAACATCCTGGTAAAGTTGGTGAAATTTCCCTGCAGACTACAATACCAGGCCTGAATTGCATTCTTGTGTGGAACTAAACAATGTAGGCTTTCAGCCATTACACATTCATTTCATTCATTGTGCCAGAAGACTATAAAGGAATATGTAAAACACAGTGTCCTTTTCCCATTGTAAAACACATCACTGCACTTGAAAGTCTAATGTTAATTCTTCCTAATCCTAGATTGCTGTAAAACTCCCCACTGATATTTCTTGGTTTAGAAAAAAATGTAGTCTCTTCCACTGAAACGAGTAAAGAACACACTTCTCAGCTATCCTGTCTGAACACTCAGCTCCCATCAGGAAAGAGCCAGTTGTTTGCTTATTTGTCAAAACACATTGCAAACAGTTTTGAATAGAATACCTTGTACAGAAACAGACATTTACAAGTATGAGGAGCTGAGAACAAAACAGTACAATGCAGTCATGGTCAACCCCTAACCAAACCACAAACACCTAGTGCTTTTTGCACAAATCCATATTACATATGACTTAATTTTAAAATTAAGTTTGTTCATGCAGATGTGTTATCACTTCAGTCCAGAGTACACACAGTTGCTCTGCAAAGAAAAGCATTAAAGTTAAGTGAGAGACTCCAGAACTGAAAAATACCCAGACATTTCTGACATGTCTTCCAGCATGACTGGAGGTTGGATGCTGGATCTATCAAAAGGCTGTGGGGTTTTATAAACACATTTGGCTGTGCAGGAAGAAAAGTCCTTAATAGATGCTGCCAGCATAGTTAAAAATTCAGCCATGTGCATGAATTTCCCTGCTCCATAATATTCTCTAGCATTTTCTGTTTCTTTCTCAAGATCCAGTTTGTTACCACTTTCTTCTTCAATATTTTTAAAGAAAAACACCACCATAAAAATCATCTGCAGATGTCAGTGACCACAGCAGGCTGTATGACACTTGAAGGAAGAAACTCTAACACTTAGAGGTAAAAATTTGGAAGACAAGTAGCTATAATTCCAACACATATCCTGTGTCATTGAAGAGATTTTCAGTCACCCTTGTTGCACACAAATGGTTTTCAATGTTTGCCAAAAGTACTTGTTGGCATTTTTCCAGCCTGGGAAAACTATTTGCTAATATCATACTGCATCTAGTTTCATTACCTACCTGGAATCAGATTACTGTAACATCTACATTTCTGTGTTGATTGTTGAACAGCTAATATCCTTATTCTGCCATGTGTGGCTGAGAATCTTTGACATTGTTGAAGTCAACATCTTTCTTTTTACTGAAACCTCCACAATGATTCCATTTTTTTACAAATAATTTCTTACCATTTTAAACATGAAAGGAAGGTCTACAGGGCACAGTACTGTCCGTATAGTGGTGCTCAGGAATAACAGTAACGATTTCCGAAAACAATATCCATCACTGACATCATGTTCTGCCCTAGATAATTTACTATCTTAGTAGAAGTAATATTGCTTCTGAGTCCTGTGCTTACTCTATCAATCCGAAACCTTTCCCAACACAGTTGTTACACTCTGAGCTGTTGCCTGAATGTTCTTACTGTTTTTGTCTTGGTTTCTGTCACATTAGAAGCAGTCCAGAGGAGGGTCACCAAGTTGGTCAGAGAGTTGGAATGCCTCTCTTACAAAGACAGGCTGAGAGAGTTGGGGTTATTCAGCCTGGAGAAGAGAAGGCTTCAGAGAAGCTCTGGATGCTTCATCCCTATAATTACTCAAGGCTCTAAGCCACCTGGTCCAGTAGAAGGTTGGCTGTCTATGGCAGGGCAATTGAAACTAGATGATCTTCAAGGTCCCTTCCAATCTAAACAACTCCATTATTCTATTTCCATTTGAGCAACCTGTCTGCCTACCAGCTTGATTTAGTTTTGCTTCTTCAGTGTTTATTACCTTATGCATGTTAATGCACACAGTGTTAAGGTCTGCTTTGATGTCAACCCTTTTCTGGTAGTTCACCTACATCTGGGTTTCTCTGGGGGACATTCAGTGTTGCCCTGACTGCCACGCTTACTGGAGCAAACAGCATGTCCATCTCCGCCCATGCATGTGCTCAGACTCTCAGTCCTTGTTGTAGGGAAATTGGCAAAGAATTTGGAATCACATCTTCCACAAAAAAAGCTGCTCCTAATTAGGATCTGGGGCAATGAAAGAGACATGTGGAATCAGCAGCACTCAATGAAGCTAGACTTTTTCAATACATCACTTATTCATTAAAATGGTCTATCACCATTTTTATTAAATGTTAATGAATTCGGAAAAAAAAACCAAAACAAAACAATTTCAGCCACAGGAAAGGACAGAAAAAAAATTAAAACAGTGTTCATCCTTATTATTTAATGTTCTTGTTGCTAAGATGTCCATATAGCATGTAGTGAAATCCTGGAATTTGTCTAAAATCATGTTCCTACTACTAGGCAGCCTATTTCAAGGAGGGTAATCTCCTTCTGATGCTTTACTTTGTAACAGGACTTGAAATAATCACCTATTCTCTATCCTGGCAGTGAAGATAGGCTTCATGGTATTATAGGATCTGGGTCCAAATCCTTTTCAGAATCAGAGGCAGATTGAATTGGAGTGGAGATTTTTTTTTTCTCTGAGGAAGCTGGTTTGAGCACCAGCCTAGAGGTTCACTGTATTTTGTGAATCCTAAGATTTGGGTTTTTTAATGACTGGAACTGCTTCCAATGAAAAAGACTGATGACAACTCTTCCCAACACTGCTTAGCAGCAGAATAGGTGGGAGTTACATCTTAAATATCTTCACTAAGAAAGCTGCCAGGTACAGCGCTCCCAAACTACCTGCCTTTGAATTACTGGCCAAATGCGGAAGAGAAAGCTCTATGTGAAGATTTGCTTTGAAGGTCATGGTGTTTTGAACCTTTTAAAAAGCTAGTTCTTTATGTATTTGTTCTGGTTTGATGCAAGTTCATTATCATTCAATTTAAAATAGAACATATAAACATGGTGTGAGGTTTATTTTCCATTTCACTATAAGGAAGATTAAAATAATTCTTACAAATATTCTACAGCTGAAAAAAAGCTGAAAGCAAATTATAGTGCCTTTGACCAGGATTAGGTGGTGCTTCCTCCTCTGCATAACAAGATCATGGAGATCTGTTGTCAGCGGTTGAATTGGGAGCAGATACAAAGTGTGCAGAAAAGGAAGCAGTGTGGTATGAAAAAATAAGAAATTAGTCGATAGATTACAGTCAAAATGGTTGTGGATGGTATTCTTTACTTAGAAAGATATATTAGCTTTATCCATGCTGATGGTCTTTTCCTCTTTTAAAAAAAATGCCCTTTCCCACATTATAATTGTGGAAAAACTGCCTGCCTAGGGGGAATTCTCAGAGATCTCAAAAATCTGTGCAGGAGCCTTAGTTGGTATCAATTTTATTCAATACTTCCAGACATACGAAAAGGCTCCCATTGTAGCCAGTATCTGAACAAGTAACAAAATGACTTTATTTGGCATTTGTCGTCTCCCCAATATAACCATAATTTGATAACAAAGGAGAAAAAGGAAGTCAAATACTAGAAGAGAGAAGATGAGAGATGTGAAAAAGATGACTAGGAAGGGAAGAAATTTGGTATGAAGGGATAAAGGAGGAAGAAGGAAAAACATTTTGAAAATAAGGAAAACAGAGAGATGCCTTTTGAGCACCCCTTTGCATGAGAGTAAAAGAAGAGAGCTTAGATACTTTACAAAAGGAGCTTAGATTCTTTTTGGTAGGGAAACTGAGAGCCTTGGAAACTACTGGTCCTCAATGCCTCTTATAGCACTCCTGTGGTCTTTCCTAAAGCCTGTGACTTATAATGTTTCAACCTAGTCTAGTGTTTATTCTTTTGAGTGTTCTGTCTAAAGTGCTGTGATTAATACATAGTCCAAACACAAAGAAACTGTGCAGATGTGTGAATAACATCCATGAGCTTTCTTCAAATCATGCATTATTCTATTCTGTGCACTGTTCCGTGCCGATGTGGAGTTGTCTTTCAGAATGAATTCTAGAAGGAATATGGTAATATCCCACAACCATCAATTTCATTAGTTGGAAACCACATGAAAGGGCAATGTCAGCCAGCAAATCAGCTCTGGCAGCTTCCCAGGCTTAGCCTTTATCCTGGAAACCATATGCTCCTCCATGTTTTTCTCAGTTTATACGCTTGGTTTTATAGCTGACATTTCAGACACTGGCTGACATAAGATTCACGGTCTACTAATTTTCAGAAGCATGCTAACTTGTTGGGTTTTACAGAAGTGCTATGGCCCCTTAAATACTTTCAGGTACTGAGTCATGAGTCAGGACTTTTCCATTGCATGATGTTAAATGGAGGCTAGCAAGAAGAAAAACTTTACTTTTTAGATTGTGGTACATCAATTTTTTCCTAGGAATACAAGAGAAAATTATCTATGCCAAAGGAGAAAAGTCACTGTTGGATGGTTATATAAAAAATTGATAAAGAAATTCTAAGTACAGTCCAAACAGCTTCATCTTAAAATCTTGGGCATCTATACATTTGTAAATGGGATGGCTTTGTAAAGTCATCTTACTTATGATACTTGAATCAAGTTAGGGGGAAAAAATATTGTTCTGGATCCCTCTCCACACCTACACATCTTCTTTCCAGAATCCAACAGTGGCACGATTTTTCTTTCTGTCAATAGCTCATGACTGAGTGATACATCTGCTTGTTTCAGTAAGTTTTTTCCAATTAAATATGTGTAGCACACTAAAAAAATATATTGCATACGTGTATAAGACACAGGGTAGAAAAAGAGGCACAAAAGAGAAAAAAAGGTATTACAAAACAAAGACTTTCATGAAACTGGTTTTAGTTAGAGAAAAATGAAAGTTTTAACCATAATCAATGCTTCAAGCTGTTCCGGAAATAATCCCAGAGAAATGAAATGAGTATGAGGTACATGAAAGCTTCTGAGTTTGAAATAGTAACAGCTGTGTCTAGAGAACCTGGACAAGGGGGCTGCTTATTCAAAAATGTCTGTTTTAAATGGTATTTTTCATTCAAGCACACATCTCTGTCCATTAAAACAAAAGAAAAAAAAAGGGTTAAAACCACAGAACAAACACCATATGATCTTCAATAAACAGCCTTATAATCAAACACCATGTAATTATTTTAAGAACTCAATGCCAAAAATGTAGTGACTCCATAAAATATACCCTCAAGGATTTGTGAAAGAGCATAGATATTCTAGGAGCTGTGCCCATTTGTCCCATTTTGTTCCACATGAAAAAAATTATATTAAATCAACTGAATATCTGGAAAGAATTAAATCATCATCTCTCATTGGCAAAGCTAAAGGAAAAATTCACAAGAAAGCACAGTTTTATATAATAAAAGTTCTCATGTTTCGTGGAGTAAAAGGGAAAAAACTAACTGCCAAAGGGAAAGTTTTTGTTGCCTTTGGTTATTCTTCTTGTCAGACAATGTATGATGTCTCCTCCCTTTTATTATCTTTATGCAGTGATAAAAAATTCCAGACATAATGAAATGAAACCATTTCGAATGCTATTGCAGAAAGTCCTACAGGGCTGTAGCATCTGACACAGTGACAGTCACTGGCACTGTACAGTAACAACCAAAGCTGACTAGTCTCCTCAGCAGGATTCTTTTTAATGATAGAAATGTCTGACTTATTCACTGCCCTTGAATTCTATTTAAAGTGGACCAAAATCTGCCCTTGTTAATGGTGTTTCAGAGGTGTAAACGAAAGCAAGAACTTTCTCAAAAGACTAAGCTCACTGCAGGCTTCCAGTGATTTCCCTCAGAGACAGCTTTAGTTCAGTAATGCAGTCTTACAAGCCATGCTGCACTGCTCTTTAATTTATATTTAGTTTTGGCATACCATGCTTGTGTATTAGCTATCTTTAAGCCACCATAAAATGTTCAGGGTTCAATTTTCATTTAATCTGCACTCTGACAGGGAATTCTGATGATTTTTACCAGCTGAGGCTGTGTTCTTCAGAATTTACTAAGGCGAAGACAATCCATGAACACTAGAGATTACAAATGAGAGGCACACTTAAATCTCTGCATAACGTAGATAAACTGAAATGTCTGTTTTCCTTCCAGGATTGTGTGAAGAAGTGGGTTTAGCTGCAACATCACTAGCTGGCTGTCCTCTTATATCTCACGCCATTCTTCAGTAACTCTTAGTCCTTCCCTCAATTTCTTCCACTCCCTGCTGACCTCCCATTGCTCATTTTCCTTAGACAAGTTTATTGAGTCACACTACTTGATCTTTAACCTCTGTGGTAGGCATTTCCCAGTTTCCTGCTGAAGATTATATTAAAGAAACTGGAATTTTGAATGGTAAAAATGTAGCTTACTCTTTTTCTTCTGTAATTCTCCACAATGCAAACTATGTGGTTTTCTTACTGATACTAATTTCTCACTCACTCTTCTTTTGTACTCCTTCTTCTTTCTTCTGCGGTCAGAATTTTGTCACTACATGCTATGCTGTTTTGTATGCCTGAAATGTTATTTCTATGCATGGATTTTGCCAGTATTTTTATATAGCTCAGTTATTAGAATATCTTCTTTCTGTTCTCCAGTACAGAAATTCTTACTTTTTTTCCTTCTCTCCTCACACATGGTCATTCAGATACACTCCGTACATTAAAAATGCAGTTTCAAATACTCCTCCTTGCCTACTATCTTGACCACATTACACTATAGCTGAACATTTCTACTTACTCCCTTTCCCCAGATGATAAAACTCGAGCTTCTGATCTTCATGTAGAACTTGTTCATTTGGAGCAAAAATCTCCATTGCTTGTCCTCACATAATCTAATTCATACATCTCTCTGATTTTGCACTAAAACTACCAAAGGCTGTTCATCATCATGGGACAACTGCTCTGTTACTCTTACAGGTAAAAAAGTTTTAAGTTCCCACCTGATTTTATACCTGGCTGACATAAGGCCTTTTGCCATGGTGCCAGAAGATAATTTTTTTCCTGGTTACTTACAGTGGACCAATTTACTACCAAAAGGAATCAGCAAAATAACTGTGGGCATCTGGGCAAAAAACACTATAATCACTGCATTGCTCATCAAAGAACAGAAACAAAAAGAAAGCAACATTTACATAATGAAATTTAACACTGTGGTGCTTGTGCCTGGATGGGGAATTTTTCTGTGCACCAGAGCTATAGTTATTCCCTCAGTCTAAAGATGGATGAATCTGGATTAATCTGGGTTTCCTGACTTCAGGAAACTTGAACAAGCTGAAACTTCCCCATGAATGATTCTCTCACACATTCACCAGCACAGCTTTGTGTGAGAATAGGACATTAATGATCTTGAAATAGCACCAAGATACACTACGTTTACAGTTATGTGGAACCCTAACTAACACTTTTCCCTTCTGTGTGTCATCCAGTCCTTGGGTATTTTCCCAACACTTGCTTAGATCAGATGCTCAACTTTTGCATTGTTTATCTCCTCTGTGTGATATAGAATAGTGAAATTTCACTCAATGAATCATTTTACCTGCATTTTAGTTACGTTGACTGTGCTAGATAAAGGCCTTTCATCAGCCTATTCTGATCCTGTTTCTGTTAGCAGCAACATAGAGATGACAGAGGTTGCAGAGCAGAGACCACATGGTAATTTGAGGCAGATGGTGAGCTAAGTAAATGCTGATTGCAGTTTAATTTTAAGCAATGAGGGTCAATGACACATTGTGCAGGCAATGAAGAAAAACAAACAAAACCCACTAAGAGACAATCTCAAAAATCAGAAGTTTAAAGGCCATTTGATTACACCAACTTGAGATTCTTTGAACCTACCAGGATCTCTGTGAGTGCATGTATAAATTACAAAAATAGTTTTGGAAAACACTGCATATATTTCAAATAGAACTTAAAAACAATGTAAAAACTTCTGTTCAACCACAAGCAAGCACAGAGTATTAACTTAAATATTTTTCTTGGATATTTGGACTTAAAAACCATGTCTAATTTTTGGCCTGTAAGATAGTAGAGAAATTCACATGCTGCTCATCAACCAATGATAGTTTCGTTTATTGTCATGTTAATAGCAACCTGCACTTTTGCTGAACTGCTGTCTATGTTGATATTTTCTAAAAACTTTTAAAACATGTTTTCCAAATATTTAATTGATATAATTAAAGACCTGGCTAAAAACATGTTTCATTCTTGTTCATAGGCACATTTTATGGGTAATAGATAAATCCATAGACATTCTAAGAGCTAAAGTAAATTAATATTTTTCCTTAAAGCCTATGAGAAAGATCAAGGTTCTCGCATTCTTTCTGCATTAGTGTCTCAAAGGACATGTTCACAAGTCTATTCAGAAAAGAAACTGTTTAAAGAAGAAATTCAAAACAAATAAACAGAAATTTTGGCTGAAGGATTGTGTGTCTCTTATTTACAGTGTCAGAGGTCCTGGAGTCAGGCTGTGGTTAGCTCTGGCACAGACCAGCTATGTCTGTCTCACTCTGTGCAACTGGCTCACTCACTTCTGCCCCACATTCCCTGACTATAGCACTCATTTCCCATGCTCCCCACCGAGTGCCGCAGCTCCTTCTGTACCTCCCAGCTCTGTTAGTCAAAGCTTGCTGGCTGCTGTCAAAAAAGCCGGATAGAGCCCAGAATTCTGTGCTGTAGTCAGGGTTGGATCATCCAACAGGACTCATACCCGCACTACTTGTAAATACACCTTTGATTTTGGTCTGGTGGTTCCCCCATCAGATGACATAGTGTGATGACATAGTGATGCCGGTGTGGATACAGTCATTGTATCACTCAAGCTGCCTGCATCCATCTATGAATCTTCCCATATTCCCACTCCCTGATGCCATGAGACACCTCATGGGCCACGGTGGTGAAACTGCTCCCCTGCTCTTCAGCTTGTCCAAAATTCTTGGTGCTATCCCACCCACTACAGAGCAACCTGGACGACAGCCTTTTTTTTTTTTTAATATCAAGTATTTCAAAGTCAGAAAATGCTATTAAAAGGAAAGAAAACTTCCTATATAATGGAGACTGTTATGGAAAAATTTGTGCTAAAATAGAACCTAACATCTTACTCTATGAAAACATCTATAATTAAAAAAAAAAATTACATTGTTATTAGAGTAATGGGAAGAAAACAAATTGTAGACAGTCAGTTGTACAAGCCATAGTAATGCTACTGAGGTTCAGCAGTGACAGATCATTTCCAGCTCTATTTTGCAATGTATGTACTTTGATTAAATTAATTAGAAAAATAATCTGCTTCTCAGACATTCATATTTTGAAAACCCTACGTGTAGGGTTACAATTTTAATATTTTATAAAATCCTATGAAATATGTTCCAATAGTATATACATATTTATGCCTTGCTTTTATAATTGGATGACTTTTTTTTATTTGAAAATAACTTTTATTATGAAACCCTATGTTTTCTTTGAAAACATGTAAAAAAACAGTTGGTGGGAAATGGGAGCTATTTTACCCTTTATGAAGTGTATTTTTCCTTCTTTTTTTTTTTTTTTTCTTCCAGGGTAAGACACTCTTATATTTAATCCTTGATTCCACAAGAGATCAAGATAATTAATATATTTCCAGAATACTAGACCAGACCAATCTAGTTCAGGATCAGTAGATCTTCCTTTGAGATCAATACTCCCAGAACCACTACCTTGGCTACTGCTAGAAGAAACAATCAAAAGGAGACAATGCATATATGTCATTGAAGGATGCAACTGATATTATGAGAACACAAATGCCACCTGCATGTCTGACACACTGATGCCTCAGCAAAGTCTGAAAATTACTGGTTTATACACTGCACTAATAATTCCCAGATTATATTCTGTAGTTTGGAGTAATTATAACTTTTTTGGATCACTGTAGGTGAGAATTACTTGCTAATGAGTTGTAATTTAAGTTAGTACAAGTAATTTATATCCATGCATTTTGTAACAATGTCAATAATAAAACACTGCAATATATGCAACACAAAATACAAAAGCAAACCTAAGAACACACAGACAATTTCATAGTCAAAATGCATAGGAAATTGGGGAAAAAAAAATGTTCATTAGAAAAATAACTTTAATTCATTACCTCAATTTCAAATTTGCTCAGGATATTTAGGAAATTATGCTACATGAAATCTTATATAATCTCTATCCACAAATTAAGTGTAGTACAATAGCGTTTTTTTGAATAAATGAGTATGTCAGCATACAACAAAAAGCCTATGCTCTGGTGAATTCCAAATCCTTGTCTTATTGAACTTTGGGTTATTTTTGAATCCCAAGGAACATCATTCATCTTTTAGCCATAAATATGATAACCTACATCTGAACTGTACTTGCTTAGCTGAGCAAAACCACTCAGAAGTCTTCCATCTCTGGGACCAGGAACTGAAAGGGTCTAACACCACCAGTCCACAGGCTGGGCTGGAACAGCAGACAATAGCTCTGTATGCTAATAAAAAAACATTCTGCAACACCACATGCTTGCATACTCAGCAATGCTATCTTGTATTCAACTGTGTTTAAAGAAAGAACAAAGATTTCTTTCCCTACTCCTTCTCAAAACTGATGCAAATTATACCTCTTAAACAGCAAACAGTAAATTTGGTTTTAGAAGAATGACAGTCTGTCTAATGTGAGTGGAATATAACCGAAGTATGTGAGTCTGAAGCTCTGACTCCCATTTTTGGCTTCAGTGGGAATTCCTGAAACTGCCTTCATTAATGAGCTACAGTATAACCTGCGTGTGTGTGCATGTACCTGATAGACCAATCCACATTTGTTGTAACCCACTTAATTATGAAAAGAATAGTAACAAGGTAGGAAAAAACTGACCCATTATGATTTCTCCAGCAAAATCTCCAGAAAATCCATTTCTCTTTCTCTCCGATGCATTTTTACATAGAACAAGGAAAATTTTTATTGTAAGCACCAAACTCAATTTAGATTATATTTCAGTATTACCTGTTAGCTGTCTCCAAACCAAAATTACTAAATATCCTTGGAGAAAACATATTCTCCTGAGACTTTTTAATCAAATAAAAAGAAGTGTAAGGAACAGAATTTATTATAGAGGAAATTTCAAACCTGTTTTAGCAAATTTTTAGTAAAGTATATAAAGAGTATATAGTATATATAGTAGCAATCTGATGAGCTTTTCATCTGCTTTAAAATTTATAACACACAGAAAGGGTGAACAGCATCCACTGATGGGTTTGATTTGTGGGCTCATTATACCAAAAATGTCAGAGATGTAAAATTAGAAATGTATTTAAGGAGAATCTTTGAATTTTACAGAACAGTCATGCCAGCAAGCCTGGCTTAAGATGATTAAAAGCAGTAGGTTTGGATCTTGCTCATAGTTTGCAACAAGGTTCAATAATTTCAGAAGCAGATATTGAAGATTCTAAATCACCCTTTCTGAAAGAAAACTGGGATCTATCCATTCCTGTTGCTGTAACTACAGATTTGTTATTTGATTCTGCTGTAAATTGTCTCTGTTAAAGTTAATGCTTTTTTCTTGACAGCTAAGAAATTCCAAGTAGATTGAATGTAATGGTGAACCAGAGACTATATAGATATGATGGTTTTTTCTTACATTTTTGGCATATGTAAGAAAACAATATTCTGGATGCTCATTTAGAAAAGCATGATAGCCTGATAGACCAGATTGCATGGAAATATTCAGAAATTTCACTGTTAGTAATCAGTATTAAGCAGATACAGCATATATCTGACAAATTTTAAATAATCATGTTGTTTTTTTCTGGAAGATTTAAAAAACACAAACCAAAAAACAAAACAACCAAAAAAAACCCACAAAAACCCAAAACCAAGCAGCTGGACAGGCAGTACTAAAAAACCAAAAAAATATCTGAATAACGGGGGTGAAAAAAATTGTACTACAAAATTTGACACTTTAAACTGCCTACATCAACCATGGAAGTAAGAAGTGACAATGAAAGCAAATGTAAAGGAAAAGAATAACAACACTTAAGTGTATATGAATTGAAAGGACAATCTTCCATCAAAAACCAAAAATCAGGCAAGTGTGAGATATTAGACACTTGAGTTGATCCATATATAAAAGGTAGTTATTTCTGTGATTCTTTAAAAATCTTTTTTTACTCCTTGCATTCACTGTTTATGCAGAAATAATTAAATCTAAATAAGACTTTGCTAATAAAAACAACTGCAGCTATCTCACATTTTCTGTTTAATTCCCTTTTCCCTCCTGTTTATGGTGATTTGCACCGGGGATGGAACAGTTGGAGCACTCTAAATCCCTCTTTTGTACTTCTTTTAACTTTGATGAGCAAAATGGAAATGCTAATCCCTTCTGTAACACGTGATTTCCTTCCTTTCTCCTTCTCTCTGAGGCGTTTGTTTTTCTGTTCTCCAGCCTTTGTTTCTTTGTCCCAGTGTGGTTCATATGATGCTCCCTTTTTCCCAGGGCCCTAAGGTGAACAAGGTTCCAGAATACAGCAATTCATGAAATGAATGTGATACTGAAACAGGCAAAGGATCTATCAAAGCAGTTTCCTACCTTTCCATCCTCTCACTGTGCCTTTAGAACAAACAAACAAAAAGAATCAGTGTTCAGTATCACAGAAGGAAACAGTCTATACTGGTCTGAATTTTAGCCCTGAAACTCGTTTTAGTAATTTCAATGATTTCAGAATTTCACATCATACTTTCTCCTTGTTCAATATAATTCTGACAACATATTTTAAATTGGAAAACGATTAATAAATAATGATTTAGGAAATAATAAGATCTCAGACCAAAGATAAAGTGAGAAAAACTGTTATTTGGACATGAAGCAGACGCGCTGGTACACTATATAACATTCATGAAAATGTTGGAGAATTAGTATTAAAGGCCTAGTATTAAAGGCCTGGGAGAAGTAGGATTTCAAAGAAGGTTAATCCAAGTGCAAAAAGAGAATGCTCTTTGCTATGCACCTTACTAAAATTCTTCATGAACATTCAATGGACTAAATACTACTTTTATTTACTAAACTTAACCCAATCCATTTGGATTAGATTGATGTACATATGTGCAGGTCAGAGGATATTGTCTGAAAAATCATATTTTAAATTAAAAAATAATTTTTTTAAAAATTGAAAAAATATCTTTCCAAAGAATTGTGAATGTCTGTCAAAGGAATTACATCTACTTTGTAGCAGTTCTCTACAATAAAGTCAAAGAAAAGAAATATTAATTGCGGGAGTATTTTTTAGTAAATGGTGCACATTGGCCACCAAATAACATGATCCCGAAAATAAATAGACAAGAGTTTATATGCATTTAAAAAGAACCAAAGATTTCAAAAATTAAATAGTATATATAAATTAGCAACCAAATTGACACAATATATGACATTCTATTACTAGCTATGAATTCTCTCCTAGTATATGAAAAATAAACTACAACTTACACAGGGCTTTTAGAGACATAAGAAACCTGCCAAAAATACAAATTTTGAAGTTTAAAACCAGTGTTTTCGATACCTAGGGAGGTGACATTCTCTTAACAACTTTATTTGGAATAGATGACTCTTTCATCTGCTTGGTGAGCATATCTGTAGTCTTTGGTTTATGCCCAGTGCTTGGTACCAGCTCAACCTGACTATTGTGTGCCATTTTCTTTTGTAAGTGTCCTACATTTGCTTCCTCATACTAACATTAACAAGCTCATAAGGCATAGCATATCTTGAGAAATGAATGCTCACGGACCTCCCACTTCTGAATAAAACACAATTGTTCCTGCCACACAATGTAAGTGACCCCATTTTGTTCATCTGACAGATGAATTTCTGATCTCAGAATGTGGAAGAGTTGGAGGAAACCGAATGTGATTTTTTAAGAGACTGTGTAGCCCAAGCAGCTGAACTTATATGTCACCATTACTGGAACACTCATGCATTACTTCCCCTTTGGAGAATTACTTTCTCTTTTGTAGACTGGCCCCTGGACCAGGAGAAGGTGATCTTTTATTTTGTTACTACTGTTTCATATGCAAATACACAAACATCTTCAATATTTTGCTTTATTGCTGTTAGTCTACAGTTTCAGACCAGGAGCACCTTTTAGCCAGGTGCCAAGGTGAAACAGCAAAATGAGTGAGTCATTTTGGGGCTCCCCTGTCACTCCTTCCAAAGCTGGATATTATCTCGCTCTCCTCATAAAAATCAGTACTAGAACTTTCCAGAGCTGACACAACATACCGAAGGCTCTACTTCTGTAGAGCCTACTTCCTGGACTAATTAGAGGACATAAGAAACTCACTCCCAAGTGTCCTTTAGTCAGACAGGAATTTCAGTATCTTCTGTGATAACAGGATTCAGAAAGTTCAAGCAGTTATCTGAATAAGTTTGTAGCTCTACTCAGGCTGGCAGACTGAGAAGTTGATAAGAGGGAAACTTGGTACTATACCCAAACTCTTTCTGAGGGTCAGACAGGATTTTTCATTTTATGGGAAAGCTAGCATTTATCCAACACATTCTTTCTTATACAAGTTCCTGGGGATGAATCTGTGAGGACCAAAAGAAAAGAAAGCAAAGAAAACATTGTATTTATATCAAGTGAATGCTGACAGTCTGAATCAAAGGTTCAGTGCTTTATAATCAAGGTTTTGGAAAAACAAGAATAAGACAACCCTGAGGCTTTGGCACTGAGTTCAAGAACACAGTTAGGAGTCACTGCACCTCCAAGAACTAGGAGAACTGAAATGGAAACAAAGCTGTCTCAGAAAGTGGGGAAATAAATTAATTCATTTACTACTGCCAGAAATTATGCAGTGGGAATGCATTTTAGCTAGGAATGTGTTAGTCAATGGTCAACAGTTGGATATGCTTCCAGCTGAAGTAGTGCTCCAAAAACCACCGAATGAGATGGAACTCTCCCACTAACTCCAGTGAGCTTTTAATCAAGACCAAGTAAGACAGCAAGATTTAGAGACAATTGAGGAAGTTCACAAGACAGTAACCTAAACTGTACAAAGCCAGAGGATCTGGAAAAAAACCAAGTGTCTGTGAAAGGACTAATTAGAGGACATAAGAAACTCACTCCCAAGTGTCCTTTAGTCAGACAGGAATTTCAGTATCTTCTGTGATAACAGGATTCAGAAAGTTCAAGCAGTTTTCTGAGTAAGTTTGTAGCTCAAGCACAGGTTTTCTGTGATCTTTTTTTAAATGCTTGGTTTTTTTCTCAGCAATACCACAAGGCCTATAAGTAGTCTTCTTTTTCTTTTATCTTTTTTTCTGGGGGGGGTCTCTTGGGTTTCTAGCGAGTCCAGAATTGCTAGCATCCGGCCTTCTAGAAACCAAGATCAAACAAAATGCCAAACATTAATTTAAGCATCAACTAAGGCATGTCCCCTACAGATAATCCACTCAATATCCAAACTCTAGATCTTTAAAGTATAAACTGAAACAAAATAAACTGTTTTCTTATTTTTGTGCTACATGAAACATCATGCTCATAAGCCTGTAAAATTCTTTGTCCAAAGCATATTCTTTTCAGACAAGTTTCCATAGCCCTAACAAAAAATAGGAGACATTCAAATGTTTGTACATCAACATTTGCCTTCGATTAATTCTACTTGCTTACTGTTTCTGGAAAACAGGACCAGCAAAGCATATTGTAGTCTGTCAGGAACACAGTCAACCGTCAATATCAAGATCTAGACATAAAGTGGTTTGAACTTCATTGGTCTTACCAAAAAAAAAAAAAAAAAAACAAACAAACTCGCAGACCAAAAGATACAAAGGTTTCAGGCCCTAGGTCTTGGTATATCTAAATCAAGTTAGTTGCATAAGAATGAAAAAGAATATTAATGGATATATGAATAAGTTATTGTAGATAGGAATTTTCCTTAACTAAAGAATAGAAAATTGGGGTCTTCTGTACAGGTGAAGGCAATGAATACTGGACCTGCCTAGAGACAATGTGTTTTGTAAATGAAGGAGACATGTTGACAGTGGGGATTTAGCACAGTAAATCCTAAATTGGCAGGTACAGAAGAAAATAATATACCTAAAAGTGAAATAACGTTAATTACTTACAAATGGAGGACCATAACAATTACCAATAGCAGTAAGAAAGCGAAATTATTAATATTGCTGCAGAAGATACACCTATTTGCTTTCTTGTCATGAATGAGCATACACAGGCATTGCAAGCAACTAGATCACTAACTTAGGGAGTAAACTCAGGGACTGACCTGAAGGAAAAGAATAGCAACAGGACACAATAGTGTGGTGTTTCCACTGTACTTCCTGCCCTGATTCTTCATGGAAGAAGAAGCATTTTGCAATGTGAAAGGACAATAGTGAATACAGAAATTAAAAATATCTGATTTAAGGACTCAAGGTGCATGTTTTCATAGAAGCAATTCATGCTGAACCTTCCTTAGAAAGAAGGAGTGGTCATAATACTGTAAGTCACTGCACATTTGACTCAACTGCCAAAATAGCACATGATACCTAGTGTCACAATACCCTACCCTCTACCTATCTGCTAACAGAGCAGTTGCTTTTCTACCCATTGACTTATCTGCCAAACACAATCAAACATCTTGAATTCCCTAGGCTAGCACTAGAAATTTGAAGTTGGATATTCAAATTACTGGCCTGAAGGTAGCCAATAATTACTGGCCTACAAGTGGCCTAAAATTCTTAATGTGCTTTCAGTTTCTCATGTAAATTTGGCTTTCTAGGATGGTCTTCTTATTGGAATAAAAATTAATTTGTAAATTGCATAAAGCAAAGGGAATAAAGTGTCTCTAGCACATTTTAACCTTATACATGAATCTTATATTACCTCCATAGATACAGAATCGGTTATGTTGTTTCTTAACTGTTAATATAGGATGTTGACAGTATTAGGAGGCATATTACATTGAAGAGTTGGAAAAATGATGAAAAAATTCAGAGGAATATTTTCTGCAAGTTGTACAGATACTGGTAATGTAAAGGTAAGCACAGAATTAAGTAGGAACTGATAATAAAGAAAATATGATCAATTAGGAAAAGAGCTAGCTTGACTTATGCAAAACCTATTGCTTGACTTATAGTAAAACCTATTTCTGTTGTAGTAGAGCACATGATACTACAGTTTATGCCTATCATTGTAGATTATGATAAATGTTCATATCTATTAAGGAACTGGTGTTTTCTCTGGAAGAAAAACATACTGGAAAGAGTATATTCTATGAGTATTGCCTCATAAGTATTTATACAAAAGTAAAGGGGAAAAAAGTACCTTGAATGCATACCAGATGATACCAACACTAGATGGAAATTTATTAAACATCATTACATATAATAAGCAACAAAATAGAAACGTTACATATAGGAAAAATTTTAATATATAACAAAATTTGTTTAAGCCTTGACTTTGGACACTGGGAAATTTGCATTTCTACGTTATCAGGCCACCCAAAAGGTTGTTTCCAGAATGCAACTAAAAATGTTACTGGTATATTGGCAGTAGCAGAAAGAAATTCGAAGGGAAGGGGTAAAAAATTGTGATGTGAAATAAATGTCATTTTCTTACAACAAAGCTTTGTTTGACCTTCCTAAAATTCAGTTCAGGAAAATCACATATAAAGGTGTTTGAAGTCTGAGAAACTCTGTGGGCTGAGGTCTCCAGTTGAGGGTGGAAGCTGTACTACCTCCCACAACCCCAGAATGCTACTGCCATTGGTCAGGGTCTAATACCGCTGGCTCTGCGTTCTGAGTAGCTCCATCCCACTTGAGAGAGTGGAAGCTAAAGGTAAGTTTTGGTACTTCTCTCTTAATTGAATTTTTATCGTTGGAAATATTTTTATAGTGTTTGTTTTATTTTATCATGCATGATACTGATTCAAAGTCTTACAGATTGTGGAGACTATTTATTTTTCCCTGGATATGTCTTAGTTCCTTCCTATGAGAGGTGTACATAATCTTCATCAAAATATTTGATCTTAAAGCTACTGCAGATGCCAATATCATTACAGTGTGTTCCAGTATATTACACATAAGATAAATAGAGATATGCAAACCCTGCAACTAAATGCAGATACTATAGCCGTAGGTAAACAATTTTTTTTCACAGATGTTATGTTTGCTGTTTTTGTCTATATACATATACAAAATTTAATATTTATCAAGCTATATACCCTTTAAAAACCTTTTTTTTTCCTACGCAATTTGACATGAAAATAATTTTGAATAGTGAACAATTTTTCATTAAAGAATTATTTATTTGGAGGAAAAAGTACACCAGATATATTAGGACTACATTTTGGGCTAATGGATAACATCCTCTGTAGGTGAATCATCTGGGATAAATGACACACAAAAGAAAAGCAAGACCAAAACCAATGTTGTCAAAAATAGGCAGAAGAAAACATAAAGACTGGAAAAAAAACCCATGCTATAACATACTTGTTTATTTCAGAGATTGATTGCATTTTTATTTTATTTTGTTTCATTTTTGTAATGAAGCAGATCTTAGTAATACTGAAAGCTAATACTGAAAGGTGCAATTCATCTAAGCCTTCTCAAAGAGAAGCCCCAGTGACTGCAGCTTCTCCCTGAAGCAGCTGAACTTTTTCTGAATAAAGCAAATCAGAGAAAAATGAATGCCTTGTATTACTGACCATCCCCAGAGGAATTTCATATCCTCATGCCTAAACTAGCTTCATAAAGACCTCTTTTCATGAAGCTAAAATTCAGCCTGTTTCTCAGCACATACATTCAAAAAAATGTCTCATATACTTTTATTTAATCTATTATAAGTAACTATAGTTTTTACATTAAATATTTAAGTGTGTGTCTTATGGTATAACGTTAGGAATACAATTCTGTAGACATATGCACTGCACATTATCACTATGCTTTTGGTGAAATTAATGTGAGCTGTAACTAAATCAAGGTGTAGGTAAAGAATTCTGAATAGAGCCTTGTGTCAGGCATCTTATATGATAACAGCGAATGCATCACTTACAAGGAAAAGGGAATGCATAAACACTAATGTTCAAGCCTAGCATGAATTTTCTACTATTTTACAAAATTCTGGAACTCTAAATGGGTGATATTTCAATTTCAATTTTACCTGTTCTCCAAGAAGAACAGGTGACTGTACTCACTACCATTTATCATTACTTTAAAAATTATGTTGATCGAATAATGAAGAAATTCAGAGTATTGTCACTTAGAGAGGCTATAAGGGGATATAGAGGAGAGATTTTTTAGTTTGCTCCCCAGACCTTTGCAAAAGTATGGTCCAAATATGCCACACTATTTAACCAATTAAAATTATATTCTGACAAAACAACAAGTGGATGTAAAGTGTTTTAATTATGCTCATCCAGATACAACAAAGAAAGAGTTTCTAATGTTTTTTCATAATTTTTTTTGTTTTCTTTTGATTTTTTTATGGTGGAGAAGAAAGATAAAATTACTTTGTTGTACATTTCAAAACATTATTTATTGTGCTAGAGACAAATAATATAATAATTTACCTTTTCTGTAATTCCTCAGAAGTTCTTTTCGAATGGTGCAGTGGAAACAGGTACAGCTAGAAGAAAGGGGAAAAACACAGTTCAAATACTTTCTCATTGAGGTAAATTTATTTTTATACCAATAAAATTGAATAGGTCTTTTCTAAATTCTCTGAATGTTAACATGGCCAAAGCAGTGTGCAGAAATTCTCAGACTCAGGGACTCTTCATGAAGCAATCCAGACTGAACCACTGAGTCATCATGAATAAACATGAGTTATTCATCAGAAATATTGTGTTATATATATAAGTACTGTATTTGTGACATTAAATTTTCATTGATTTCTTGTGAATACCATATTACCTATAATCTGTCTGTTTTCTTTTCTTTCAGAAACAAAACAGAATGCAGACCTTTGCAAATGCTTTTCTGGGATTCTTTATTTTTGAGTTTGCTAGAGCTGCACCTATAACTGATACCATAATTTATGATTCTGAGTTCTATGACATACCACTTGAAGAGCTGTCTCACCCATTTGTCTATGATGAAAACAAGCAGGTTGACCAAGTAAAGGTAATTAGAACTTCATTTATTCTGTCTTTCCAAAGTGCACAAATGCAGTGGCAACTGACTAGTTTTTTCTGGCCATGAAAACACTTATCAGACAAACCTACTCATGTGGTTTCTACTGCTGTTTCAGTTCATTCACTTTTTCCCCTGATCTACAAACACAGACAAAATACATCCCGATTTTTTTTTTAGTGTTTTTTTGTGACAATCCTGGAGAGAAGGTGAAAAGTATCATGCTTTCCTCAGGTCTCCATGCTTTGCCAAAAATTCTGTTTGAGATTGTTGTTATGATTTATCTATCTGGATGACAGAGAGAGGTTACTGAGGCAGGACATCCAGCACTTCCCATTAAATGAGGTAGTAAAATGCTATTTTCTTAGGTTATTTCTTATTGTAATAGATATGTTCAGTACAAGTATTTTAGTCTATAAAAGCTAATGTTTTCTATTTCTGTTAGGAAAATGAGCAGAAGGAAGAAAAAAGAAAGTGAAAGCACTTGAATTTAAAAAGAGGAAAGTTAGAAAAATTACCGAAGAAAAATGCTTGATATTCTCTTACAGTATGAATTATTAAGATGTATTGCCTGTACAAGAAAGGGACTCCACTTGTTGACTTCAACACTTCCTTCCTCTCCTACACTCCTTTATTTCTCTACAATTACTGAAAGGTTACGTTAATTTTATTCTCAGTGCTGATTAGACATGGACACAACTTCCCTGAATGTAATAAATGCACTCTGTGAGTCAGGATTGAGTACAATAGGAGTTGAGAGAAAAATACAATATTTAAATAAGAATATGGAGTTTTTATTTTTATAAATTTTTAGTACTTTTTCACATAAGAATACATAATTCATGAAAATACATTCCTTTGAAATATTCATGATTACAGCAGGAGGGACAGGAGCTAGTCTTTCATCAATGTGAAACTAAAATTGGATAGCAGATTTGGAATCAAAGGACAGAGACAATGTAAGAATAAATATACCTCAAAACTGGAGAAATGAAGTGATAAAAATAATCTCAAAGTTTGCACAAAATCAGAACTTTACATTTTGTAAGAAATAAATTTTCAATCTAAGAAGGACTGAGAAGAACTTTGCTGTAAAGAAAACACTTTGCCTTTGGCCTGCTTCCTTTGTGACACACAGAATCAGAGCTTTTTATTTACTCCTCTACTTGAGGTCTCATCCTTGATGAAGTCCCCACCAATTTTAGTTGCTGTGCCCTGTCTATTTCACATTGATGAAGAAATCACAGATTCTGTCTCTTTTTTTTTTCTCTTAAAAATGAAGCTTTTATCATTCCTACAGAAATCCTTCCCAGAAATGTGCATGTGCCTCACCGCTGAGGTTTTTCTCATTCAAACAGTAGATTTCTGAGTAATGCATTGAATGGTAGGTGGGATGCTCCTGTGCTGTGTTCTCTCTGTGTGGTCCTAGCACACCAAAGCATGGGGTTCCCTTTTCCAAGTTTCTGAAGGAAGGATAGAGACAAGGCAAGGCTTCTTATCCAGCTGAAAGGAAATTCAGGATGATCAAAGTGGCACCCAAGATGAAAAAAATATAAGAGGTATCATCACAGGTTGCTTTTTTTAAGGAAGTGTGGAATAAGCAGAGTCCAGAAAGATTATTCATATTGTCTGGTAAGCTTCTTTTCCAGAGCAGTGTTATCTCCTATTAAAGAGCTCTTCAGTCAGCCTTCTCAAAATTCATCAGGTGAAGGTCATTTATCATAGCAGTCAAACAGAATTTTATTTTACATATGGATGGACCTCCCTGTGAGAACCTTTTTTTGCCTAGATGTTTAGTCAGTTGGGTTTGTTTTTTTTTTTTGGTTTGCATTCCTCATACCATATACCACCCAAGAAAAACCTAAACATTCACAATTCCCCATATCCCAGTAGAGATGAGTGGTCAGTGCTGTAGAAATCAAGCAGCTTTTATAGACATGTCAGATCATTTGGATCTTTATCCCCAAAAAGAAAATTTTCTACTTTTTCAGACAGGCTTTGACTACAGCTCTGAATACTCATTTGATTGTTCATAACTGATTCCATTTGTTTCTGTACAGATTTCTTCACAAAAGGGGAACATTTCTGAGGATTAAAAAGTCATCATGAAACACCTGAGCGATGTTTTAACTACTTTGTCATATAGCAAAAATAAATACCACAAGACAAAAAGGAAGAATTTGAAACAGCAGTTAATCCCTAAATCCTAGTACAACCCACTTAGTTGTCTGAAATGTTTTAAAGGCTAAGTGTACCAGCTAAGATATCCTTGAGCAACTAAAACTGACAGTAGGCATAGTAACAGAGTAACTACATCTTTCCTCTTGCCTCAGACTGGATGAGATTCTATAAGTAGTTATTCTGGTCCAAAACCACCTGAATAGGTCCATCTAGAGCTCATTGCTTAAGAATAACTACCACAATGTTTGAAAAACCTGTGAAAGAGGAGGCAGCCAAAACTCCAGTGAGCTTACATAGACTTTTTATAGTAGGTGCTTGCTACTTTGATTTCCTTGGTCCCTGAACCGTTTTTTCTTTTCACCCTAGACCTCCAGTTTTGTGGCTTCTTCTACTGATGTGGGGTATGAAACAAAGATACAGATATATTAGAAAGTTATCCCAAATTCTTAAATTGTACCCATGGCTATATTTTTTTGAACACTGAAGTTAAATAATGTGTGTTTCTGTCCCATTTAAAAATCGTTTAAGATAAAAATAACTGTAGAGCCAATCAAAACACAACCCGGAGCATAGTTTGGTACACAGCTCAAAGGCAGAAGTGCTGTGGTTCTGCTCTGAGTAATTTCTATTTCTGCTCATGGTTAGTGATTATTTAATGCAGGGAATACTAATAATTCTTTGAAAAAAGTCATGGGTCTCAGTTGTTTTCAGATTCAGCTACAAAATACCATTTCCTGTGGCTTGTTTTCCTTCTCCTGCCATGAGTTTTGCCTCTTTAGATGTATTCCGGTTTTGTTTCAACATTTCATCCAAACTCCCCTCTGGACCCCACTTGATGATTAGGGCATCTTCTGGAACAGAGGCCTTTGGGGTACCAGTCTCCTCAGGGTAGCAAATTGCATCTCAGCCCTCTTGTTTGGACATGTGGAGAACCAGCACCTCTGTTTCATCTGAACTGAAACAGAGTAAACCAATTTTTTACTAAGTTTATGTCTTTCTTTAAAAAAAAAAATAAAGAAGAAGCATCTGTTGTAGTCTAACTTTGAATCAAGAAGCTTTAGGATATTCTGAAGTCAAGGTGCTAAAAAGACTGTTTTTAAGACTCTTTAGAAAAACCTCGTTTAGAAACCACAGACATTAGTTTCTAGAGGACTGAGCTACGACTCCAGAGCTCTGAAACTTAAGTATTAAGGTTGGTCTAACTGAAGTATGAATGGAAATTTATGCATGTATATGTGTGTAAGACCCAGCAGAAACAAAAAAGTAAGTTAAAAAAAGGCTGAAAGGGTTGGAAGAATGGTCTGTGTTTGTAGCAACGGATACTATACTCAATTGCACCACTTCCAGAACGCTGTTTCCATCAGCAAAACTGAGGAATGTGTTGTTTATGTGAAAATCAAAGTTCCTGCACCCTGATAACATTGCAGCACAGATAACTTCTCAGTGAAGACTATTCATCCTCCCACCAGCAGACAGGAAAGAGGTTGTAGAATGCAATATATACCATTTGTTTCCACATGAGCCATCAGGAAATCATATTCCTGTGATGAGTAAAAGGAGGCAATTAACAGCAACCTAACATAAGATTAATGGATGCTGAAGTATCCAAGATTCTGAGGAAAAAGACTCTCCCATAACAGCTGGTGAAACTTAAAGGAGATAAAAACTCTCCAAATGTTAGTTTTCAGTCTGTCAAGAAGAACTCCAGACACACTAAAAGGACTGGGTAGCTTCTGTCCCTTGTCTTAGGTGTGGAACACAGGTGATCCTGGCCACATCACTTGATCATAAATATTTAGGGATGCAGGAGTGTGTGCATGTAAATGTGCGAATGTTTAAAATCTGGGAGAAAGAGTGTGAGTAGGTAAAATCAGTATAATTAGAAATTTTATAACCAACTTTCCCCAAGATCTCACAGAGTTTTATTGCACTAGTTTCTCCACACAACTTATTGATGCAGCTCTGTAATAAAAAAAATTGCAATTTATCTGAGCTGCATAATTTGCAGTATAAGTAATTATTGCATTAGCATACAGTGGCTAGCAAATCTATTATTTCTCCTTAAGATAGAACAATAGGAGAAAAAGACTCTTTAAATTCAAAATTTAAACAAGTATAAGCCACTTTTGCAAAGAAAAACATAGGCAGGGAAATTGGAATGCTATGGTCTTTGTGGTCCCTTCCAACCCAAACCATTCCAAGATTCTATGAATAACCTTTACCATAATTAGATATATACTTGTAAGCCTTTGGTAGCTCTAGAATAGCTGTGGGGAAAACTAATTCCTTTCGATGGGTCAGTGTGTGAAACAACTGTCCCTTCAAGTTTGTGCTTCAAGTTTTGAATTTTTGTGTTTTAAAGTGTATTTTTTGCATTAAAAGAAACACTGAAATAGCACACACTTCAGATTCTCCTGTGGATTTAAATTTATCACAGGTAACACATCAACTTTGATCCTAAAGATGGAGACATTAAACAGACAAAACATGTGCCAATGGAATTACACCACCTCAGAAGAAAAACGTTGTATCTAATGGTTTCTAGTCTTGTTGTTTGGCTCTTTTATTTAGTTTCTGTATTTTATTTCTTTGCATAGATTACGTGGGTCCATAATTCTCATAGGTTACTCTTATCTACATTTCTGTTCTGTTCCAGTCCTACTGACTCCTAGCCTACAAGTATTCTTTCATATTACTTCCCCACCACCCACTCGCAGCTCAGACTCCTGAACCATTTCTAACCTTTCATTTTCCTTGCCTTCTTTGCAGTCAATGGCGAGAGACAGATACCTAAAGACCCCACCCTAAAAGGAACATCTGTAGCCAGTAGCTGGAGCTGTTTTTCAGAAGTTTTGTCTCATTCTGTACTGACTGTGAAAGGGTGATATTACAGACTTAGTGTTCAGCCTATGGATGGCAAGTTGGGAGGTGGCTTTTACCAATTGCATTTTATTGCCCACTGACACATTCTGATTTCTGTGTTCTTGACTTTCAGAACTTCCAAGTCTGAAAGTGCCTCTAAATTGGCCATCCACACCAAGCAGTTTCATTTGAAACTGGAGTCACATTGGATAAATATAGAATTGGGAAAAAATAGATACTCCATGTCAACTTAGAAAGATATCATTCTCATTTGGCATGCTCTGTGGCTAATATTCTACACTGGTATTCTCCAAGACTCCAGATTGATTCCAAAGACAGAGTAGGGTAACTATTAACTACATAGTTAAATGGCTAAAGACAGGTGATGTCATACTTTTTAATTTTTTTTTCTTATGCTCTCTATTAAATCTGCCTTGAAAGGCTGATTATTATTTGAAGACTTGCAATTATTGTCAAAGAGGAAAATACTTTACTGTATTTCTCTACAATGTTCTTCTTGCTTTGTGATATATGTGTAATATTTTTTTTCATAAAGAATATTACTTAAAGTAGCAAAGGAAATACAACTCCACTCCCCTCAACTGAACCCAATCCAAAACCCATATGGAAAATAATGCCATTAAGTGACACATAATCATTTCTGCTTCCTTTTTTTTTTTTTACTACAGTGCATGTTGCCAAAAATAAACAAACATCTGGAAGACTAGGGATCATTCTGTACAGTGTGCAATCCAAGAGACATCTTTGTCTTGTTACAGTCTTGCGTGATTTACCAACATTTTAAAAGACAGAAAGCTGCATGGATCAGATATCCAATAATGGGAAACAGACTTCTACCTTTTGGTTACTGGTTCAAGTCCAAGCTATGTAAATAGCAAGAAAATACTTCTCATGCTCTGGGGCTGGTATGTAATACACACATCAGTGAACTCCTACTCTGTTACCAGTATAAAAATGGCAACATCATTAAGTTAACTGAAATAATTTTAATTTTTTTATGACTGTCACAATTGGTGCAAGAGATTGAATAGATAATGCTAACTACTTGGAACAGTTTCCCAAGAACCCAGACTTAGTACAACAGCAAGGAAACTTGNTGTGTGCATGTAAATGTGCGAATGTTTAAAATCTGGGAGAAAGAGTGTGAGTAGGTAAAATCAGTATAATTAGAAATTTTATAACCAACTTTCCCCAAGATCTCACAGAGTTTTATTGCACTAGTTTCTCCACACAACTTATTGATGCAGCTCTGTAATAAAAAAAATTGCAATTTATCTGAGCTGCATAATTTGCAGTATAAGTAATTATTGCATTAGCATACAGTGGCTAGCAAATCTATTATTTCTCCTTAAGATAGAACAATAGGAGAAAAAGACTCTTTAAATTCAAAATTTAAACAAGTATAAGCCACTTTTGCAAAGAAAAACATAGGCAGGGAAATTGGAATGCTATGGTCTTTGTGGTCCCTTCCAACCCAAACCATTCCATGATTCTATGAATAACCTTTACCATAATTAGATATATACTTGTAAGCCTTTGGTAGCTCTAGAATAGCTGTGGGGAAAACTAGTTCCTTTCGATGGGTCAGTGTGTGAAACAACTGTCCCTTCAAGTTTGTGCTTCAAGTTTTGAATTTTTGTGTTTTAAAGTGTATTTTTTGCATTAAAAGAAACACTGAAATAGCACACACTTCAGATTCTCCTGTGGATTTAAATTTATCACAGGTAACACATCAACTTTGATCCTAAAGATGGAGACATTAAACAGACAAAACATGTGCCAATGGAATTACACCACCTCAGAAGAAAAACGTTGTATCTAATGGTTTCTAGTCTTGTTGTTTGGCTCTTTTATTTAGTTTCTGTATTTTATTTCTTTGCATAGATTACGTGGGTCCATAATTCTCATAGGTTACTCTTATCTACATTTCTGTTCTGTTCCAGTCCTACTGACTCCTAGCCTACAAGTATTCTTTCATATTACTTCCCCACCACCCACTCGCAGCTCAGACTCCTGAACCATTTCTAACCTTTCATTTTCCTTGCCTTCTTTGCAGTCAATGGCGAGAGACAGATACCTAAAGACCCCACCCTAAAAGGAACATCTGTAGCCAGTAGCTGGAGCTGTTTTTCAGAAGTTTTGTCTCATTCTGTACTGACTGTGAAAGGGTGATATTACAGACTTAGTGTTCAGCCTATGGATGGCAAGTTGGGAGGTGGCTTTTACCAATTGCATTTTATTGCCCACTGACACATTCTGATTTCTGTGTTCTTGACTTTCAGAACTTCCAAGTCTGAAAGTGCCTCTAAATTGGCCATCCACACCAAGCAGTTTCATTTGAAACTGGAGTCACATTGGATAAATATAGAATTGGGAAAAAATAGATACTCCATGTCAACTTAGAAAGATATCATTCTCATTTGGCATGCTCTGTGGCTAATATTCTACACTGGTATTCTCCAAGACTCCAGATTGATTCCAAAGACAGAGTAGGGTAACTATTAACTACATAGTTAAATGGCTAAAGACAGGTGATGTCATACTTTTTAATTTTTTTTTCTTATGCTCTCTATTAAATCTGCCTTGAAAGGCTGATTATTATTTGAAGACTTGCAATTATTGTCAAAGAGGAAAATACTTTACTGTATTTCTCTACAATGTTCTTCTTGCTTTGTGATATATGTGTAATATTTTTTTTCATAAAGAATATTATTTAAAGTAGCAAAGAAAATACAACTCCACTCCCCTCAACTGAACCCAATCCAAAACCCATATGGAAAATAATGCCATTAAGTGATACATAATCATTTCTGCTTCCTTTTTTTTTTTTTACTACAGTGCATGTTGCCAAAAATAAACAAACATCTGGAAGACTAGGGATCATTCTGTACAGTGTGCAATCCAAGAGACATCTTTGTCTTGTTACAGTCTTGCGTGATTTACCAACATTTTAAAAGACAGAAAGCTGCATGGATCAGATATCCAATAATGGGAAACAGACTTCTACCTTTTGGTTACTGGTTCAAGTCCAAGCTATGTAAATAGCAAGAAAATACTTCTCATGCTCTGGGGCTGGTATGTAATACACATATCAGTGAACTCCTACTCTGTTACCAGTATAAAAATGGTAACATCATTAAGTTAACTGAAATAATTTTAATTTTTTTATGACTGTCACAATTGGTGCAAGAGATTGAATAGATAATGCTAACTACTTGGAACAGTTTCCCAAGAACCCAGACTTAGTACAACAGCAAGGAAACTTGCAACTGTGCATTTACAAAACTAGATAACATCTTACAGTAAGAGAGACAACAGTCTAGAAACAGAAATACTAGGAGTTAATACTTCTGCTTTGGTACCCAACAGCTACAGTGATTAATCAACAAAGAACACCTCAAAAGGATAAAGTAAATCATAAAACCTAAGATAGTAAGTTCCATAAAGTACGCCCTCAAATATTCAGAGGGATGGCAGCCAGGGTAGATGACCCAAATCCCGTAACAAGTGAAAATTATCTATAGTCTGAAGCCTATTTACAAACCCTATCTTGAAAATACTCTTCTCCAAAATATTATTTTCAGTAGAACTGCCACAAAAGCTGCATATAAAGCCATTAACAGGTCTCAAAATCTCCAAATTTTATTCCAAAGTTCAGGAGAGGGACTTTTATCTGATTTCCACAAAACTGGTGAAGTAGCCACCAGACGTAAGAACTTTAGTGCAGTACTAACCTGGGTCAATAAAAGTCTGGAATGCATCTCTCTCCCTCTGGGCTTCCTCCATTCAGAGAACAGCTGTCCCATTTCCTTTGTTCCCAAAGTCTTCTTTTGATTTGTCCCCAAGTCCATTCCTGGTTAAGCTGTCTACTGCCAGTGCTGCAGATGGGAACACTGTGTATTTATCTGCACAAAACTCTTACTTACACCAACTCAGGTTACTCAGTCATAGTTCATCTGAAGGTCATCTTGCTCACTTGATCACCTGGCATTTTGCGAAGTTATGACCCTTGAACTGTATCAGGCCATTTTCATCCATAAACTCTAATTAGTAATAGTATTTATGGTGTGTTGGAATACAACTAAAGAATATAGGAGAACCTGAATTTGCTTAGTCAAAATCTGAGCCTGCGAGGTTCAAAGTGCTTACTAGTTTCTCATTGCTTCCATATTCTCTGTCTTCAGTGAAACTCATTGCTAGAAAATATTTGAACCTGTGGCCACTATATTAAACCACATAATTTCTGTGCAAAAAAGTAGATTTTAGGTAGTTGTTTGGATGTTCTCAGGCAGTCCATGATCATAATATTTAATACCGTTTGTAAGGAATATATAACTACACTGCAAAATTCAGTGAGTCTATTATGAAGTGTTATTATAAAGTGTTTTCTTTCAAAAATTTTGATAGATCATAGAATGGTTTGTGTTGGAAGGGAGCTTGAAGGATCCCATTGTCAGTGACCACTTTCATGACATCAGGTGGCTCAAAACCCCATCCAACCTAGCCTTGAACACTTCCGAGGTTGGGGCATCCACAAGTGCTCTGAGCAACCACTTCCAATGCCTCATCAACCTCACAGTAAAGAATTTCTTCATAATATCTAAAACTTTCATCTTCAAGACATTCCCCCTTGTCCTGTCACTACATGTCCTTGTATAAAGCCTCTCTCCAGCTTCCTTGTAAACCCCCTTTAGGTACTGAAAAGCTGCTATAAGATCTTGCCGGAGCCTTCTCCCGGCTGAACAACCCCAACTCTCTCAGCCTGTATTCATCTTCTTGGCCTTTCTCTGGACTTGCTTCCACAGGCCCATGTCCTGTGCTGGGGACCCCAGAGCTGGATGCAGTATTCCAGGTGGGGTCTCATGAGAGAAGGACAGAATCACCTCCTTGATCTGCTGGTCACATCTGAAATGTGTGTACACATACAAAGAGATTCAAATAGGGATCAGAGTACAGCAAAAGCTTTGCTTGTGCTTGGGACACAGATCTCAGTTGTGTTAGTTCCTTTAACTTGTAGAGTTTACATAGAAAATACAATTTAACATAATCCTAAACACTTTGCCAGTTTGCATGCAATTACTTTTTACCTGTCTTCTACGATTAGAATTAAAAACAGTACTGTGATTAATTTAAATAGCTGGTTCCCCATGGAGACAGCAAATCCAGCAGCAGGTACAGGATGTTTTCAAAAAAAGAGGTTCTTGGTTAGGTGAAAGACTCAGGATTCAATATTTTTATGGTGGTGTTGTGCTAGAAAGCTGCAGTGGAGGAAAATCTTTATTGAAGCAGAATTTTAGACTTTGGTGCCTTCTCACTTGGGATAATGATACCGTGACAAGATTCCTGTATTTAGTCATGCCTTAGAAAAAGATAAGGAGTGTTAAACAAAGCGCAGGGGTGCAGCACCCACAGGGATAGATATATTATCTAAGTTTTAAACAGTAACTCAAATGTGCAAAGGCCTATAAGGACACTAACTCATTGTCTTGGATTGAAAGAATAAAGTGTATTTTCAAAAGAGGCCCTGGCATGATCAAACAATATTATTACACATGTGGAAATGAAGATACAGTGGTAAAGTAACTTGCAAAGGTCACACAACTAGAGTGGATTCTCAGTGTCTGGGTGATTACAGAAAATCACTCTGCCTCTTTGCACACATAGGCCCTTTTGCAACAAGCCTGGTAAGTCTGCAACACCCTTTTTATGAGCAGTGATGTGATGCAAGAAAATTGATACATCTCAATTTTTATCCTGAATTTTTCATATAAGTCAACAAAATGACAAAATTTACTGATTTGACTAATTATTTTGAGTGCAGGGCAAAAAAAAAAAGGTTTGTAGTTCCATGCAAGGATCTTACAACTTTTATAATTTTTTTTAAATCAAGATTTTATCTAATATTTTTATATATATTTAATTTTTCACACCACATAATACAGCTACTGCTGAATGAAACTAACCAGAGTCTTTTGGTATTTAGATTTAGGGGGAAAAAAAAAAGTGACAAAAACACTGCCAACATATTAAAAGTAGCATGGGAAGTTAAAAATCTTCAATAATAAGATTTTTAAAGTATGTTAGTGTTCTTAAAAGAGAGTCTGCACAGCTATATCAGATTTAGATTTATGCTGGTACAACTTACAATTTTGTAGTAAATGACTTGCATCTTTTTGATGTTTCACAGCAATTTTTCATTTGTCACACACAATATATCAATTTTTATCACAAATCTAATTGATTTTTAAGTGTGGAAAAATAATTTTGTTAGTATATATTCTCACTATATTCTCACTAATTAAATATATGCATGTGTGCATAAAAAAAGCATTCAAAATACTGAGATAAAAAGTGAATAAGTATGTTGGATTTTCATAAATTTTTTATACATCATCAGAATTCATTAAAGCTGCTGAATGAAATGCAGCTCAAGCACTAAATCTCAGAAAATATGTGACCTCTAGTGGGAGAATATGGATAACTGGAAGAGAAAGAGTTGCCAGTGGAAGTAAATACTAATATTTCTCTTCATTATTCCTAGGCAGAGATTGGGACAGCACTACCTTCTATAGTTCAAGAGATTTATTCTTCTGCAACATTGACAGAAGAAACTGAGGATGAAGCATCAACACCAAAATTAATTGATGGGACTTCAGCACAGGGATCTGGGGTTCTTGGACTCCAAACTCAAGATGGTTAGTAAAAAAGAGCAATGAGTTTTGTGTGTGTAGCTTTGATTTTGAGAAAGCACACTTTATTTGCTTATGAATGTCTACCTTTTTTACTGAAGAGGAAGTTCATAATTTCTGTACTTCTCTTACTGAAGAAAGATATAACATGCCTATCTTGAATGCTCCGAAGTCTTATGGTGCCTAGTCAAAATGTTTCCATACTATTTCACTATGAAAACAACTGTGTCAATGAGGATTTACAATTTAAAAATTTGCCGATGGCTGGCAAATTCTATTGGTACTTGGTTTTTTTGTCTTAGATTTTAATGTCATTATCAACTACCTTTGTTTTATAATGACTTGTTACGTGTTTTTTTAAATATGGTCATACAACGTATAATTAAAATGTTGAAAAATTTTTTTACCATGAAAACTAGAAACTGTTAAACTTAAGGAAAGAGAGCTATTTAGAAATTGGGGTGAAGATGATTTCCAGTTCTTCTGACTATGTATAATAAAATAAGAACTTTATACATCTTGTAGGGGAATTAAAATTGCAAAATATTATCTGTCCTTCCCATACACAAACTGTGCAATGCTAATAATTAGCATTTGTCAGAAGGTCCTCTAAACTCTTGTAGCTGAAGCTCACTAAGTTTTCCATTGCTGTGATGGATCTTTGTGTTGCATAGTGAATCAACATAAAAAGATAGGAAAATCTCACGTTTTACTATGCCTAACACTGTAGCTGAGGGCAATAGAAGAGAAATGAAATTATAAAAAAAAGCCAAACAAACAAACTACAAAAAATAAGCTAACAAACCAACAAAAAAACCCAAAACAACAAAGCAAAAAAAAACCCAAACCAAAACCCCAGAGTTCATATTTAAAAATTTGTATGTTCAGTGGAGTTAATAATTCATAGTGTTATTTTTATACATAGTACAAGTAAGCCTTGAACAGGCAAAAAATACAGTGATGTCAAAACAAATAAAAATTGAATGAGAATTTCCCAGGAGATTCCAGAAAAATAAATAGTAAAAAAAAAAGCCTAGTGGGATTTTTTCTCAATTTTGAAAACTACAGGATGTTGCAAAATGTCATGTAAATATTATATACAATGAATTCTATATGTGTCAACATTTTCAAGCACTGGATGCAAACCAATTAGTGTTTTAACTAAGACACACATGGGAGGCTCAAGGCTGTAACATGTCAAATCAGATTGCTCTTGTGTCTTTTTTTTTTTCAGCAACATATTTTCATGTCAGATGTTGTTGCTGTTAGTGTCCTCATACTGAATAGAAGACCATAAGGCTCAAGAACATCAAGCCAAGTTCATTTTTCTTTTTCATTCTTTTTTGAATCCTTCCCCTACATCTGTTCTTTTTCAATGTGCACCATCCACAGGTGACAAATACCATTCCTCCAAGATCAAAAATAGGACAGAAGAGGAAACTCCTTACTAAGTTGCAATATTACGAAAAAATGTCAGCCATCCTTAACTCTACATTCATTTAGGCCTAGATTTGCTGGAATTTTTCAAGGTGTGACAATTTCTTTTTTTCCCTGTGTCAGGCTTGCTCCTTGTAGCCAATGTAAGCTGTCATGTGAAGAAAGTTAGGGAAAGCATGAAAAGAGTCTTATCGCTCCATAAATGTTATTCCTGGATGTCCAAGTAAAGATTCTCAAATAAAAGAATATATTCATTCTTTAATCTTGCCTGAAGAGGCACCTCAACTGGTATTTAATACGGATTAAGAAGACACATCTGTCATGTAGCCACAACTGATCTAGAGAAAAAACTAATCTGCAAGAGAAACATTTTCATACTTATGAATTATGCTACTATTCTGTAAGTAACCAGAACAAATAACCAGCCATCTGCTACAAGGAGGAGAAAAACATGAAACAGAAAAGTATTTCTATGGTATTAAAAGCTGATAAATAAATATGCTGATTTATACCCATAATCAAAGAAAGGATTATCAAGAAGTCATTCTCACAAGCCTCAAAAAATTTGAATAGTGCCATCAAAAGAAACTTCTGAAGTCATAGTATTCATGCAGTTTTGTGATTGAGATGAAATGGCTTAATTTTTCATTTTCACAAACTTGTGGTGGTAACCTAATATTTTGTAAACATGGTCTCCAAGTTACCTTAACTCAGACTGGTAGATTTTTCAGGACTCTGAATTTCTGAACTAGAAAACCTAATTAAACAACATGCAAAAGAAACTGAGGTTCTTCTCCATAGCTCTGTAGGGAAATACTAATTTCCCTACAAAATATTCAGAAGTACGATTTAGAGAAGAAAACAGGAATTGTAGCAAGTGTCAGTCATTAGGTCTGAGTCCTCTGCCTAGAGGGAAGTATACACTTTCTAGTTTAGGGGGAAACTGACCTTTGGCTGGTTGCTGTCACGAATCATTCTATGCTTATAGTCTGAGAAACACTGTATTAGAACAAGTTAATTTTTCTTTTAGGCATAATGAGAAAAATAAATTTTAAGAATTTAATCACTTCATTATTGCAATTATATGATGTGGTGAACTTTACTATAGAGAAAGTCTAATTGTTTCGTGCTTAGGTGAGCATTTCATTGTCATAATTTACATATCATTTTTGTACATTTCCTTTCTAACAAACTGGTTTTTTAAAATTCCTTCATAGGCCTTCCCACTTGCCTTTTGTGTACATGCCTAGGAACTACAGTCTACTGTGACGATCGTGAGCTTGATGCTGTTCCACCATTGCCTAAGAAAACCACGTATTTCTATTCACGCTACAACAGAATCAGGAAGATCAGCAGAAATGACTTTGCTAACTTAAGTATGGATATCAGTATTGTTGCAATTAGCTTTAATTTCTATTATTTCTGGCTTATACTAATCTAAAACATGGTGATACATTTTCTATAATGTTCGATGATGGTAGAATTTTACACACAAATGCACACACAGAAAAGCAGTTTGCTACTTTGGGGCATAAAGGTCAATATTTTAGATGCAGATTCTCTTTCAAATTTTTGAATTATTAGAAATAAAAATGATCGTTGATTGTTTTGCTGTTACTTAAAATCATCTTTGGAAAGGTAGAAAAAAAACCCAAATGTTCAATTTAATTTTTGGGTTTTTTTTTTAGTTAGAAAAGTGCTTGAGTGCACAAATTTCTTACATATAGGAAAACGTTAAAATAAAGAAATGTGGAATAAGGTAGTAGAGAATATGTTTATTTCCCTTTAAGTGTTATTTTTTTCGAAAGATAGTAATTTAAAAGATTTCCAGAGAACACAGAAACCTTAAAACCGTTAAGTTTGATGTCTTTCACTGAAAGATGCATAAAGAATGACACAGGAAGTTCTAAACAAGATGAGAAGAAGATGATATAGATGCCCTCTTTAGTAGAACTGTTCAAATACGGATTATTGCTTTATATATTAAGAACACTGTCACATAGTGACAGGAATGACTATGATTATAGACATAGTCAGGAATGACTATGATTATAGACACTTCAGCTGTAATTTAAATGACCCATTTGTCTTTTTCTTTTTCTGAAATTTCAGGAAATACATTCTTACATGCTTCTTGTATCTTATTTCTCTGCCAGACAACTTAAGGAGGATTGATTTGACTGCAAACTTTATATCAGATATTCAGAAGGATGCCTTCCGAAGATTGCCCCAGCTTCAGGAGCTGGTGCTCAGTGACAACAGGATAAGGCAACTCCCTGAGTTACCATCTACCTTAACATTCCTCGATGTTAGTAAGAACAGGCTTGGTCACAAAGGAATACGTAATGAGGCATTTAAAGTAAGTCTGAGTTGAACGGGAAAATCTTCTTTTTCCTGTCTCCAGAATGTGGTCAGAAATGCAGCCTGTCCTCATAAGAGAGATGCTCCAGCCCCTTAATCATCTGTCACACTCCACGGGACCCGCTCCAGAAACTCCATGTCTCTCTTGTACTGAGAAGTCCAAAACTGGATATAGCACTCCCACTGGGGTTGAGTAGAGGGGCAGGATCACCTCCTTTGACCTGCTTGCAATGCTCTTCCTAATGTACCAAACAATACCATCGGCTTTCTTGGCCACAGGGCACACTGTTGGCTCATGGAGAGCTTGTCGTCCACCAGGACCCTCAGGTCCTTTTTCACAGAACTGTTTTCCAGCCTGTGCTGGTGTGTGGGGTCATTCTTCACCAGGTGCAGGACCCTTCACTAGCCTTTCTTGAATTTCAGGTTGTTCCTCTCTGCCCATTTCTCCAGCCTGTTGAGGTCCCTCTGAATGGTTGCACAGCACTCTGGGGTGTTGGTCAACCTTTCCAGATTTGTGTTGACAGTGAACTTGCTGAGGAGGCATCTGCCCCTCCATCCAAGTCATTGATGAATAAGTTAAACAATACTGGGTCCAGTATTGAACCCTGGGGGACAGCCTTAGTGACGGACCTCCCACTAGACCCTATGCCATTGATTATGACCCTTTGGGATCCGTCCAGTCAGTTATCAGCCCACCTCCCTATCCACTCATCCAGTCCATACTTCCTGAGTTTGTCTATGAGCATGTTGTGAGACAGTGTCAAAAGCCTTACTGAAGTAAAGATATACATTATCCAATGCTCTCCCCTCATCCATCCTGGTAGTTGTTTCATTTTAGAAGGCAGTCGGGTTGGTTAAGCATGATTTACCTTTAGGGAATCCATGATGACTGTTCCTGATCACCTTCTTGTCATCCATATGGATAGAGATGGCCTCTAGAATGAGGCCGTCCATCACCTCTACAGGGCTTGAGGTGAGGCTGCTTGGCTGGTAATCCCCTGGACTCTCCTTCTTGCTCTTTTTGAGGATGAGGGTAACACCGGCTTACCTCCGGTCCTCAGGCACCTCTCCTGTGACTTTTCAAAGATGATTGTGAGCAACCTAGCTATGGTGTCTGCCACTCCACTAAGGGAGAATATTATTTACCTTTTGAAATGGAATGAGAAATGTATTTTTGACTTAGGCATTTCTTTTGCAGTTTTTATTTACTTCAACACCAAAACACCTCTGTAAAATTGAGTAAGCTTGTCACAAAAGAAAGCAGACAGAACAAGAAGTCTTCCAATATAATGACCATAAAAGGACAGATTTTGTCTTTGAAACATAATCAGTGAAATTACATCTCTAATAATTAAGTCTGCAGACATTTCAGAAACATTTTCCCCCTTCATTTTAATCCAAACACCCAATTCTTAACAGAAACATTCTCAGCATACGCAAATCAAAGTTAATTACTGTCTTTGAATTTCTGCCTTTTCACCCATATCACGCTAAACCAAAATGTTACTATCCAGCAGTGCTCATTGAAGTGATAGATTTCAAACTTACTGGCTAGAGATTTTCAAACTGTTTCCCCCTGCCTTTTCCCTTCATCCTCTAGGATCTGAATGAACTGCAGCATCTTTACATTACTGACAATAATTTGGATCATATTCCCTTGCCACTCCCTGAAAGCCTCCAAGCTCTTCATCTTCAGGTAGGTTACAGAAGTAGTGGCTCAAATAGTAAAACTGGAAAGGCAACTATTGCCATGTACTGTTTTTTCTGTTTATCCAGAAATGTTCTTACTGGACTGAACAGGCTATTCAAAACATAAAATTAATTAGTGAATGCAGTCTTTCAAACAATTAAAATCTATCTTAGCTAAGCATTAATTTTTAGAATTTGTAATACCATATTTTTCAAACATTAAATTCTAGACTTATTATTAGTACAAGTTAAAGTTACGTTCACAGCTGTCAATACCGTCATTAGTCTTAGAGACTTCAATGACAGAAATCCCTCACACTGCTCATAAAAATCTTCCAATGGGAATACTTTCGGACACCCAGAGGAAGTAATTTTACATATTGATTTTATCTATGCTCAGTGCACTTCATTCTTAATCTTTCAGCCAAATGTTTCCATTTTACTACATTGGAACACCTTATTCATCATCTTTCTGCAATTCTTTTATCTAACACTTTCTTTCTGAATTCTTCCTTTTAACCTTTTCCAACTCTGCTTCTTTCCATTTATCTCCATTCATATCAATGCACAGTTTTGATCATCAGATGTTACATAACACACACAAAAAAAAAAACTTTTAATAAGCAAACTAATGTACCACATCTTATTTAACCCTTATCTTTCAATAAGTAAGTCTATAGAAACTTTCTGCCTATTAGTTGATCTTTTTTGTGCCTGTTTGTGCCTGTAAATTAAATATTCAGTGATATGCACTACAGAACAAAGTTAGTGATCTGCATTTTTTCCACACTAATTTCTGACTAGGAAAGGAATGGGGAAGAGAAGAACTTTCAGACAGCCCTCATTTTAGGAGATGAACCTTTTAGTCCCAATTTCCTGACAATATTATAATCTAGCAATTCATTGTTGAAGATGAATTCACTTCAAGAACAAAGGATCAGTGAATACAAGGAATATGAGAGGAATTTAAATAAAAATAATAAAATCTAAAGCATTTAATTTTCCCGGTATATGTACAGATATGGGGTAAACTAATGTGGGACAGTCTGCAGGAAAGAAATTTGTCACAAACCAAATTTCAGATTTGTGCCTTTGCACAAAGCTGTCAGGAATGATAATTCTGTTTCTATGATTTTTGGACTAGCTTATGCTGGTTCCAATTTGCCTTAATAAGTCTCTTCAATATGATCTAGAAAGGAAAATGCTTTATACTGCTACCAGGCCCCTCCTGCAAAGCCTGTCTCTGCTACATAGTTTGAGTTCCCTAATTTTGAAACTTTGCATTGACCAAGAAATTTCCCCCCTGCTTGAAAGATCTCTCTGTTGATGACTTGCCGTTACAATCTGGGTCCTTGAGTTCAAATGAGTATCTCTAGGCACGGAAAATACATCCATAAATATTTCTTCAAAGAGTTAAAAATTACTTTTTTTTTTTTTTTTTCTTTTAGAACAACAACATTCAAGAGATGCACGAAGATACTTTTTGCAAAATGAGAGATTTTACTTATGTACGTAGGGCTCTTGAAGACATCAGACTGGATGGTAATCCCATCAACCTGAGCAAAACACCTTATGCGTACATGTGTCTACCCCGTTTGCCAGTTGGTAACCTCATCTAAGCTTTGACAGCAGCCTATACTGTCATATGCTATAAGAATCTCAAAAGACAAATCATTAACTCGCTGCTATACTAAGACAATTTTTTCAAATCTCATTAATTTGGGAAATATTTCTGTTAATATTAAATTTATTATTATGATACAAAGAAGATTATTAAATGCTAGAAGACAAATACATTATTTACCCAACTACAAGTTATTTAGCAATATCAAGACAAATATTTTATAATAAAAACAATGTAAATGCCAATTTTTATGCTGAATTATTCAGATCAAATGTATGAATTCTAAAGCTAAATAATTTTATATATTAAAGTTTTACATGGTAAACAAAGAAATAAAAATAAAATTTGTGTACACAATTGAATATTTATTGCCTTTTATTTTAATTAAATATTTTTCTCCCAGAGACACATCCAATTTTCTATTTCTTTCTTTAAAGTTCCCTTCATTTTGAAAAAGTACTAGCAATATTCCAAAACACATTTGTTGTTTGGGACACAGAATCTTTCCTTGAATCAATAGTGAAATATAGAGCTTAAATTTCCATCAGGTTACCTCCACATAAACTATTAATTCATAATTTTGCAGCAATAATGCATCTTTGTAATGCTGATGAGGCCCAAAGCAGTATTCTTTATCTTTGATAAACTGGACTAACAGATTATCTGGCTAATACAAATTTCATGTAAAGTAGTCTATTTGAGAAATACTGAATTTTATTCTGCATATCAAGTGAAAAAACTGCCCTTGCCATATTAACACAGTCACACAAAATTTTGGATTTCAATACACTAGGGACCAGAATTCAGAAACCAAAGTCACATAACCTTGTGGAGCTCAATTTCCAATTACTTGAAACAATTTCACTGAGCTTTTCTGCTTTACTGTTTAAGAGCCTTATCACTTAAATATTATAAAATTCCCTCTCTTTGGATTGTTTTAATAACTCATCTCCTTTTGTGGGGGAGATTTAATATATTTTTCTAGAGATAAAGACCCCAGGAAAGATCTACTAGGTACAACATAGGTACTTGCTCCTTCTATTCTATGGTGACAAGAATAGCAAATAACACCTGTACATCTTCACTAATAAAGGTTTGATGGAAGACTTTGCAAAAAAAAATCTCCTTGAAAACATAACAAATCCACTTAGGCAATCTGAAATTTGCTCAATATTGAAGTTCCCTTTCATCTAACTGAACATATATGCTCATTTAAAATATAAATCATGAATTTCTGTTGGGACAGGCAATGGAAACTCTTCACAGAGACCTCACTCTTCCCCCTTATTCCCATTTTCCAGAAGTGAACATATAAGGAATAACCTCAGACAGACTAAAAGCAGAGTTGATTGAGCTGGGAGGAAGGAGGTGAGGTGAGGTGAAGTAGGTGAAAGATAGGGAGTGGTACAATGAAGCCAGAGAGGAAGGAAACAGAGTTAAGAGTAGAGACAAATTATTCTTGTTCATCTCTGTCTTGCTAAAAGGCAGAGGGAGAACAGCAAAATTCCAAAAGTCTTAGACCTTACCTCCTGTTAGTTTTATGTTCAAGAGATTCCAGCCTCTCCTTTCCATTCACACATCACCTCTAATGCCATCACCAGCTTGTGGTGTTCCCAGTAGAATACACGTGCTCTTGGAAAGACAAAAAATCAAACGTTGAGGGGGAAGTAAGGGAGACCACTAAAGCCCCTTTCACAATTACTGTAGTAGGTTGAATCAGCCCCGGAGCGCTGGTACAGAGGTCAAGCTCCATGCCATTGTGACAGATTTGCTGCCCATACCACACCTGTTTCAGAGAAGATGCATTTCAGTGGAAGAGGGCAAACCTTCCTAATCATAATGAGTATAGTGCACCAAAAACATACAAAGGAATATGGGTTTTTGGATGTCTAGTCCCCAAGCATATTCTATGGGGCATACCTGCAATGTGGAGACTGTTTTGCAAGATACTCTCAGATCAAGGACAGTAAGGAAAGAGTACATTGTAGATAAAAATCAACTATAGTGTTCCAGAAGTCAAGAAATACAGAATGGAATATTAACTCTCTAAATTCTGCCTTGGAAGAAACCTCTAAAACCACAGACCAGAGCTCCCTCCCTTGTATAGCGGTCAACTGTACTAATCGATTGAAGACTTTATCCAATTGTGGAAATCTAGCTAGGGAGTTCACAGGTTTTGTGTATATATTTTCCTTTTCTGTGTGTGTGTGTTTTCCCTTATGGCATGAGAGTGTTATCAGAGGTAATACAGTTGATGCTCTTCCCACTTCTGAAAACAGTAGGGGCTAGCACCAATACTGCCAAGGTTACAAGTTTGAGTTATATATGGGTCAATCTGCTATTGTTTTCTACCATTCCTGTCCAGACACATAGAAAAGTCATGGAAGTAGACAGAGCCCTGTCTCTCCAGGAGTAATTTCTTCCAGTTGCACTCTGCTGGGAAGTCAATGGTCTTAGAAAAGCTCTGTCAGTAAATCACAGAAGTAAAACCAATGTGATTTTAAAAGAAAAAAAATTGCTATCACATTTTATAAACTGTTTGGTGCAGCAGTGGTGTGCTTGACATCTTTTGAGAATATCAGCTAGGAATGTCACAGGAGAAATTAATAACTTGTAAAATATTTCTTGGCTTGGGGGACTGAACTGTGATGGGAGAACATGAGATGTCTGAAATGGTGGACTATCTTACCCTTGAGATCTTCTCTGTAAATCCTATTAACTCAGGCTTTTTGCAGCAATGTAGCTATTTCTGCTGCTAGTTCTGGAGCTGGGAAGGATACAGGGTTATCTCAGCAGCACAATCCATTGACCAGTATTAATATTCCTTCAGCCACAGGAACAACCAGACTCAGATTGGAAGACTGATGAGAATCTCAACCATGCAATTCCTTTAAGTTACAGGGAGTTGATGTTAAATGTCTAGTTTTTATTAAAGATCTCATCCAAAAGGAAATCTGTGAAGACATACTGCAGAAAGGCTGAAGCTATCAATGTTCAACAAGGAGAGAAGAAATGACATCAGGTCCACTCAAACTAAGTCCTTTTACATGTCTAAAAGACTTTTTCTTGACTCATTAAAAATGAAGTGGCAATGCAATTTGGAAGAAGTTGTATTTGCTTAGTCAATACGTGTCTCCAGTAGGCACCTTTGATATCTCAAAATTAATCACAGATAAGGGAACATACTAGCTAAATGGGCTGCTAAAGAAATCTTTGATTTGAGAAGGTCCCCAAAGTGCTACAATCTGACCAGAAGACAAAGAATGACTGCTATAGTCAACATGATAAGAAAGACAAAGCTTTCCAAAAAGTCATCATGGTTAATGAAAGCACCAGACTTCAGACTTATTGCAGTCTGGTTTAGGATCACAAACTGTATGTGGGATAACAGCTAGGGTGATCTCGATTAAAAAAAGACTGTGAACCTTCCTTTTTTTTTTTTTTTCTCTTATTCCTAGGTGGACCTGGGCTTGGAAACTGCCAATATTCATAATCCAAAACTGTAACTATCTCTAGAAAAAAAGGCCTGGGACGGATTTTGTTTTACTAACATACAGCCTCAGTTAATCATTTCATGGACCACTACTGCCATCGTGTGTTGATAAATAGTGAGACTTGATATCATACCAAAGCCTAACACTAAGGGTAAATGTGACTTGTTTTTATTTGTTTGTTAAACTTAGTCCTATACATTTTTTTTCCTTTCATCTCTAATGAAAGCTGAAGAAATGGAAAACTCTTTCAAGACAAAACCAAAGGAATGTTATGTGGTTTCTTTTTGGCTTTGGTTGGGGGGGAAAATTGTTTGTTTGGATTTGGGTTTGCTTCTGCTTTTTTATTTGTTTTTGAAGGGTTTTTTAAATCAACCTAGAACATTTTAAAAAATTGACTGTTTTGAAAATATTCTATTTTTTTCGGGTTTTATTTAAATAAGTAGACTATAAATGCCATCAGAACAATTTATGTCTCTGGGCATGATACTATAAAGATGATCTAATCATTAAGTACAAAAATTCAGGGTCCTCATTGATATCTCTCAGCAAAAGACAGACACAGATTCTAGTCTAAATGTGGATAAGCCTGATCTGACAGTATCAGTGTATGGAGAGGGAGCCTAAACAATAAATGCCCACATTCTCAGATACACAAGCTGTGCAAACTTCCAGAGACAAGCACAGCCACAAAAATCCCACCCTTATCTTTGTGTGGTCAGAAATAGGACACACTCGCCTTCAACCTAGCTGTCTTCTATAAAGCTTTTTCTCTCACCATAGAAGACAATTTTATTTATTTATTTATTCTCATCCCTGAAAGTGTTCAAGGCCAGGGTTGGTGGGGCTTTGGAACAACCTAGTCTAGTGGAAGGTGTTCCTGCAGTAGGGTTGGAACTAGATGATCTTTAAAGTCCTTTCTAACCCAAACCACTCTATGATTTTGTGATTTATTTGTTTTTATTCTGTACTACAAAAAGCCAACAAGAGGTATGCTACAAATAATATCTCTTGTTATATAAATATACTATGTACACAACATTAATTCTGAGGTAGTCCTGTTATCTATCTTTCTACCTTGTACACTAAAAAGGCAGGGATTCATTTCAACAGTTGACATAAAGGGCTGACAGCAAAATGTTGAGTCAGGAGAGCAGCAAGGGCTTTCTGAAGGTGGTGACTTTCTGTGCCAGCTTGTGACAGCTACTTAGTCCCTCTGCATCCTTCTCCACCAGGTGACCAGGACAACTTTCCCTCCCTCCCACGAGGCATTCTGAGGGAAGCAGGAATCAGGGCTGGCAGTTGCTACAGCGAGGCCTGGCCTAGGGCCTGCAGGGCCCCACCCGGGAGGGAGCCCCCTGCTGACCGATGGCTGGTGTCCCTGTTACCACCGCCATGTTGCCGCCACGGGCCGCTGGCTCCTCCAGGCAGGGTAGCAAAGCAATCTGTCACTCTGTCCCCGTGAGAAGAGCCTCTCTGGGATGGCAGGGTGTCAGTATGGGGAGGGCAAGATACAAGGCCCCCTCACAAGCCTCCAAGCTAAACACTCCATGTGGAACCAGGGGCCCTGCCATCACTGCAGGGCCAGGCTTCAGTCAAAGGGGAGACCACCTCCAGCACAGTCCCCCAAGAAGTGCCATGCCACTGGCTGCGCTCACCCCTAGGCAGCAGAACAAGGCATGGCAAGGTGAGGGCAGGGGGAAGAGGCAAAGACAGTGGCAGCAAGGGCAGGCAGATGACATGCTCATCATGCTCCTGTGTAGCAAGAGGGCTGGCAGGGGCAGAAGACGACAGCAGCAATGGAACCGCAGGGGCAGAAGGCATGTTAACAGAGATAATGAGCAAGGGCAACAGGAGAGAGAGAAGGACCCCATGGAAGAGGACCCCTGTGTATCTTCCTCAAATGTCTGGAAGAGCCAGGGTGGCCAGCGCAGGGGTCCTGTGAACAGGCCACAGTGGAAGCAGCCTGGGAAGGCACACTGTTGGAGTCAAAACTGGAAGAGGAATTGGAAACAGCAACAACAATCACAATGCAATGAGCCCACCCACCAAGACCAGGCAGATGGGCAGAGCAGCAGTGGTCAAAAGAGAGCACTGTTCTGGAATGCGAAGAAGCGCTGCTGGGTCCCAACCTTGCGTGTGCCAGCAGCAACCTGGCGAGAGGCAAGAGCTCGCCTCCGTCCCATGAACATGGCAGGACACCGCCCGCCAGGGATGTGCACACCCCACAACACCAGCCAGTACATCATGGACCAGCACGAGTACGTGCCGGGAGACAAAAAGGAAGCGGTAGTGGCCGGATCTGGAGAAAGGCGTAAATGCAGTACTGCAGGTGAGGATTTCCTTCTCATAGCCTCTTTCCCTTCCACAGCCCAATAGGTTGAAGGCACATGAACAGAAGAGGAAGACGAGAGCACACTGTCTGCCCATCAAGATTGCAAGTGTCCAGATGATATCTACTGTGAAACATAAACTGGAGTGACAACAAAAGGAAAGCGTCTGACTTGTAAAATCATCAGCTATTAAGAGTAGGAAATCTCTTAAAATTCAGCTTTCTAAATAAATACATATATGCACTTCTAACCTTGCTGCCTACTGTCTAATGATTCACATACACTAAGAGAGGCCTGGCAGAATAAGAACCAGAAAAAGAAAGATGTTAGCATTGCATATGCCAAAGTGGTCAAAATTGCTACCCTAGAGATTTATCTTTAGAGACTCTCTGTTCCCCTCCGGTACATACATCCCATTCAGGAAGGTTTTTAAGTATATTACTATGGTACTCTGGAAACAGAAGACCTAACTAGATGACTAAAATAAGAAAAAAGACAACACATATTTCAGCACACATTAGAATGAAGGTGTTTTTTGAACATTAGAAAAAAGAAAGAGCACTTAGATAAATATATTTTTTTATATAAACAGACACTACACCCTGTTTATCAATGGCTAAACTATGTATTTGTATATCATGTAAGCAAAATAAATTAAGTTCAAAAATAGAAGAAAAATAACAAAAAAATCCCTTTGGATCACAGGTCATTCACCTTGACCTGTCACAAATGCTCATATAATTTTCATTTTACCAAATATTGAGAAGAGAAGGAGGTTTGGTGATATGTCCTACCTTCCCTTTTTAAGGTGTCTGAAATTATAGACATGGAAACTACCACAAATATAGTAGTATTTCCATCTCAAGGTGAAAGATCATATTTGTCTATTAGTCATCATAATAGAAAAGCAATCCATCAGCGAGCCTGCAGCAAGCGCGGGTAAAACCCTTTGAAATCTTTGTTCGCGAAGCCAAGCCATGATGAGAAAAGCAATAATCAAAAACTCTTGGCTTAAGAGGCTGCTTAAGAGAGACTGATGCTGACATGGGATAGGGATTTAAAATGGGGAGAAGGAAAAATGTTAGCAGGAAAGGCTTCGGATCAGACCTATATATTTGTAGCCAAAGATAAAATAAGGTGCCATAAGTCTTTTCTTGGTCTTATGGTCTAAGTTAAGACAATGTCCAAAACTCAGATATTTATACAAGTGTTCAGTTTTTCCTGTTTCTAGTGAAATAAGCCACTAGAAAATAAAAATAAAATCGATAATAAATACAATTTTGCTATAGATGTTGATAGGTCTTCTGTGCAAAACAGAGGCTGAGGTGCTGTCTCATTGCTCTCTACAGCTTCCCAAGGAGGGGAAATGAGGAGGGCCTGGTCTCTTTTCCCAGGTATCCAGTGACAGAATGCATGAGAATAGTTCAAATTTGTGCAGGGAAGCTTAGCCTGGACATTGGGAAGCATTTCTTTACTGAGGGGGCAGTCAAACACTAAAAGAGGCTTCCTAGAGAGGCAGTCGATTCTCCAGGCCTTTCAGTGTTTAAGAGGCATTTGGACAATACTCTTAACTACATGCTTTAACTTTTGGTCAGCCCTGAAGTGGTCAGGCAGTTGGACTAAGTGATCATTGCCAGTCACTTCCAACTATTCCATTCTATTCTATTCTTTTCAGGCATTTCAAACCCTTCCTTTCCATTGTCTTATGTGCCAGAGGCAAGAGATCAAGCTGATCACTGTTTCACTTTAGGTATTACATGCAAACAGTGCCCAAATATAAGCTAAGAAAGACTTTGCATCCACTAGTTCAGAATTTTGCCTCAAAATATAAGAGATTTAGATTCTTACCTGTGCTCCATTGTGCATTTTATGGTACTACAAAGTTATATAGAATCAAGAGAAGAGATTAAAGTCACACTGAAGAACCAACACTCCCTTCTCCTGAATCCTAAGTATTAAAGTCAGTGAGCTTTTAGGTGGTGAGAGAACAGTACCAGCCTCACCTTCAGAAACTTTGAGAATCTCTTCTTTGAATTCTTGTAGTGTAACTAGAATAGAAGTTTTGCACACACTGTCTCCAGGGCAGTGTTGGTAACAGATGTACTGATATGAAATACCTATGACCTCATAGGTTCAGAGTGATAGTTAGCTGACTCTTAAGAATGGCTGCTACATCACCAGGGATAATTCAGCTAAGCACGATGTGTCCATGTCTCCTCTACAGATAATTTATCCTGCAGCTGTGATATCACAGTGATTCCTGAAATCTCATTGCTGCTATTGGGCTGATCTCTTAAATACCACAATGTGTCAAGAGAATGACTTTGTGTTGGGTGTGAGAATGGGCATGTGAAGGACAGTTCAGGTTCCTTGACAAAACTCTTAGAGAAAATGGAACAGGATTGTTGAGAGAGACTTTTAAAGAAAGGCAATGGGATGCACCCCTTCCTATTCCACTTCCATGTTACTCTGATACAAAAGAGCTTTTGAGAGAGTCAGACTAATTTATGCCTGGAGACATGAATATAATGGAGAGAGTGCAAGGAAGGGACAGGAAGATGCTTAGGGTATTGGATCATCTGACATATGATGAGTGGCTGAGAGTGCTGGGACCACTCAGCTGGGAGAAGGCTGAGGGCAATCTTATAAATGTGCATGAATGTCCAATGAGGGCAGTTTAGAAGGTTCTTCTTAGTGGTGCCCAGTGAACAGAGTAGAAGCAATGAGCATAAAATGGAATACAAGCAATTCCATGTACATATGAGAAATACTGACCACTGTAGTGGAAATGGTCAAACATTGAGACACATTACCTAGAGAGGCTGCAGACTTTCCATCTTTGGATCTTCAAGACCTGACTGGGAACAGTCCTGGGAATCCTGTTCTAGCAGACCTTGCTCTGAGCATCAGGATTTGTCTCAACAATCTCCAGTGCAACATCTGAGCCTTAGCTATTGTGTGATTCAGTAAGCATTTTGTCTTAGTTGTATTTTTCTCCTTTGGCAACACAGAGAAGTTGTTAATCACTACTTTAGTAAACCTGTGAGTCTACTAAGACAGCTCCACACCATTAATGATAGCACGGTAATGCTCCCTTGCATTTACCCTTCTAGTGATCATGCATGAACTTTTCAAAATGCAATAAAATTCCTGTAGGAACTATAGTTTAAATTGGAGGTGGGGCTTAGAATATACATCTGAAATGTAAACATTATCAGTAGTTCTAATTGCTAACAAATTATGCTACATAGATTTAAGAAATTGCAAGACTAAGGATATGTTTAAAAGAAATTAAAAAAAAATAACTTTTATTTGAGTTTTTTAATTATTTTTGGGTTTTGCTTATTTGTTTGTTTTGCAAATGAGATATCCACATGATTTATGTTTCATTATGTATTGATATCATTACAAATATACAAGAATGTAACATCCTTCAAAATCCATGAAATCTAATCTGGGACTGCAAAGCCCCAGACTGATTATCATTCTGTCTGACTGTTGTTATTGCTGTATCAGAATAGAGATCTGGGCATCTTGCTTTGATAGATGTTTAGGAGATGAGTATACAGCATTTGAAAATTATATAGTTGTTTACAAAGACTGCAATTAAATTACTTTCTGATCCCAGCCTTCCCCATCCAGAAGCTCTTCATCCACAGTAAGCAATTTCTCTAAGCGCTCTCTCCTAGTCTTATGTTTTCTATTTAGACTCTTGCCTTGGTCACCTTCTCTAACATTTCCAGATTAAGCTGTTGAATATTTTCCCTGTTCCCACGTTACTATCACCAGAAGCTTCATCTACATGAGAAAACACAAGGCACTGTTGTACAGCTCTGTGTACCATCAATACAGGGCTTAGCATTATGTTTATCCTGAATTAACGCTTTTCTAGGCAATACCTGCACTTAGCAAGGGCTAGAGACCACTCAAAGTCAGCAGTCTGGATGTGGCCATCCTATTCTTGGTTGTAAGGGGAGCTATACAAAAATAAGCTATGCTGTGTCAGTTGGCCTCAAGAGACTTTGTTGTGATATGTACGCCCTTCCCTTCCCTTCCCTGTTTAAGCCACCTTTTCTCTCCTCCAGGTTGTGACATTTCCTCCTTGGTAGCAGCACAGTAGTAAGCTTCCTATTATGAATTTAGTCCACAGCCTCAACTCAGCCTACAAGAGATCAGAGCTGCTCAAAAGCTTATGAACGCCTTCCAACTCTGCACTGGAAAATGGGATAGTATATCAGCCCATGTGGATAGCACTTGTTTACTCAGAGAAAGTGGGATCCTCAGCCAAACTGTAAAACCTTTGCAAGCCCCCTATAGTCATAACTGAAGTGTGCTTTCTTCAAATATTCATAAATGGAAGACAAAGTAGCAGGTTTTTTCATTCACAACAGAAGTGGTGTGCCCTAAAATAAAAGCCATTCTTCAGTTCAACATGGAGTTCCTGCTCTTTAGAGGAAGTACAGAAGGTTGAAAAAGAGGGAGGACATAGATTTTTAACAGGGACATGACAGCTTTTTGTAGTGTTATTCTCTGAAACAACTAAAATAAATTTGGTTATCAGTTTCCCAAAAGTTAAAACTGAAGAATATATCCAATATTCCCAATCCAGAGAAAATTTCAGTCCCATGTTCAAACAATTACAAACACCTAAAGACAGGGTACTATAGTGAGAATTACTGCTGATAAAAGGCAATGCTTAAAATTACAAACTAGTGAACTATCAACAAAAACTACACACATATGAAGCAATTGTTCCCCCATGAAATTACAACTGAATAAAAACATATTCTAAGAACACAACAGAATACCAGATAGAATAAACAGCTTTGGTCTATGCTAAAATTTTCATACTCAAACCTGAGATAGGAATCATCCCACCTAACTTTAGACATCTACAACCTCAGTTGTGCCCTATAGGGCTATATTGGGTCTCCGTGGCCAGGTTTTGGTAGCGGGGGGAGCTACAGGGGTGGCTTCTGTGAGAAGCTGCCAGAAGCTTCCCCCATGCCTTCAGAGCCAATGCCAGTCAGCTCCAGGATGCACTTGGGGCTGGCCAAGGCTGAGCCAATCAGGAACGACAGTAATGCCTCTGGGATAACATATTTAAGAAGGAAATAAAAAAAGCTATTGTGCAGATGAAAATTGCAGCCAGAGAAGAGTGGAGTGAGAACATGTGAACCACTCTGCAGACACCAAGGTCAGTGGAGAAGGAGGGGGAGGAGGTGCTCCAGGCACCAGAGCTGCGGTTCTCCTGGTATGGTTCTGACCGTGCTGGAGCAGCTGTGCCCCTGTGACCCACAGATGACCACAGGGGCGCAGAGATCCACCTGCATCCTGTGGAGGAGACCCATGCTGAAGCAGGGGGATGCCCGAAGGAGGCTGTGACCCATGGCAGGCCCATGGGGCTCCTGTCAGGGACCTGCTGACCCATGGAGAGAAGAGCACAAACCTGCTGGAGCAGGTTTTCCTGGGAGGACTTGTGGCCCTGTGGGGGACCCATGCTGGAGCAGCCTTTGCCTGAAGGATGGCACCCTATTGAAAAGTGACCCAGGACCGTCTCCTGGACCCCACGGGGAGCAAGGGAAGGACTCCTGTCCCTGAGTGGCAGTGGAAACAACACCACAGCCCCTATTCCCTGTCTATGTGTACTGTTGTGGGGGAGGAGGTAGAACTTGGAAGAAGGGAGTGGTGGGGCAAAGTTGTTTTTAAGATATATTTTAATTCTCACTCTTCTGCTCTGATTCTGTTAATAATAAACTTAATTAATATCCCCACTTTGAGTCTGTTTTGCCCGTGATAGTGATTAGTAAGAGATCTCTCCTGGTCATTATCTCAACTCATGAGCCCTTTATTATATTTTCTCTCCTCAATCTAGGTCCAGAGGGGAGTGAGAAAGCAGCTTTAGTGGGTACCTGACATCCAGCCAGGGTCAACTCACTGCAAGGACTTTAAGAACATGGTCCAGATATAAAAGAAAACAAAAATGATCTTCAGCCCTGAAAGTGAATTCTTTAGATCACACTGAGCTCAGCTCCATGCCTCATCCACAGCATGGCTAGCTTTAACTTCAGGTGCAAAAGGTGGTTTATGAGGCATTACAGAGTTCAAATTAGTGTAACATTTTGGCAGACTAACACATGTGTTATGGAAATATTAGCAGGATACAGTATTTACGTATCCACTACTTCAGACACCCATGGAAAATTTTTGTCTTCTAGGTAAGAACAAGCTGTCCAGAGCTGTGAGTCATGATGTTTTCAGTTAGAGGGCTGGATGGGTTGTGATACTCAGCTATGACAAATTTGAGATCCCAGTACTGTACTGTTTCTTCAAAATTGTGGCTTAAATTGCCTACTTATCTTTTAAACTCCTTTTGAATGTGAAAAACTTGGATGGAAATCCATGAGCAATTGTGGAGCCAGCATGATGACACAACAAGTGAGGGTGTATTTACTGAATTAAATGTGGCATGTTTGGGGGAGCGGTTGTCGTGGTAGTGTGTTGTCGGTTTTTTGTTTAGGAGGGGGGATTGTTTGTTTGTTTTTCATCTCTATATGAATAATTTCCAGCCCTTACATTTTGCTCTTGCTTCTCAGAAGGAGTTGTGCCGGATTCCTAGGCAAAGCATCGGCGAGTCGTGGCTGCTCCCAGCCGGCGGCGCTGCGCGCACGGGAAGGCAAGGAGGCGGAGGCGGCGCTGGGAGGGAGATTGCTCCCGCCCCTTCTGCCAGTTCCAGCAGCACCGCCGCGCCTGCCGCTCCCTTACAGCCAGGCAGCCGGTCCTTTCCAGCAGAGGCACAATTCCAGTGCATTCAGGAAGCTGCAAAACACGAGAGCAGCGGCATTTAAGCACTGTCAGTGCAACGGGTATTTCTAATAACGAAAGTGGCAGGCTCTTTGCAGAAAAACGTTTTATTTATGATCGTAGGTTTTTGTAAATCCAGGCTTTATTCCTTGCACTGAATCCCTTCTCTGTTCAGCAGGGCTTTTAGCACTGAGTGACTGCAGCCTGAAAAGAACATATTACAGCTCAAAATATCCTTTCAGTTTCCCTAACAAATGACACCTGGGCACTAAGGCACTACATTATTTGGGCATGGAAGAGATAGTCATCTTAGGACAAGTCCATAATAGTTTAATAGCATTAATACCAAAGAGACAAATTACAAGCATGAATAATCTGCCCTCAGCCATGTAAAACTTGAATTTCTATCTCCACTCCAGTCCTGGCATGCTGAATGGTGATAGTGAGTTGCCAAACTACTTTAAACTTTGATTTTTCTACAGGTAAAATAGCAGTCTTTTACTTGATATTCCTAGATATGTTGATGTTTTAACCCATTCATAAACTGCTTAGAAAACTCTGGATGCACACTACAAAAGAAATACAAGTGTCTGTACATCCTGGGGTCAATCCTAGCTCTTATTTCAGGTGGGGAGTATTTTTAACTATTATTGAGAAGTAAGAACTGAAAAACAGGAGGGAAGGCTGGTTTCATCCCCAAAGAGGATTGAGGGTTGAGAGTGGGAGGAGAAAAATTTGAAGCCAGTAAAAATTCCTGGGAAGTGAAAAGCATCAACCCCCTTAATCTCTCTGCTGGTGGGAGTAGTATAAGTAGCTTTCCATCTGCTCATCTCTAGTATGCAGAACTAGTCACAGTCCAACAGAGCATTTTCCTCCTTGAAAACACAGTTTGTCAAAATTAAAGCATAGTTCAGGGTCACAGTGAAAAATTGTCATTTTATAGAAAGTAACAACAGTGACAGAGCAAAGATTCTGCTAAAAGCAAAATGGAATATATTATAGTTTTGTTTCCAAATAATTTTTCATTTCTGTTAGCATGAGTTTGGGGAAACTGAATTATCTATACATGGTAAGAGCAGGATCAAGTTACATCATACACCCCAAAAGACTGCTCAAAATGGCCATTATATTCCACTGCCATGTTTTCTGGATACATCACGAAGGATGAATAAAAACTACTTTAGAAATGTTTTGGATAGGTAAAAGAAAAAATCCACACAGTGATTTTTTTTAATGTCATTGTCTCTATAGAATAGACTTGAAAGCACAAAACCATCCTGAATTCATGAAATATACTGATTATTTTATGTCCATAGCCTGAAAAATGAGAGAGATTTGTTTAAAGAGGTGCCTATAGCTGGTACAATATGCCACTGAATTTGGCGATGTTTCAAACAAAAAAAAAAAAGTTTTACCATTCTAAGACTGATTCTTCCTTTTAGGCTCAGCAATATAAAGGCTAGGGATGTTGTTGCTCTTAAATGTAGAAGAAAACCTGCTTATAATTATCTGAGGAGACAAATGCATATCAAAATATAAGACTAACTTGCAGAAAAGGGGGTGCTTGGACAGAATATGTCTGAAATTCAGGAAGATTCGTGAGGACTTCATGCTCTGGCAGAGTGAAAAAAAAAATAAATGTTCTCCTCAGAAGTCTGTCTCTTTATAATTTTGCTTCTTTGGTAGGTGATCAAGCTTATGCAGACCTTTTTAAAGGCTAGCAAATAGTCCAGTTTGCTGTAGATTTTCAGCATAATGGAAAGTGCAATGAAATTATTCTACTCTTTCAGTGACTCCGTGGGAAGACCCTCTAACTGCCTGGGGAACTAAACTGCCTGCCTATATTTTATCTTCTCTCTCTGCCTCCAGCACCCACTTCATGATAGCAGGTAGCTAAGTAGTTTGCTAGATAAATTACAATAACCCAAAGCACATCAAGCTTAATTTTCAGGCTGTATTAATAAGGATATAATTTATATCAGTAGAAATTTATCATTTCATATAAGATATACATGTCATCCATGTTATTTAAAATGCTAGGAGATTTGTCTTGATCTTGTTTTCACCAACTTTTCCTGTCTTGCCTAATTATCACAGTGATGTCTTGCCTCTAGAGAGAAAGTAAATTGATATGTTTTTCTAGTTGCTGCAGTAGCTGAGTCATAATACGTGGTTTATGAAATTACATCCTTTCTTTAGTGATGACAATAAGATAGAGGGAGCTGCATGAATTAGTATATACAATATATGGAGTTTCAGAGAAGCAATGTATTTTGGTAAGGTAAAGTCTCCTTTTAATCCACAGAAGTATCTCTACTGTAGAAAAGAGGACTAAAAAACCCACTGGCAAACTAATGGCTTTGACAGAACGTTTCTCTAGAAAACATGCTTCAGTGTGAACTGTCTCTAAAAAAACCTCTCAGCTAATATATTAAAGTAGCTTGAAAATAATTCTTGTGCATTTTTATATCCCTAAGCACGTACTTTGTTTTAAAAAAACAGGATTTTGACAAGAAGATGGCTAATTAGAACAGCCATGACCAGAAATCATGTAACTGCTGTAACATACAGCAAAAAGAAATCTTCAAGAGGAATTTTCTGTCCTTCTTTTTTAGCAATTAATCTTTTAAATAAATGCCTATACTGATTAAGATAACTCTCTTGGCCAAATAATTAATTAAGAAAACAATCAAACAGAAGGCACAAGTGAAGAAAGCCCTATGACTGGAGGGATTTCTAATGTATCACATGTTCCTACCAGTCAGCATTTCTTTTGAAAGGCTGGAACACCCTTTTTTGCTCTTTAGTGACAGATTAAACACAGATGGCAATTCAACAGTCGTGTCTGTGCTTGTTGGCCTAGAGAACGTGACCTGCATCTTGTTTAAGCAGGAGGCAAATGTTTTTGCTCAAGACACAGCAGCCATTGCTGAGTAATCCTTGGATTCACACAAGAGCTTCTTTTCTTGCCTTTGAGCAAGATGTGGAAGAGCAGGTGTTCGTGTGTGCTTGTTCTAGGTTGAAAGATGGCTTTCTGGAACATGGCTGAAATTTCTATTTTGACAGATTTTTGTGGAGAACATGAAAATGAGCACATTATGTTTCAGAGAAAGGTTAGTGGAGTGCTATGCCACAAAAATTTTGTTCTTAATATGTTAAGGAAGCAAGCCATGATTCAAATGTGCATTTTAAATAAAAATCAAAATATTTGTCGCAAGTCTAAGACTATTTACTATGCAGATGTATAGCATTTTTTGCAGACCAGCATTTTTTGGTGAAGTAAATACAAATCTACATGTAGCAAGTTTGTAATCTGTATTCCTACCTCTTAAAAAAACTTCTGAAGACAGCACTTGCCTTCAAGCTAAAACTCAAAGATGTGCTGAACTACCTGAAATTAGGACAGTATCTATAAGGTCCTTGACCTAGCTAGAGGCAGACCAAAACCTGGGACACTCCCAAATGTAGCCCCCACCCCCAAATTGATGTAATTGTTCTTTGCTGTTTAAATTAGGCTATTTCGAAATCCTAATTGTCTTTTGAAAAGAGCCTAGTGAAGTACACTACCCACTGTAATTTTCCTGTTGGACACAACCCTGGGGCTATCCCTTTGAGGGCAGATGGTCAGAGGTCAGGCCAATATACTCTAGGGCCCATCTGTACTACACTTGTGAACATAAATACAGTAAAGCTGAGATGGCAGGTTTTCTTACACTCACACCTCTGTATGAGACTATGCGTCATAAACCATTCTGTGCTAGAGGCAAATGTTTATTCTGTTTCAAAATATCAGGTATTCTCAAAATACCTCTTTTGGTTTTAATAAGAATGCTTCTTAGTTTAACAAACAAAACCCCTATAAGAGTTTCGTTATTGTGTAAATTTCTCTGCAACACTGGATAAAACTTAACATTTATTTTGTCCTTTGTTCACAAAACTGGTAAGATATAATTAACATGGAAAATAAGATTTTGTGGATTTTCTGGAAAGAATTCTAAGGCACTAGCTCAGAGATGTCAGGAAATGCTGAGATCCTAATGGTCAATACTGGCTTTATTTGTGTTTGTTTGTTTTTTAAATGTGAATGAAGTCTTCACCTTGTGTGTAACATTTAAACAATTACTATTTCTAAAAAAAAAAAAGGGAAGTGCAGTTGAGTTTTGAAGAGTTGCTCAAACATATTAGTAGGACTATCTATATTGTTGTGTCACAGGGTACTTTTTTCCAAAATCAGTTCTATTCATCCTTTTTCCATTGTGATAATATTGCATCAGAGCAGGATATGATCACAAAATGTAAATTTTGAGGTGTTATGGCAGAAAGGCTGCCATAAGAGCAAAAAGAAGAAACTGCTCATAATCTAGGGACAATTGTAATCTTTAGACACTTTTTTTTGTCACCTTATGCGCATTTCTTTCAAGAAAAATAGATTTCATAGTTCTCAGATAATTCGGTTAGCACGACCTGCAATTCGACAGTTAATTTTAATACCAATAACTTTGCCTTTAAAATCAGTTCATAACTCTTTAAACTCACAAATAGAATTAACTTGAAGTTCAGTCTAAAGAGACTTATAATTTAACAGGTTTTTACAATCCTTCCAGCTCTTTTTGCAATATTTTTTTCACTACTGCTTTACAAGGAGGAAAGGATATAAATTCTACAGTTTTACGAAACTAAGAATAGGAGACTTTGGAATTAGAATATTAGATCTTTTCTTGATACAAAACTCCCAGAGCACATCCTTTCACTCTAATAAATGTCTAGTTCACAATACTACTAAAAACACGCTAATTTTTTTTGTCAATTTTCAGCACTAAAAACTTGTAATTTCATGAAAAATCTTTTTTTTTTTTTCCCCAGAAATGGTAGTTGAATCAGATAATATTTTTTCCTCTGAAATCAAACTCTTGAGCCATGTGGCAAGACCGAATGAATATGACTAAAGAAAACCCATGACCACTTTTTCTACTCTCCTTGGAAGGCATTTTTGGGGAAAAATTACAAGGAAAGAATCTTTTTTTTTTACATGGAACTTGCTTTTCAAGTGTCAGAAATTAAAGCTTTACATTTAAAGATCACATCATTGACTAATATATATTTTAAAAGAAATACAAGTAATAATCACTGAAAGTGTCTGCAATTTCCTTACCTTAATGAATCAAGCAATCTTCAACTAATAAATACTGTTACTTGAAACATTTTCATGCTAATTTAAAGCCTGTATTCCATTTCACCCCAAGGAGTTTAATTTACTTTTTCATTACCTTAAAGAGAAAACTGTGTTATGCATTATGTGAAAAATAACACCTGCTCTAGCAAATGATTTTTGCAAGTGGTGCCATATACATTACTAACCTGTGTATCAGGGATATTTCTTAACTAATATAAACTGTCATATCCAATCAACTCAGTGTTGCCAGAACTATTTTTTTCACCTGAGGACCTGGATTCCATGGAGGTTTCTGCTTTTAAGGTATTAGTAACCAATGTCACACTGAATACACTGATTATTTATTAGAGTTTTAACAAAGACTGCTATTTAACTACCAAACCAATCTCACCAAAAAAAAAATCCACAAACAAACAAAAAACCCCAAACCAATATTTAACATTGACCATAAGTACCATAATTGTGATCTCCTTTTGTTGTCTTTGTCTGCTTTTTTTTTGTCAAGAACATAAATAAAATAAATTCTGGTCAAATTCAGGTTATAGAAACCCATATATTGACATCACCAGCCTCTGGGCACACCGGGCTCACCAAAGCAAAATGCTTTGAAACATTCTATTTTAAGCTCCTCTCCTGCTATTCTTTTCAAGTCTGTGCTATGCATAAGCCACTGTGTTTACAATACAGGAGTTTTCCAGAATAAACTATAGGAGAGAAGTACATGAAGACAGGATGAAAGAAAATGTCCCCAACATCTTCCAGAAGGGTAAGAGAACCTCAGGAACTACAGCTGGTCAGTTTCACTTCGGTCTCCGGGAAGGTAATTCTGGAAACTATTTCCAGGTACATTAAGAATGAGAAAGTAATGAGAAGTAATCAATGTGGCTTCAACAAAGTGAAGTCATAGATGGATGAGCAGACAGTAAAGTGGATGGAAAGCTGCCATAATGTCTGGCCCCAGAGGGTAATGGACAGTGGCATAAAGTCTTGCTGGAAGCCAGGGACTAGTTGTGTACCCCTAGGATCAATACTGCATCCAATCCTGTTTAATATTCTTCATTGATCATCTGGATGATGGGGCAGAGTGCAACTTTTCAAATGCCGAACTGGGAGGAGTGACCAATGTGCCAGAGGGTTGTGCTGCCATCTGGAGGGACCTTGACAGGCTGGAAAAATAGACTGCCAGGAACCTCAAGAAATTCAACAAAGGGAACTGTGAAGGCCTTCAGCTAGGGAAGAACCACCCCATGTACCCGTATGTGCCATGGGTCACACAGCAGGAAAGCAGCCTGGTAGAAAATGACCTAGGAGTCCTGGTGGACACCAGATTGAATGTGAGCCAGCCATGTGTCCTTGTGGCAAAGAAGGCAAATGTTTCCCCACCTGCATTAGATAGTATTGTCAGAAGGTCAAGGAAGGGGATTCTTCCCCTTTATTCAGTGCTGTGAGGCCATCCTGAAAGTGTTCGGTCCTGTTCTGGGCTTCTCAGCACAAGGCAGACATGGACACATTGGAGAGAATGAAGGTCCAAATGGATGATTAAGGGACTGGGCACCTCACATATAAGGAAAGGTTGAGAGAGTTGGCACTATTCAGTCTGGAGAAGAGAAGACTTGGAGAAGATCTTATCAATGTATACGAGAAAACCAAAGGGCAGGTTCAAAGAGGATGCACTCCCACTCTTTTCAGTGGTGCTCAGTGATAGGACCAGAGGCAGTGGGCACAAACTTAAACACAGGAGGTTTCTCTGAACATCAAGGAAACATTTTTTTACTTTGGGGGTGATGGAACGCTTGTACAAGTTGCCCAGGGAGGTAGTGGAGTCTATTACATTGGAGATATTTAAAACCCACCTAGACATGTTCCTAGGCAACTGCCTTTAGGTGACTCTGCTTGAGAAGGGAATGTAGCAAGACGACCCCTTCCAACTTCAACCATTCTATTACCCTAATTTTGTAACAGACATTCTCCCCCCTTAGCATTAAGACCTTGCTCAAATTCCTGCAGAAGTGCAAATATACACTTAAAATATGCAGGAGAGAAAAAGAAAATCTGGATAAGGAATGCTAACAGATATCTACTCAACACACAAACTGAAAGTGCAGCAAGTTTTATTATTTTAGTTCAGAACAACAGAAATAGACATTATTAAGTATGTTATCCTTCCAACTAAGTACAACTTGAAAAATGAGGTATTAAAAGACTTTAAAAAAGATAATTGAAACCAATCAAAGGAGGAGACGTGAGGATAAAAAAATAACCAATGTGAAAAATGTTATAAATTAAATTCCTGACATTAGTGGATATTTTAAAAGGAAAATTCAGTTCAAAATTATGCACATATCATGCATCATCTATTTCTCATCAGTTTAGGTCTATGGAGAGAATTGTGTCATAGCAGTGCTATCCTGGCTTTTCTGAAGTAACTGATCATTAAATATTTTCCAAGATCTTTCCTTCAAAACTCTGTTCCCTGGTCTTTCTGTAACTTTAATCTTCATCTGCAGCACTCTTCTACAATATTTAATCTTGTATATCTTAATAGGGTCTCAAACTTGCCAATTTTCTTTAAAAAGTATCTGAAATATCTATTGATGTGCTCTTTTTATTGCATCCAAACACGGCTTCAACCATAGCATAGGAAAACTCATGATCTTATACATTGTTATAAATACATTGCTAGAGAAACATAGAAGCTGTATTTTTAGTAATAAACTGAAGATTACAAATCTATATTCCCAAGTCCTGAAGCAATCAGTTTAAAAAGCTAAATTGTTAGAACAGGTCCTGTGCAGATTTGGTCCAACTCAGCTAGCACTGCTCCAAACGCCTCCTGAGTGCTATTCAGGGGTTAGCATGGATTGAATACTAGGCACTTATGAGGCTCCTCTCATTAGAAGAGTTTAATAATATGGAGAAAGGGCACAAATACATTCAGCTCATTGCTCTAGATCAATACTGTCTATAGTCTTTCAATATCTGAAAGTCTGATATATAACCTGAAAGCCAGTCCTTCCATCAATACACAAGCCCTTTGCCAATTACTTTTTTCTTGGCCACAGGAAAAAAATTAAGTAGGCAAATTTCATGACAACAAAAAATTACTAAATTCAGCCTCAGAGAGATCAACACAAGAGTCTCATGCAACTTGTTATTTACTCCTACTTAAATGAACCAGAGACTCCTGCATGACCATCTCAAAAAATCACATTCAGCTTCAAGATCAATAACCTCTGTAAAACAGCATGGCTAGAATTTAGCGGAAAGATTAGGACACCTAAATTTTATGCTTACACTGTTACCTAAGCTCTCAATATAACACAAATTTCCCCAAATGTAAAACAGCCTAAACACCTTGTTCAATGTGGGTCTGAAAGTCTACTTAAAGATCCTTGCACTAGGTACCATAATCTACAAACAGAATCTCATTTCCTCCTATATCACTAAATTTCATTTCCTCCTATATCACTACAAATCCAAAATAAATTCTGAAACTAATTTAGAGTTGCTTTGTTGTTTCTTTTTCCTTTTGATACAATGGAGATATAACCATTTTTATTTACTAACATAGCTAAATGGCAGCTGAGATACCCCTAAAAATGCATCTGTGAATTAAAGCTCAAACTAAACAAAGCTAAAAAGAAACATCTTTCCTCTACTTTAATATGACAATCAGTAATGACTTTGTCATCTTCCCATTTCAAATTATAGTTACTTTAATGTTTTATTTCAGTTTTGGTTTCTCTTCAAAGACATCCTGTCAACATTTTGGAGCATCTAAATTGATCTTCCTGGTATAGATCAAATCTGACAGAAAACAATTGATTTTTGGTCTCATCATTAAAACACTTCTCTCTTATTTCTTGTTACTCTAAAGTATTGATCCATGACATAGATAGGGCTTTAAACATATGCCTTAGAAACAATGCATATTAGTAGCTCATTAGTTCCACTATGTCTTCAGAGAGATCTGAATTGTCTTTACAGATAATTCACATGAAATTGTGCCATAGATTTTTCTTACTGCATCTTCCCACATTAAAGAATTAAATATTAATTACCACTATACCTTAACCCAGTGCAGCTTGAAACGTCAATCCAAAAAATAGAAAGGACAGTGACCTGGACTATAATAATGACAGATAAATATGACAGATAAAAATGACAGAAAAATAACTCTTTTTCTTCGAGAAGATGCTCCCAAATGCTAGCAAAATACCAAATAAAGCATGTGTATGCTAAGAAAGCAACCATCTACAAAACTATGGGGCTTAGTGGGATTCATCCCAGAATCCAAAAAGCTGCTGTCATCACAAAACCTCTCTCAATGTTTTCTGAGTGCTCTTGGGAATCCAGAGAGGTCCCAGCTGATTGGAATCTGGCAAATGTTGTTTCGATTTTCAAGAAGGACAAGAGGGCCAGAAGGGCCAACTGTGACCTGGGAGGCATCAGGCAAAGCATCACCAGCTGGTTGCATGAGGGGATTGTCCCACTCTACTCTGCACTGGTGTGGCCTCACCTTAAATATTGTGTGAAGTTTTGGGTGCCACAATATAAGAAAGATATTAAGCTGTCAGAGTGTCCAAAGGAGGGCAATGAAGATGGTGAAGGGCCTTGAGGAGAAGTCATATGAGGATTGGCTGAGGTCATTTGGTCTGCAGTCTACACCTTCCTGCAGTCTACAACTTCCTCATAAGGGGAAGAAGAGGGGCAGGCACTGATCTCTTCTCTGTGGTGACCAGTGACAGAATGCAAGGGAATGGCCTGAAGTTGTGTCAGGAGAGGTTTAGGTTGGATATTAGAAAAAAGTTCTTCACCTAAAGGGTGACTGGGCACTGAAACAGGCTCCCCAGAGAAGTGGTCACAGCACAAAACTCGACAGAGTTCAAGAAGCATTGGGATGATACTCTCAGGCACATGTGTGATCTCTTGGGGATGGTCCTGTGCAGTTGGACTCAATGATCCTTGTGGGTCCCATCCAACTCAACATGATCTGTGATTCTGTAAATTAAATAGGTTTTTTCTGCAATACAGTTCATAGGGGTTTATTTAAGAGAAATTTTATAAAACTGCCATAAAAAAAAGTAAACGTTATACATATATACAGACTTTGTAGTTTGGTAGTCCCAAGATCAAAGAAAAAATGTTAACACAGAAAAATACAGGAGAATAGGTTTTTTGCCAAAACAAAATAATTACTATTGACAATTAATGTGATTAATATTATGTATGTTCTAAAACCTAGGAGAACAATTGCTTATTTTAATGTCATTCTTTTTTCTTTAGAATCAAATTCATTCAGCTTTGATATGAAGAGTTTTCTAAATACAAGTGTATTTTCCAGGAATGCCAAGGAAATGGCTTTAAAAAGTGTAATCAACAGGAGACAGATGAAGAGAAGGCAGACACTAACAGTACTTTAGTGTAATTAAATGTAACAAAATTAAATCTATGATTGTAAACAGGAAAAGAATCTACATGAATCTCTGATATTTATTCTTAGAGTTGACAGCAATCAACTGAGCTTTTAAGCCTGTCAAGAAAGAGAAGTATTTATCTAAGGTAGTCCAGCAGTCATAGCATGCGTTCTTGGCCAAGAGATCTGAAAATTTCCATGTACCATTTTCAAAATTACACCACCAGTGTAACCACTTCCAGCCCTCAGTCAAAGACCTGCCTCCTTCACTGTCCCTTGGCACAGAGGTAAGAATTCACTGCTCTAACACATCTGCTGCAGATTCCTGTTGTAGGCATATGGCTTAGGAAGATTAGACTTTTCAAGAAACTGCTAAAACTGAAATAATTTTAAATATTGAACTGTTGTTGTGAAGTAAGGCTGTAGCAACTACAGCCCCAAACCTACGGATACACATCTAAATTCTGATTTATTTCATTACAGGTTCCTCCAGAAGATCTGTGAAAAGTGGAAAACAACATCATCCTCAGTCTATGCAAGAGAGGAACACCCTTAGGTTACTATGTTCTGTGCTATTAATGATTAAAAGGAAAAAAAAAAAAGTTCCTAGTTTTTCACCTGTGCAAAATGTGACTATCAGCAATTTAAGACACATTGTGTGAGATAGAGCATCCCTGCACTGTCCTTTATAGATATTTCTGTGATATGCTATGTTGCTTTACTGAGAGCCATCATGTCTCACCACATTCCTTGACTACATTTAACAGTGGGGTTTAAATGTCACAAATGTCAAGCAATTTTCCTCAGAGGATAATGGATTTGGTCTCTTCTTTTTTGAGGAATGCTTTTTGTCATCTTGATATGGATTATGATTAGAAAAAGGAAATTAAGTTAAAGCAGAACTGATAGTTTGCTTAATACTTAGATTTATATTTCCCTCAAAACAAACAAGGACAGACACTTTCAACTTGGATATATAGGGGAAAAGTGAATAGCTTAAGAACTTTGAAAAGCATCTCCTTTATGACCGCCTGTATTTTTAGATAGGTATGTACTTCCAGTGAACAGGCAGCAACTCTTCAGCAGCACTGAGAGAGCTCTCTGACAAACAGTATCTCCCACTTCAGGAGCATTACACTGACTTTGTAACCCATCTTTTTTTTTCTGCTGCACAAAGGGCTTTGAGAATAGTTGATATTTCTGGTTGGTGAAAATGTTTTTGTAAATGTGTAGTCAAACTAAAATGATTTCTCTTAGTATACGAAGTGTTAGACACTTTTCAAAACTTTTTTCACCTTTTCTCTCACATTTTCAATTGTAAATGAAAAACCTTCATAACTGACTCATTCCAAAGATAACAACAACAACAAAAAGTCTATGATATTTCCAAATATTTACGTAGTCCAATTCTTTTTTTAGCTGATCCTGAAATGGAGTGATGTTCACTGTCTGAGAGACCTTGCAATTTTCCCCCATCTGATGGAGAGGATATACCTCCCTCCTTTTCCAAGCCATTCCTCAAATTAAATGGAAATATGTGAAGAACTAAACTTTAATGTCTGACAAATTTACTTTTGAATTAAAAAATGTGTTTTGTAGAAATGTCATGTACAAATGAGTCTTTTGCAGTTTAAGTTTTTCTAATAATAGTAGAAGTAACATAGGACCTTTCAGTACACTTAGGTGGAACATGGTTGCTCAAAAGTCCTCTAACTTGTCTGACTTTCTACTTTTAGCTGTAGGGGTTTTTTGTTTTAGGTTTTTTTTCTAATAATAGCACATCTCCTTTCTAAATTCTGGCATACTATGGGAGATCCTAGTGCTCAAGCATTATACAATTTAGTTATAAAAGGGATTTTGTAGAGTTGGGAGTTAATCTCATATTTCTGAACATTTGTGTATGTTTAAAACTTCTTTAAAGTTTTTAATTTCTGCATGACTTTCTTGTAGTACACTAAATGAGGGTACTGTGGTAGCTGTGGCTGCCAGCTAATGATTATTTTTATCATCTGTAGTAGTTAATTGGAATAGGTCAGGTACCTGTAGGCAAACGAAAAATAAATCAGAAGGACCAAGTTAGTCAGGTGAGAATTTAAAATGTCTGCAGGAAGATTCTTTCCAATATAGAAGCTAGCTTTGAAGAAAATGCCATAAAGTGGTATTGGTGAAATAAATATGTTTTTTCTTTGGAGAAAAAAAAGTTTCCATCTAAAACCTGAAATATAAAAGGAAAATCTTGCAGCAAGAATATGTAAGACTTTTATTCATAAAGTTAAATTTCCAGTTCACATCCTTCTTCATTAAAAAGTCGGGGGTTTTTTATTAGCATATGCTTCTGAAATAAATCTCCAATAGGAGACTTGCCAAGGCTTGGATTTCACTCTAAATGCTTTATACGTAAGAAGACCTTTTGAAAATAGCAGTCTTGACTACAGAGAGATTTTTACTTCACCTAGGTCTGATAATCCTTAGACATATTTAAATTTCTGCTTGCATGCTAACAGAAAGAAAGGTAGATTCATACAAAAAGAAGCTATGTAATTAGACCTTCAGTTTGATAAACTTCATTTGAGAAACTACAAGAAGAGGCTAACTCAGTATTGTTGTGAGGTGGGAAATTACTTTCCTTTTTGAAGACTATTGCTTAGTATGGGAGCAGTTCTATATGTTATTTTGCAGAAAGTTATTTATTAGATGTCAGTCTTCATAGCTGTTCAAAGCAGGGGTGGACATTAGCTTCACAAACACAAGTGAAGTCTGTTTTCTTGTCTCCTCCTGGTTACAAGGACTCAAGGTGCTCTATTTGTCTTCCAGCTTGGAAAGCCATGTGTACTTCCACTACCATTCTTCCATCAAAGGAGGTCCATGGTCCCATGGTCCTAATTTCATGTCAACCAACGTTCAAGTGCTTCAGCTTATCAGTATTTTAAATTATTCTAGAAATCGTGGAGGTGGAGGGCAAAAGGAATGCTATTGAGCTGAAAGACAGTAACTCCACAGCAAGAGAGCTTATTATGGCACAAGAGGCTTGACCACCAGGCACAACTAGGATCCACACAAGCCCCTTCTGACAGAGCAGGCACCTTGACTGCCATGATCTCTGCTAATTCATTGTAACTCAGAAATATATAATAACTCAGGAAAAACTTATTGTAACTCAGAAATATACATGAAAAGCAGTTGTATTTATAACTCTGAGCTTCTTCTCTAAGTGGAGACATCTTTTCTAAAGGGCTGTAGTGTCCTTTGCTGCACTATCTGCTACAGATTTTATCATGGAAATCCTGTGTTAAACCTGAAGAAGCTCTACTTTCCTTTGTTTGTTTTCTACTTTCCATGACCAACAGTCCCTATTTCCAAAGCTTTCTGTGTACCACAGAAGTATCTTCTGGGGAACCAGCTGTTACATTTTGCCTGGGATAGAGTTCCTGAACAGCTATTTCTAGTAATCTGCTTGCTCACAACAGAGGATAATTAAACCCTTCATTTATACTTTTTGGGTGGCTGCTTAACTCAGAGGTGTTTATCACAATTTCCATGTGTGCCTCATGAGTCTCTGTGCTTTCCTAATTTCCAGTAAACAGACGTTCTCACAGATGTCTTGTTCATTCTTTAAGACATTTTGTTGTTCAAAAATCACAGTGCTTCAGTCATACAAGCTCACATTTGATGTACACTTGGTATTGGTTAGAAAGCTATATCAGAGCTGAGTCATTAAGACTTTGATCATTAATTTGATCAATACTTAGAGAAAGTATATATGTGTTAGGTAGCTGGATGAAACTGATTTAGGAAACAGACTTAGTGGCTGTAGACAAGGTGCTAGAAAGACCACATTAATAAGTATTCCCTTCTTATTTCTGAGTGCACATATGTAGAAGTTAAGGGTGAAACTACGGTTCACTGAACTTAATGGTGAGGCCTCCAGTTAGTTTCATTGAAGAAAAATTTTACGTGTTTTCCTCGTAGCAAATTCAATCTGAAGTAGATATGCACATTTGTAAATGCTGAACCACCAAAATTCAGCTTTCATTGTCAAATTACGTGTTTGTGCATATGCTCAGAAGCCCATTGAGGTCACAGGCAACACTGAAACTCAAATGGAAAAATAATAAGGAGGATTTTGGACACATTCCAGAAGACTTTTTAATGGCAGATGTAAAGAACAGAAATATATACTGTAAAGCAGAGAAACTCGAAGAAGGAAGAAGTAGGATCTGAGGCAGTTTAAGTTGACAGGATGTAACCCTACTAACAAGCTCTCTATCCAACAAAGTTTGAGGCTGAAAACTGTTACCACCTTCCTAGATTCATGCTGTGTGAGTTTAAGGTGCCACCCTTCCTTCCTCCTTTAGCTTTCTGCTCTGTTTTCTATGAAGGTAAAAGGGAAGAAGGTCCTGGTGTATCACCATGAAATAAACTTGCTGGTGATTCAAGATAATATGTCAGCCCATGAGGTGCAGTGGCTAAGCAATATCAGAAAGATGGACTGACATTCAAATCCAATAACCTACCAAGCCTCCACATAGGAAACTGCAAATCAAAGCTCTGAGGAGTCATGTCTGCAAGTGTATGGCAATCCCAGGGTTCTTGCAGTCATGGCCAGGGTGAGTTAAATGCTTGGGGATACACAAAGCCCATCACTACTTGGTATATAACAGGTCTGGGAGCAATGGGAAGTTTGAAGATGGAGTTTGGAGGTACAGTATCATAGCTGCCTACCTGAGACAAACACACATTTTGAGTTTCTGCTGTGCAGTGACACTGTAGCACGGAGATCTGGATGGACCAGAGCTGGACAGCAAAGAACATGGCAACCAACTACAAATCAGATATTTTTTCCTCACAAAAGGTGGATGTAGATGATGGGATACAATGAGGTTAAAAACAAAAAGCCATGCTAAGGAATAAGAGACATGAGGTTTTTCACTCGTACATCAGTGCTGGTATGTCACATAGTCACACATAGTAAGTGATGTTCTGTTGCTTGTGTATTGAGATCAGACATGGTTTAGGGTTACTATTGCAAACCAACCGTGGAGCATTGTATAGACTGGTGATCTGAAGGATAGACCATTTGTGGCCCTACTGTCGTACTGCGCCGACTGCATGTGGGCTGACTGAGAGACTGAAAACAGAACTCCACTAGTTCATCTCTCTGGTTAATGCAGAAAGAAGGACTGAGATAAATTAGTATTTTAATGGGCGTTTCTTGGTTTTCTTTTGAGGTTTGTCTGGGTCATTGGAAAAAGAGCTCAGATTATCTTTATTTAGTCACACAAGTGAAATAGTTTCTAATCAATCCTCTGAGGCACTGACAGCACTTTCAGCCAGGCAGGGAAATGGAAAGAGAGTGTTCTATAGAAGATTTTCTATAGGAAAAGTTCCAGCTTTCAGATTCAGCACAAAACAGTATCAAAAGATGTTTGGAGACAGGCAGGGAGAGCACAAAGTTTGTACCAGCTGCAATTAAAAGTTCACAGAAGGTTTGCTGGGGCTAATTCCTGAATACTGAGCAGATGTGAATCAGATCTGCAAGGGGCTTGACATTTTGACAGCACGGTTCACAGACCTTTAATGAATGTATAAAGTTATAGAGCAAATGGTGGAATAATGAATACATAAAGCAACAGATCAGATAACAGAAGAATAAAGCTACATAGCTAACAGGATACAGCCATTGTATGTGCCCTCCAAGAAAAATGGAAAGAAATACTCAGGTATACAAAGGGACGTTGCCTAGATTTTAAACCAGTGATTTTCTGTAAGAAAACTGTCCTGGTTCTGGTCAGGACAGGGTAAATTTTTTTGCAGTAGTCGGGAGGTGGCATTGCTGTTAGGGAACAGAGGCTATTCTATACCACCTCGCTTCATTGCCAAGGGGAGGGTAAAGGGACTCTGTTCCAGGGAGCAAGGATATCTTCAGGTTGAGCAAGCACGGCGGACAGAGCAATGGGGTAACATATGGTCCAAGCCAGGAGTGGTCAGGGTGGAGTGGCTGTAGTCAGGTTGAGCTCAGCATTTCTTCAGGTTGAGCTCAGCACTCTCTCTTTCCTGTGCTATGTTATTAATGTTATTGCTGTTACTGTTAGTTTCCTTATCTGTCTCATTGCTGTTTTCCAGTAAATTGTTCTTATCTCAGCTTGTGATCTTTGCCTTTTGTGCCTCTGATTAGCCTCTCCAATCTGCTGCAGTGGGGAGGGGGATGGCAAAAATGCGGGGTGTTTGGTGTGAACACTGCATTGGGGAGTACCATTTTTAAAACACAATATAGTCACACTCATAATGATCTATTTAAAGATGGGTACTTTCCTATGGATCAAGTGACTGATTTTGAAAAGCCCAGGAAAAAAAAAAGGTGTTAGATTTTTTAAATACAAACAGGAAGCTGCTGCTTTGGGAACACATTCACAACTTCCCAGCAGATTATCATTTGGGAATACACATCCAAAGGATGCCACTGCACATTTGTGGCTGGTGAAGGAAGTCAGAGAAGGCCTGGGAAGGAAGAGCAAAGGAGATCGCAGTCAGTTGTCATTTTCAACCATAACATAGCTTATAGGTAGTGTAATGGTCTAAATAGGCCGATAATGACAAATTCCCCATAATTGTTGGAAGTAGAAGATTGGATAATGCTATCTGTCTATGGCTCAGAGCTACAGTGAAAGCAACATGTGCACTCACAGCTCATGTGCCATGCCAACACCAGCGCTGTTTCCAGAGCTTCAGATGAGGGTGAAGGCAAGAGTGCCCAGCAAAGGAAAGATTCCTGCAAGCTCTGATATGTGAGATTTTAAGGCCTTTCTCTCTGCCAAACATTTGTTCATCTTTTACAAAAATTCTTAGGGAAAAAAAAAGAATGATCATGGTGTTAAGGCTTTCTTTCAAACACATCATTCCCTCCCCCACCCTCCCAAAAGATCATACATTTTACAGTATCACAGTGGAAATGGAACTTTGATATCCCAAAATACATGAAGGAAAGGAGCTATTGAACGCTAAAGCTGTGTGACCATCCTTTGTTGGCTCTTCAGAGACTAAGGAAAGTGAGAGAATTATAATTGACCTTGTATTGATGTAATTTTATTAGTGACACACTCCCGTGGCAGCTTTTATTCCAGGAAGAGTCTGGAGGGGTGAGAGGGTCATTCATCTAGAAGGGAAGTCCACATGCAGGATGAAATGCACCCCTTTGCCAAGAAACCCTAGTTTTATTTATAGAGAATTCTCATTTAGTGGGCCCCAATCAGCTCTTTGAAAAGGACCAGCATGAGTTCTAGCTCACAGTTCCGAAAAAATGTCTGCCATCCCGACCTTCATGTTGGAATAAATAAAACTTGCAGTAATGTGCTATTGTACATGTCATACTGTGCCAGTAAGGCCCTGAAGGTAGATTATTTTTTCCTTTGTTGTGTTCTGAAAGGTTTCCATGTTAACAGAACAATCAGCTTTTTTTTTAATCATAAAATTGGCATTTCTAATCTGTTCAGTGTGGGTGAACACTGTCACTACTGTAGGTTTTTGCTGCAGGAGACTGTGGGATGAATAAATAAATGCTTATTTCTAACATCCCCCTCCTCCTTGAATTTAACATCTGTCACTGAATGAATCAGGAGAGTCAAGCACCGTTGCTTTCCTTTGACACATCTATAGCTCACATACTCTCAGTCATCAGCTGAATTCATTAGATATTCTTCTAGAGATGTTTTGATCACAGAATTTCATTCCTGTGGCAGAAGCTTGCTTTAATAATAGTAACAATAAAAATGGCAAAAGTATCAGCAGCATCAACCCCACAACCCAAAAGAACTGAGAAATTAAAATTGTAACTGATGATCCATCATGAGTGTTTCAAGTGTGAAGAGTTAAAAAGACATCTAACTAGTATTAACAGGAATATTCCATCAGTGGTTTAGAAATGGAACAGAGAGTTCACCAGTATCATTAAAGGATAATTCTGTGACTGTGTTCTTGGTTCAGGTTTGCAATAAAATCAAAGCAATAAATAATTTTGTCAGATCAGTCTTATGAGTTAGGGCAAATCCCCTTTTTCGGACAATATGAGAAGAAAAATAGATCTGATATCCTGTTGAACATTGCAGAAGTGGAAGTATCAGGTAAAAGCACTGACTGGAGCAGAAAGAACATACAAGGTAATAAGTCAGAAAGGGTGCACAAAGGGTAAGGACACAAGGTGTAATAAGGAGTAGGGTCTGTGTGCTTTGAATGGTGCAACTTGGAGAGACGAGATCTGGATGTGAGGACCCTCTGGGTCAGGGACTGTAGGTCTTGGGATATTAAAAGTCCATCAGAAAGCAGAAAATACTTTATTTCTCTGCATAAAGCATTTTTACCAAAAGTGTAAGCATGGAGGAGAAGGCCCCTGCATAGTAGGTGGAAAGGATCCAGAACAGTAGCTCTTGGCTCAGCACAGGGAAGGAGGTTTTAACAGTGGTGATTTCCTTCATATAGGCCCTCATCAGGCAGCTTTGATCCCCGTCTTTCCTGCCCTTACCATTTCACTGCCCTGAGCATGGCAAAAGCTTATACAGCCACAGTAGCCGCTTATACAACCACTTTTTGGATACAGATTGTCATTTGAGCAGCAGTGGACCATGGACTGTATGTCACTAAGCAGCAAGTGGGTGAAGCAGGAAAGCATTAGAGGATTCAAGAAGGTAAGAAGACACCTCAGATCCCTTTGGACAAGGGAGTTAAATGATGATATCAAGATATATTAGTCATATATCTCTCTTTAACCTTACCATTGGATTTTCTACAGTACTAAAAAACTTTCCACGTTATCATACCCCAATTCCATTGTGTGCATCCCTGGATGTTCAGCATGTTCATCGCCTTCACCAGTGAAGGAGAACACAATGTCTGACACACAAGTGTTGCACTAGATGCTTCATCCACTAGCAAGAGGTACAGAAGGCTGTGCATAGATAGCCCAAGGAAACTGGTTCTCACAGTATAGATAGAAAGGCGGACCTGGGTGGTGAGGTTATCTGCGCACAGGGTCAGACAATGCACAGCATAGAGCTATGTTTTGGAGAATTTGGGAATGCTGGTATCATGTCTGTCATACCCTGCTTCCTGCCTTACTATCTGAGATCAGAGCTTCAGACTTGACATAACCTGTACAGAAGTTTGTACAAATGGGAAGAGTCTTCATAGTTAAACCATTTGGGGACAATTTGTCCAAAGGGGACATTTAGCAAAGGAATTTCTCGCCAAAGACAGAAGTGTAAGTAAGAAGAGAGGGCTACCTTTAAAGCCACACCCAGACTTTACTCTTGCAAGTTTAGGACTCAGTGTTTGTAGGCCAGGAAGCATTTCCTTCCTTCTTAAACTGACCCACTGCTTGTTCTCTTTGCTCTCTATATTAAGGAAAATAATGTTTTTAAGCAGTTTATGTCACTCTTTTCTCCTAAGTTTCTGAAGAAAATTCCCGGCTCCATGCCTTCCTTTTTCTAGAAACAGTTAGCTTTGTTTCTGTGCTTTCTAAAACAAAATCGACTTTATTTATCAAAGTCATTATTTTCCTCACAACTACGAGACAATAAGAAACATTTAAAAATATTTTAAATTCGGCTTTGTCTTCTAAAATAATTGTTCTTCATGAAATATCTGCTTATCAGATAGTATCAGTCGCCCTTTATAATAACACACCTCCCTCCCCTTAGTATCTCTGCCTTATTTATACCACATTCAGATTCTCTGCATATATTTTTACTTTTCCATCTTCAGTTATCTCAGAATCTACTCTTTCTTTTTATCCTTGCCATTACAATTCCATTCCACTCTCCTGTGATTCCTTTCATCTTTCTTTTTTCCTTCATTCCAGATGCAGTTCAAATACCTCATTCTCAGTTCTTAAGCGAATTCATGGTGCTATCCTTATCTAAATCTCTGCTTCCAGTTAACACAGTCTATTTTCGTACTTATTTTTTACAATTTTTTTCCTTCAACCATTAAGTTAAAGTACTTTCTTCCATTCTTCTCTAGGTATATGGAATTTTTTTGCTTCTTAAGTGCCCATCTCCTCTGTCTGTGTCTAGTGCAAATTGTGTGAGATGCCCTAGTGTGCATAAACTTACATTTTATTCTGAATTTTCAGTAGTGTAGATGAAGCATTTTTTTAACCCATGCATATAAGCATTACAGTATCATCTTGAACAGTCACATGTAGCCTGATTTTCTCAGATATTGAACAAATTGCACTTGCAGTTTTTCCTCTGTGCTTGTTAGTTGCAAAAAATCTTGCCACTTCACTCAACTGCAAATTAGAAGTTATTTGTCATTTTCTTTCATAGTGGAAAAAAAATTGCAGGATACAATTTTCTGGTATCTGGTACCTCTAGGTCATTTAAAATAAATTTTTTTTTTTATTTTAACAAAACTTTCAAACTTTTAACATCTCCATTAGCAAAATCCATAGTAAAGAAATTCATCCCCGTGAAAATGCAGAGTTTCAGTGGAAAAAACCCTTTAAACAAATTACTTTCAAGAGACTTTCTTCATTTTTTCAAAAAGAAGATAGTGCATTGGGAGTGTTTTTCTGATTTCTTCATTTGTATAGCCATTTAAACCTTAACAAACTGAGTGGAAGTAGGAGGTACCTTTATTATACCTCATTTCTTCACCTTGCTGACAGAAAAGGGAGGAGGCATTCCGCTCTGCAAGAGCTGAGGCACACAAATGGGATAAGAACACTGCTGTACTAAGAGGTGAACACACTGCACAGCAGAGTGAGGCAGGGTAGAGTAGAAGTTTGACTGACAAAAAATTGGTCTGCGGTCTGGAATCATGACCACCGAGATGAGGTTTTATTCAAGAAACATGCATTAGTATAAATATATTCCCTTTCTGATTAAAAGAATTGGGGTTTTTTTTCCCTTCTTTTTCTCAAGCTAAAACCCATGACCACAGTCGATTTCCTCAGCTTCACTGAAATGTTATAAAAACATCTGCAGGAGAAAGATACATCTTTAGGTCAGATTGCTTTAAATACTACTTGCTAGTTAGTGGCACTTGAGGGGCTAAGCCAAGTAATAAAGAAAATAATCTCGTGAATTGCCTGTTTCCTAAGAATGTGGCTACTAAGCATAGACCTAGAACAACCCAGAATGTGCTCCTTTCAGTAGTGTTTGCTGCCACTGGATTAACTCTTCTTTTATGCGCTCTAAATTATTTCTGAAAGAATTATTTCACAGTGATATATAGCTCTTCTGACTGATAAAAGAATATACATGTTTTTGACAAGATCTCATATGGGTAACTTCTGACCATACTTTTAACATTCAGTGCTTCTTGTTGCATTTCTGAATCTAATTGGTGTTTTTCTGTAGACTAATGCCCACATTTCAAACCTTCACAGTGACCAATCTACTGTCTTAGAGTTAGTTAGGCATTTTCCTTCCATGCTGTGTTGAGCTGATTAGTCACATCAATTCTGTCTTCCACTTATCCTTACTTCTACTGGGAGTGACCCTCAAGTTTTTTCCATAAACTTATCAGACAGTTATGTTAAGGAAAAGAAGGGAAACACACTGCCTAATAATTTTCAGCCATTTTATGATGTGCACAGATTATTGAAGACACCTCCACAGACAATACCAAAAATGCACTAATGTACCATTCTGTGACTTAGAAACAAATAATATTTTTTAATATATAGGTTACAAAAGTTTGCACCAGATGAGAGTGTGTTTTATGATGTTTCACAGTATTCTATTGGATTCTCATTTCCAATAATGAGTGATGGGATGGTGTCCTAAAACATGACATCAACACTCATGGGATCCCTCAATCTGTCTCAAGAGGTGTTGGCTACAATGAAACACCTGAAATGTCTCTACACCAATGCATGCAGAATGAGGAACAAACAATAGGGGCTCAAAGCTTTGGCCCAGGCCCAGAGATTTGACATCATTGGCATAAGTAAAACCTGGTGAGATGAGTCCTGTGACCGGAGTGCCCTGTTGGATGATTTCAGGCTCTCCAGGAGGGACAGGCACAGCACAAGAGGCAGAGGGGTGACACTGTGTGTAATAGAAGGGGTAGAATGTATGGAGCTCCCAGTTGTCAATGGAACAGTTGAGAGTCTCTGGGGAAGAATCAAGGGGCAAACAAAGAATGGGGATGTCATTGTGGGAGTCTGCTACAGACCTCCTGGCCAGGACGATGAGGCTGATGAATTATTCTCTGAGGAACTAAGGGGCACTTCCAAGTCAAGTGCCCTTGTCCTTATGGGGGATTTCAACTTGACAGAAACTAACTGGGAGCATCCCACAGCTGGTACAACACAGGCCAGAAGATTCCAAAAAAACCTGGATGACCTAAGGGAGCCAACTCAGGGAGATACTCTCCTTGATCTGCTGCTTGTCAATAGAGTGGATCTTGTGAGCATAGTGGAGATTGGTGGCCATCTTTGCCATAGCGAACATGAAGTGATTGAGCTTAAAATCTCTGCTGATGGAGGAAAAGTGCCAGGGAAACCTCAGCTCTGGACATGAGGAGAGCAGTCTTCAGTTTGCTCAGGGAATTAGTAAGTAAGGTCCCCTGGGAAAATGTTTTTGTAGGTGTTGAGGTCCATCAGAGCTGGTCACTTTTCAAACAGCACCTTCTAAAGGTACCTCTGCAATTCACAAATGTCGGAAGTCAAGCAGGAGAGGTAGAAGGCCAACTTGGCTAAGCAGGGATCTTCTCTTGGAGATAAGGCAACAAAAGAAGGTATATGCCCAGTGGAAGCAAGGTCAATTGACATGGGAAGAATACAGAGATGCTGCTTACTGATTTAGGGAGAAAATTCATGTGGCTAGAAAACAGTGCCATGGAAATGGACCTGGGGATCCTGGTTGATGGCAAGTTGAATCTGAGTCAGCAGTGCCCTGGCAGCCAGGAGGGCCAACAATGTCCTGGGAGGCATCAGGCAAAGCATCACCAGCCACTTGAGGGAGGGGATTGTCCTGCTCTGCTCTGCACTGGTGCAGCCTCACCTTGAATATTGTGTGAAGTTTCGGGTGCCACAATATAAGAAAGATAATAAGCTATTAGAGAGTGTTCAAACGAGGGCAACGAAGATGGTGAAGGGCCTTGATGGGAAGGTGTATGAAGAGTGGCTGAGATCTGTTCAGGCTGGAGGAGACTGAGGGGAGACCTGACTGCAGTCTACAGCTTCCTCATAAGGGGAAGAAGAGGGCCAGACACTGACCTCTTCTCTGTGGTGACCAGTGACAGGACCAGAGGGAATGCCCTGAAGTTGTGTCAGGGGAGGTTTAGGTAAGATATTAGAAAAACCACATCTAAAGGGTGGTTGGGCACTGGAACAGGCTCTCCAGAGAAGTGGTCACAGCACCAAGCTTGACAGAGTTCAAGAAGCATTGGGATGATATTCTCAGGCACATGGTGTGACTTTTGGGAATGGTCCTGTGCAGAGCCAGGAGTTGGACTTGATGATCCTTGTAGGTCCCTTCCAACTTGGCATATTCTGTGATTTTGTGAAACATTCTTCCTGCATATTCTTACCTTTGGGGAATTTTAACTTGTATTTCCTATCTGTTCTGAAATACTTCAGAAACATATATTGAAGATAACACAACTCTGACACTTTTACCCTTAAGCCACCATGTCTAAGACTGTTTTAAAAAAGAAAAATAATTTCCTTGTCTCACTAGAGGATTATATTAGGCTTACGGAACTGACATCTGCTTGGCAGAGAAGATATCAATGTATCACCTGTAAAACTCATTCTTTTCTGAAGCTGATGCATTGAAAATATGTCTACCTACCTTAAACCGTGCACTAAAATAAGTGACCATGTGCAAATGGCTGCATGAGTGCTTACGTTGTATTTCAAAGCTGAAGTACTAAATAGTAAGTCCAGTGTTCCTGGTGATCCTCAGAGAATATATATCTTTAACCCAGACAATGAACCATGGTTTATGTCAACTATTTTTAAAATTAACATTCTAGTTTGAGTTAAACTCACACAAGTGTACCAAGAGATTTCAACAAGAATCTCTTGCCATTACATTTGCTGGATGCCATATCATAGAATTATAGAATCACACAATAGTTTGTGTTGGAAGGGGCTTTTAAAGGTCATTAGTCCATCCCCCTGCAATGAACTGGGACATCTTCAACTAGACCAGGTGGCTCAGAGCCCCATCCAAACTGTCCTTGAATGTTTCCATGGATGGGACATCAACCACTGCTCTGGGCAATCTGTGCTAGTGTTCCATAACCCTCATTGTAAAAAATATGTTTCCCCTATGTAATTTGAGTTGACCATTGCTTAGTTTAAGCCATTACCCTTTGTCCTATTGCTTAAAAATTCCTAAAAAGCCCCCTAAAACATTGAAAACCTGCTAAAAACTCTCCCCTGGAGCATTCTCTTCTCCAGGCTATGCAACCCCAACTTGCTCAGACTTTCTTCATAGGAGAGGTGTTCCACCCCTCTGATCATTTATATGGCTCTCCCCTGGCCCTGTCTGAACAAGTCACACCTTTCCTGTGCTCAGGACCTCATAGCTGGATGCAGTACTCCAGGCGAGGTCTCGTGAAAGCAGAGCAGAGAAGACAGATGAAGTAGAGTAGAAGACTGATTGCTTTTTATTTTGATATTCCTTCATTTGTGCTTTTAAAATGGAGCTCATTAGCTATCATATAGCAACCATCATAGATATTTTTTTGGTTTTAACAGTGCTCTGACTGGAAAATCTGTGTATTTTTAAGACATAGTCAATAGCATTTAGTCACAGGTCTACACAGTGAAAGTATCATGCTGACCTTGCCAACACACAGTGTTTCAGTCTTCAAACTTGCATATAGCAGTTTTTAACTTAACTTGTCAACAACTTTTGAGCTCACATCTCGATTAAATTATATGAGAATTAAGTCAAATGCTATAAAGCCAATGTGTGCAAGAATGAGTCTGGATGGATATGTCTGATGGATAGTTGTCTGTCTTGTTAATTTTATTTTGCTGTTTTCGTGGAGATAAATTAACCTAAGGATAAAATAATGTATCATTAAAATGTATGCTATTCTTCATTTATGCAGCATGCAAATGCTGAATATGCAATTCTCATGTGTTGCTCATATAAACCTAACTATTAGAATGAGTACTAGTCTGCACTTAAACTAGGCAATAGATTTGAAACTGATGTCTGCATTCATAAGCTAATAGATAAAAACTAATTAAAGGGGGAGGTACACAAAAATATATTATCGCATTCATAACAAATGCACAGAATCTTAAAAATCTCAATATGGTAAACAGATCATTTTGAAGAACATTCTGACTATTTGTGGGCAAGAAAAAAAATTGTTGGGTTTCATCCCACTTTTTTTCTAAATTTTATTTTATAGTGAATTCATAGAGTTAAGAAGAGAAATAGTAAATCTTATACGGAAAATTCTCATTAACATTTAGGGTGGATGGTGCTGCAACTTGTCCTCTGTGTATTTCTGACCCCCTGCTTTATCAGATCTTTCGTCACAAATGGTTTACATGGTGATTTTATGATCTTATGTCTACTAAGAGTAACGTGATTCATATTTGGTTTTCATCTGTGCTGATATGAAAACGTAAAGAGAAGTTTGTAGAAAAGAGTTTTTGAGACACTAAACCATGACAATGTCCTATTTTTCTCTTTTTAGAAGAAAAATGTTGTTCTCTGGATACACAGAGATTTGAATATGTTCTCTTAAACACATGGAATAAATATTACAAAACTTGCAGTATTGTTTTTTCTTAGTGTGATAATTCTAATGACAGTCCTAAGGTTTAACTTATCCATCACTGAAAAACATTTCTGACAAAATTAATTATTATTATCATTATTATTATTGCTATTATTATTATTATTAAATAAATAGTAAATCAGGGAGTATCAAAGGCAGAGAAAATGTCTAAGAGTGCTTTGCATCAAATTATTTAAACACACTCCTTTTCATCCCATCTAACTTTGCACATCTAATTGATCTGCCTGAGATATTGGCATAATCATTATAAAGAGAATAGAGGGGTAATATCAGCACATAAAAAATTGAATGTGTATCTTCTTTGAGTAGACAAGGAGTTCCATACAGGAGTTGTAACTTGAGCAAGTGCTTCAAAATTAGGATTCCCTTGAGAAAATTGATGTTATTTAAATATAACAGTAATCTCCCCTCAGAGATGCCGGTTCTGCAAACACCTATCACGTGTCCTTTAGACAATGGTAAAGCTGGTTCAAAAAGTTTCTAACTGGACTCCAGAAGTTCCAAGAGACTCAGATGCTACTGGATAGTGTGACTTTTTGGGGAGAACATCTGCACATGTAACATTTCAGGAACATACATTTGTGGAGATACTTTTTAAAAAAAATTATTCTCATATTATGATCAGAACATCACTATGTTTTACTTGTGTGATTCAGGACAACTTTGCTGTAATATCCTTCTTTTTCTCTATTAAGTGAGAATTATTGCTACTGAGCCCATACGGGGACACAGTAACCAGTATTTACCTGTGTTTAACATATTTACCTGTGTTTGTAAACTTGATCTCTGACACAGATTAATCACAGTTCATGTCTCTAGTCGTAGAATGCAGACTAATTGATGTCATTCCATGCTACACCTTCACATATGCACTGTCAAACCTTGTTTGACAAAGATAAAAGGAACTAGAGAGACAGACATCCCACACTTTGGTACACACTTTCACGAAAGGAGAAATGCTGACCACTTCAGTCAGTTCTTAAAATAAATAAAAACCTGCAGGTTTTGCAAGACAAGACCTATGGTAATACATACAAGCAGGCATTTTTCCGAGTCACTGATCTGTTTCATGGTGAGGGGCAACACTTGTCAAATCCGTGTTAAGCTTCGCTGATTTTGAGTTTCTGTTTCATTTTAACAAGATGCATCTATTGCATTTTCAAAACTGGAGCAAAATTAGCTACAAGGGGGCTTTAGAAGAAAATTCTGTTCCAGCGTAAATGGAAATGGCATGGCAATGCCTGTTTTTAGAAGTGTGGGGTAAACCATTCTTCTGATATTAATGCAGAAGAAAAAAGCTAAATTCCAGTTCTCCTCAGATAAAATCCTGTCTAGCTCTACACAGCTCTTCACAGCTACCCTGAGGAGTGAACAGCACTTGTAAATATTGAACAAAGGCACTCTTTAAGGTTCTGAAGCTACTCGTAGGCTCACTCAATTTACATGGACAGTCAAAGTACTCTCACATGTCATACAAGAAGCTGGAACACAAATCTCTGCTGGTCTGGGTTTAGTTACATTCAGCTAAATGTGGCTGCCTTTTTTTTTTTCCCCTGCAATATAACGTCATTAAGTTAATTTTATCATATTGTCTACAATTCCAGTGTTTACTTCAACAGAAGGAAATTTTTGTTTGAACTTCACATCTATTGTTAGTAAATTAACACCTTTTCACCTATATTTCTTACTTAACTGTCTGGGTAACTGCTGCAAGAGGAAGTAGATCTCGAAAGTAACACATTGGTTGAAGTGGAAAAAGCAAAAGAAATACATTGCGAGAGCTTTCTTCTATTAATCTTTTGAACAGTGGTAGTGCTGTTTTCACGCCTACAATACACTCAGATGTTTACAGATAAATAGCATATTGTTTCACACAGGTCTGCTGTTAGTTTCTTTGTTAGTGAAGACAAAGTTATGCCTCACGGTCCTTATTGCTTATTTATTAAGAAATTTTTGTTAATTCAGATCAATTTTTTTCTGGTCATTAGTCTACCTGAGCACAAATCTACCTATATATATATGAAATACCTACAAAAGTATTTAAGAAAATGCCACAAATAAAAATGTGATTTGTGTTGACCTTACCTTGTGTACAAAAGTCTCTCTAAGGTCAAAGGATTTTTCTGTACAAGTATGACCATACAATTGTAAAAGGTAAACAATTATCAAGGCAATGTCAAATTTGATGTCTGCATGTTTTGCCTCAGCCTAAAATTTAGTAATCTATTGTTAGGCAGTCATCTAGTTTTCTTCCACAGTCTGTGCAGAGGAACAGATAGAAGATGTCATCCCATCTAAGATATGTATATGTATGGATGGAAATTTCCCATCCCTCTCCACTTATTATAGAGGGATGATTTAGGTTCAAAGTATCACCAGTAGTACACGTCAAAGATAAACATTATTTCTTCTGTGCTTTTACCAAAAGAAAATAAAGTATCTGTCACTGACTTCAAGAGTAAAAAGAATGTTGTAGTGAACAAGTGTATAAGCTAAGTATCTTTGTATTCCTACATAAATATACACAAAATTATGGTGATACATATATGCATGGTGTTCTTTCTGTTAAATAGATATACTGAGCATCCTTTCTTCCCAGATTTTGCAAATTTCCAACGAATATTATGTGCTTTTTCTTCTTGTAACCAATGACAAGCTAAAACCCTATTATTATGGCAGTTACTGGTCAGCTGATGTACCTTGTTTACTTACTCAGAAAAAAATCCTTTTTATTCTCTTGCTTTATAACTAATGCATGAAACCAATAGAATGATTATGACTCACTGTTTCCACACTAAGCACTCAGGACTGTTGGGGAACACTATTTTGAATATGCTAATGAAAAGACAGTCAATTTCTTGCAAATTTTATTTGCAAAATAGAGACCTTCATTAAGTATGGAAAAGTGCTGTGAATTCCCCCTTCCTCAGAAAGAGCTTTCTAAGTTACTGTTGCTATGGCATCCTTCACTTACTTCATTCCCACTACTGCAGAGGATTCAACAACATAAAAGCAGGTGCCTTTGACTTTGGAATTGCTCATATGCTTTAAATTAGACATCTGCTAAAAGGTCTTATTGAACAAGACTTGCTGTCTCATTTTGCTTATCTTTTCAGTTTGTAAGAAGGACTATATAATAAATGTTCTTTGTACAAATGGCAAGGTATAGTTTCTGTTTTATGGCTGGATATAGGCTGGATTTTGTTGTTAATAGCCATGATATTTTCAGAGTAAATAGCTCCACGTGAACCATGCGCTAGGACAATGTAATGACTCAGAATACATTGTAGAAATTCAAAATGGCTATACTCATATGAAATTGTTATAGAAAATCACAGTATCACAGAAAATAAGGCAGGATTTTGAAAGACATAATATTCAATAACCGTAGCAGCCTAAAGTACATCTCCTTTAAAAAAAATTATTTTTTTATATATATTTATTTTTGTTTCAGGGCTTTTTGTGTTTGTTGAGAGTATGATCATACAAACACTTAAGCAGAGTAAGCTGTGACTAAGGAACAGGAAAGAGAGAGGAAGGGAAGAGGCAGAGGAGCAGAACTGAAAGGTATTGAGTTAATATTGCTGCTGGTTAATTTTGTGAAATCACAAACTAAGGCTACAGAAAACCTAGAAATGTTACAGAGTCTATTCCTTTCTTCATCACATGATCATGTTGACAGCTTATTTTTAAAGACTTGAAATGGTAGAGATTGGACTAAGTAATTTGCTACTATGATTGTTTTTCTCTTCAGGGAAATATAAAGAAAAAATAATATGCATGAAATGTTAGTATTTCTATTATTCTTACAGTTAGTATCAATCATCATTCTCTTTGCTTTTACTGCACGAGTCCTTATTTTTAAAATAAGTGTGAGCATTGGAACACGGAACAGTACTAATTTTTTATACATAATTAAATATATATAAAATACAGTGATCCATTTCAATTGTATAAATAAATATAATATTTACCCTAAAAATAAAAAAAATAATGTGGACTCATTAAATTAAAAAAAACACTGCTTTGAGGAATGTAATTTTTATGACTTTGCCAACTATTACTTTTGTGACACAGATAGGAAATGAATTGGGGAAGAGGAATGTATAAAAATCATCTTGTTACACATAAATTTCTTTTACAGATTTCAGTGACTTGTCATCCGTTTTCTACTTCCCAATTGTAATTCTGTAAATTCTTTTCTTCCTAATATAATTCAATTTACTCTGTGCTTGACATAGGCTAAAAGGCAAGGACTCTTTTGCTACAGGTGGCAGCGCTAGCTTATTATAAGAGCTGATGGGCTCCCTCTCTTGAAGGAATTAGATATAAGGATACCTGGGAAGAACATAGTTCCTATGAAAAATAATTGAGATCCAAAATACAACCATATTTTTCTTATGAGGAAGAAGATAATTTTATTATTATCTTCATGTACATTTTCTAAAATCTAGTTAGGAATTAATAGACTGAAACCATAGCTGCATTCTTAATTACAGAAAAATAACCAATTCATAAAAAATCCACTGAAAATTAGAACACATTTGTAAACTTGTAGAACTGTTTGTTTTTCTAACGTGAAACTCTCCTAAACTTAACTTCCAGAGCATCAGTTTCTAGAATATTTAAAATCTGCCACAGTGATACTGACATTCATTAAGGACTTATTTGTTTTGTTCTGGCATTCAGTTGTATGCTACCACTGCTGTTCTTCAGCTCAATACTCCAAACAAATTGTACTGAAGAAATACAGTCTATGGTCCCTTTTGTTTTTTCACTTCACCTTCTTTTACAACACAATCTTTCCTCTCAGTGTCCTCACCCAGTCACTTGTGAAGGGGTCTTCTATATATTGCCCACATTCTTACATTCCTCTTTAGGCGTTTTAGGTAAGTATTATGGAATCTTTAACTTTTAAGAAATACAGGTCAACCTGGAATACATACTGTGCCACACCGATGGTTACTGTTTTATGAACATTCAATGGGAAATAATTCCTCCTATACATGACTGGAGAGCTAACAGTAAGAGCAATTACTAAATTTGATGCTAATGAATGAAAGCTGCAGGTGAAATTTAGCTGTTCCCCTTTTTCTATCCCATCTTTCAATTTATTGTTTCAGACACTAATGATTAAGGAAAACAAACAAACAAACAAAAAAAAGGCAGAAACTTTAGAAGTTCATTTGAAAACCCATCCAAAGATCTACAGCTTTTTATGCAAAGTAGGGGCCAATTTTAATTTTAAAGAGGATGAGCTTTTTTTTTTCCTGTGTATGTATGTGGTGCACAAAAATTTTGCTATCAAAATCTGAGATGAACATACCAAGTATCTCATATTTCTCAGTAAACTACAATCCAGATTTAGAGTACTGTAAAAATCTTAATCCTATGGAGATCCCCTCAAAGTGATTCTTCAAAGAAGCACTTCTGGGGCTTTATTTTGACAAGCCATACCAGAACCACATGTAAGCAACTGCCTTCTCTTGCCTACTTTTTTTCTTCTAGCAGCTCATCGTAGGCTGGAATTTGCCCACTTTGTGATCACAACATAGGTAGCATATGTCATAGGTCTGTATATATGTACATATGTCTCCATTCTATATGGTCATATGTCATATATCATACCACCTCATACACATTTCTAGGTGACTCAAAGAAACCTTGCCTCCCTTAGGGAACTGTGTATTCAAGGTCTCCTTCATAGCAACTGCTAAGGCTGGAAAGTGATCCTGTATAACCACTCTAGCCTAAATGTCAGAGGAGAAACATTTTTTACCCTTCTTGCAAGCTGGGAGACATATGAGACCCACTGGGTGTCCATATGCCAAAATATGAGATTTTGTCCCACTATATTTCTGAAATTTCAGTGAGAAACCCTATTTGCAGCAAAGATACTAGTAAAAACCTTATTTTCTTCTGTGGAGCCAGTATATGAAAAAAAAAAGCCAAACCAAACCCACAGCTAGAAAATCAATGGTTTATTCAGTAGGGAGAAATGAACTTCCCTTTTCCTCACCCAATGATCACTGTGTGGGTAATTGATTCCTTAAAAGACTTGGGCTTCAACACAACTGCATTAGAGGATTTCAGTCAAGATCAGTAGTTGATTCATTTGTGATAGCAGCTTGAAGTAGAGTGCTTCTCTCTTGATCCCTTCTAAAGCCTTTCTTCTCATGTTTGTTAACTTTCCTTATGTTAAATATTTGTCATTGTGATAAGCTTCAGTTCATTGTTTCATTAATCATCACCAACAAGCAGTAATCTTGACCATTGTAGAAGCTTTTTTTCTTCTGACTTTCACAACACACAAAGAAAAAGAGATGGTTTTGTATTTTTTTAATGTAATATAAAGTCTGATAGTTTAGATTGAATTAACCTTTCAGTATAACATTGACATTTATTTTTCTGACCTTGCTCTGTTTGTTATCTGTCTTCAAAGGTTTAACACCTTTCCCACGATACTCCACCTGTGAGTGAGGTACCAATCATAAATAACAGGATAATATGTTTATTTCATGTGTATAAATCAGAATCAGGTGGGTGAACAGCTGAGATTCATTCACACATTTTTAATAGGTCTGCAAAGGCTATACAGTCAAAGTGGAAAATAAGGAGTCAATGAAGATTAAGCATTTTGATCAAACTCATCTGAAAAACTGTCACGAAGGGAAGGAGGTTAAAAAAAAAACTTCAGAGAGACTGGAAAGTCACTGATAATAAGAAGGGGAAATAAGAGTGATACACAGAGTGATAAGGAGGTGTGTGTGATCCTATACAACTCAGAAGACCTCTTGAAAGTCCCATACAATTCTGATGGTGAAGAATATAAAGAAGGGGCGGGTCTGTAGTTTTTCTGCTCTGTATTTTTGTTCTGGCTGTAACTGTGAAAACTAGTAGAAATTGTTGAGACCCTTGGCTTTCATGAGCTTCAATTACTCTGTATCCTTGGAGAGGTTTATTGTAAATCATAGTAATCACATGCCTGGACTTCTGGTAAATGAGTGTCGTCAGGGTATATGTCTGGAAGAGAGGCATTAGTCCTAGGACCTTGGCAGTCAGATTAGAAGTTCCTAGTCCTCAAGAATGATGTTAAACAGAGGACCTTTGAGACATCATATTTAAAAGTCTGAAGACAGACTCAGTAATTGGGCTTTATTGAGACTCAAAAAGCTTAAAAATTCACATGTTCAGTGGGAGAAGGAACCAAACAGCCTCCTGAATGATCAATAAAGGCTGCTCAATGAAGGTTTGCTCACAACAACGCAGCCAGATATCTTGAAAGCAAAGCACAACAAAAGAAGCATTATTTTAGAATGAAAAGCAGAAGCTTAGCTCAGGAGAAAACAACAAAGCCCTTAAGCTTTGGGCTGACACCAAAGACCCCTGTTTCATTTTTGAGTTGTTTTCCTTTTCTTTACAGTAAAACCAGCCTCTCTTCTAGTTACTCCATTTCAGCCACAGTTATTTTAGAAATAATTGCATCACATAAATCTCTTCCTGGTGTCTGTTTTTGCCCCTTTCCTTCCCTGTCTGCAGAACCACAGAAAACACTTTGATGAGTTCAAGTGTAAAACAAAGAAACAAATGTACATATTTATTTTTCTTGTCATCAGTTCATAAAAACTTATATTTTCATTATCCAATAATATCTTCTTTTATGGCACTACATTTTTTCCTTCTATCCACCTGTCATTTATCAGTTTCAGTCATATAAAGCAATGGAAAGCAGTCAAGCCGAAAGATCATAAATAAGTGTAAATGATAAAAACGGTGCTTTACATTAAGGCACTGGTTGCATGACCAGTAACTGGTTACATTTCTCCTTCCTGTCAGTGTGATGTCTCTTGGTTGAATGGTAATGTGCAGGGACTGCAAGACCTAGGTGGGATCAATCAGAGTTGGTCATGCCCTCAGGGCCCCCAAAGGTAAACTGGATCAGACTGTGAATTAAGCTAAAATTTAAATTGACCACAGAAAGAAAAAAACAGTCAAAAAACTCCAGTACTTTTTAGTGAATATGCTCCCATAATCTTGGTCTTTTTGTTTATACAACTTCAAAATTTGTCCTCTGAATTACTGCTGTTGCTGCAGAATACATTTATATATACTGCATACAAATACACAGTTGAAAAACAGATTTCTGAGCACTTAGAGCCTGCAAGGAACATGTACTTTTGTGTCCTGAATAGAATAAATAAATAGAGTAAGTGAAGTTATCCTATATAGTTGCTAAACTTCAAAAGCTCGAGAGAATCTATGGAATACCTAATATTATGATTCTTTATGCTTAAAAAACAGTAAACATAAAAAATTGTGTTGTCAAGCAGATTCTCCTGGATGTCTTACAAGAGCAGACTTTCTCATGTGTTTCTACTTTTCCTGAATTAATAAGCTCAGAAAATTCAGTGACAGAACCATTTCCTTTGTATATTTGCTTGTGGCTCTTTCCTAAAAGCAGAAAGCACTGCAAAGGTACTTAAATGACAAGTGGATAAAAACTCAAAACCAAACCAAGTTTCCCTAACTTCTGGAAAGGTTTGGGGTTACTCTCATGTTAATTTTGTTGCTTTTTCTAGCCCAGGTGATAATTCCTTCAAAAGCTTTTAATGTGGAATAAAGAATCAGCAGGCTATTTTAATTTAGCATGAGGAATTTTCAAGGCAAATAACAGAGTTATTTGTACAAGCTAAGCAAATATTAGAATGTATAAGAAGAAACAAACCCAAGGGATGCAAAGTTAATGTCACAAACCATTACAAATCTGTAGGGACTAATGAGGGAGAATCTATAAAAGCGAATGCAGAAACACGCAGAAAAATGTCATCAAACTATTGCAAAGAAGAACAAAAAGTTTAAAATGTCATTAGAGTGATTTAAAAAAAAAGAAGCAAAGTGCTAGTTCAAAGTCTAAGTTATTAATAGAGCACCCATGACCCAGACTTTACCAAAATCTCCATTTTTACTAAGCCACTAAGAGCTGCCCTTCAGAGTTGTGTTCATCTTGCAAGAGTAAGTGACCTCTGTAGATAAATAAATAAGAAAGGCACTGTGAGTATTTAGAGCTTTTATGTCATCATTGTTATTGTCCTGGAATAATTATAGCTTACATTCCCCTTGACATTTGCAGGCCGAGTTCTGGATAAACCATGGAAGGGACCATAACCACAAAACCCTCTTGTGACTTCACCATGCCTATTTTAAGACTTCAGGAGGTGGTCATCAGCATCCCCTTCAAAAAGACGATTTGAAGGGCCAAAGATTGCACTTTAGATAGTGCTGTATTTTATGCTGTAGGTGTACATTCAGGATTTTGCAGATGCTGTGTAGGTGCCTGCTTTTGCACTTGCATGTGACAGAGAGACAGAACAATGCACAGCAAGCACACTCAATGCAGGCTCTGCCAGTAGAGCTCATGGACACAGCAAACATCTGACTGCTTGCTCTCAGCACTGAAAGGTTTTGCATTTGAACCAAAAAAACTGAATTTTATCCCTCCAGCAGCCCGAGGTGACAGAGTTTAGGATTTAAGCTGCAGGCAAAGGAACTGGGCTGAGACTAAAAAAATAGTGTGATAGTGCTCATAAAAATTCTGAGGCAGGGGTCTCAGAACAAGCCTAGACTGCCCAGAGGGAAGGCATCATCACAACCCACCCTGGAGAAGAAGTCTTGCTTTGTATCATTTTTAGAGAGTTTGGATTGAATTGTGTTAAGACAAAGTAGAACCAGCATGTATCTCTGTCGTTTCCTGGATTTAATTTCCTCTGTAGGACAACTCAGATTCTCTGTGTTTTAGTGAGAGAATTTACATACTTCTTTTATCTTTACACAGCTTCGATAAAAGAAAACAGATCTTAAATTGATTTTAAAGGTGGACTTAATTTTAACGAGGCCAGCTTGGAGTAGACAGAGGTGGTTATGGCTGCAGAAACTATGCATGGCAAATAACCATAGATGTTTGGGGTCCTGGAAAACCACACTGACTGTTACCACAACTGAGGGAGCAGTCAGCATATACGCCCTGGCAGCAGCTCTGGGAGAGGTGAGAGAAGCCCCTTCCAACAGCAGTAGTAATTGTCTTCCCTTTTCCACTCCCAAATTTGCAGACTCTGATTGCTACGATGTTTTCTTCCTCCATTCTCTTCTGCTTCCTGGGTACAGCTCGCTATTCAGCAGATGATATCATTTACTCTTCTGAAAAGCCCCAGACTACCTCTGAATTCATTATTTTTGCCATATAAATGATTGACCTAGACACTATCTTGACTTACTTTGAGTAGAACTGAAATAAGCCATTTCAGAGGTTCTATCCAGATCCCCATCTTGAGGATACTCTGTGGGCTGTCCTATCCCAGGGTCATAGAGTCAAATGGTAATTTAGGTCGAAAAGGACCTGCGGAAGTCATCTAGTTGGACTTCCAGCTCAAAACAGGGTTGGGATTCAAGTTAGGTCTAGTTGCTGGAGGCCTTTTTCAGCAGAACATTGATTATCTCCAAGATGGTGCCTAATCCAGGGGGAAGGAAAGTGCTGATCTTCTGTCTTGGGTTTAGGGGCATCTTAGTCAGCTGCCTCAGACTGTATGCTAACTTTCAAATAACTGAAGGGAGTCCAGAAAAAAGCCATTTCAAACTATTGTCTTGTACCTCCGTTTCTGTTTGAGACAGTGCCACCGAAGAGTAAAGAATGAGAATGTGAGATGGAAATGCAAAGCTTAGGATCCCCATCAGGAGTTAGCGTTTTACTTTAGTTCTGCCTCAGTTGTGAAAGGAAATGTTACTGTCAGCCACAGTAACATTTCCCAGTGCCTTACTCTGGGAGGCTCCCTTTTCAGTGTGTGTGTTTCGTGGACCACCATTTTCCAGAATCCACCTCTCTTGATCCTCTTTATGTTAAGTGTCCTGGGCACTTTATTCAGGGATTGGGCTTCTGATCAGCGGCATTGTAGCAATAATCTTCAGAGAAGCTTATATGTCATTATATCAAACCCTTGACTATGTAAGATTACAGTCTTTAATTCTTACCTATTTGAAATTACATATAAGTTTTATCAGGACCTCAAACACCTTGACAGTGTTACAATTGTTTTATTATTTCAGAGATTTCAAAAATAAATTTTAATGCTATGATGTTGTATTTTATTCTCTATTAGTGGACAGTTTGCATCGCTACCAAAGCTCAAGCAAGTTAGTAGGCATTAGAATGATTATTTTCCACTAATCTATTCCTTCAACTTTAAAGTAATTAGCTGACTTGGGCAGCAAAACAGGACATTTCCTATAAGGGTCAGTAAATACACTCCCTGTAAGCGCAAAAGCTGATTACTTTGATATAAAAAGGGACATTATTTTGCACCTCTGCAAAGCTGCCTAACTTGAAAGCCTTATAATCTGATTTTCATAAATCCTATTTAACACATTATTATTATTTTCTTTTTAACAGGCAGCACCTAAAGTGATATCACTCTTCTCTGATGTTACCCCTTCTTTTTCATAACAGAATCCCACATCCTTGTTTATTCTTAATTTGTGTAATAATCACCAAAATGCTATATTAATTCTAATCTTTTTACATTAATTTTCTATCAAGAACAATTAGAAAAACATTGCATATACTTTACATTTTTACAATTATACTGACTCATATTTGTGTCAGATTTTAAGGTCCTTGCTCCAGAGGAAAAACAATTCTTCGCTTTCAACATCTCATGCCTCAATAAGATTTCAGTAAGTTTAACTTTTGACCTAAGGAAAGCATGCCAAAAAAAGAGAGAAAAACTGATTAACAGTTCATATTGGCAAGGTTGAGTGAACTGCGTTGTATTCCAGAATAAAGCACAGTCAGGGCAGAAAAAAACACACATTAAAAATAAAGATTGATATGAAATTCAAAGGAGCAACTTTTTCCAACTGAAGAAATTTTATTTGAGTAGAAATCCATCTTGAAAAATGGATTACTCCTATGTATCCAATACACTTGGATACTCCAATATGTCCAGTGGATAACTCCCAGAGCTGCTTTGTACAGCTGTATTTATAATGTAATAAGCAAATGTATTTCCCCAGCTTCAATTAGATTCTATTATATAGTCTTATGAAAATTAATTCTAGCAAGTCCCCTATTATACTCAAAGTCCTCTGCTAAAAGAGTTCTGTATAGGACTCACAGGGTCTACTAGACAACATTTTGTCTGATTTGCCATTGTCACAGGCATAATGTAATCCCACCCATAAATATGGCAAGTTTCACCTTGAAAAGAGTAGATACTCTCGAGCAGGGATAATTCTGTCTTTGAAGATTATTGGAAAACTTGTCTTATCTGTTGCTTCACTCTTCTTTCCAAATCTGCTTATTGGTATTTGTTGTGCCAATACTGTTCTTGAGGCACATTAATGTTCTCTCCCAGGTGCTTAACTTGCTGCACTATTTTTGTCAAAGTAAGCAAGCATTGCTTTTCCAGGCAGGTAGCTGAGAATCTATTCCTTTTGCCTGGCTAATTAACCAGCCACCTGTGGGGCATTTTGTCTACACTAATATGATCTACCAGGGGCTTACTGGCAGCAGACTGTCCTTGCTTGGGCACTCTCTTAGACACCATCCACTACCAAGGGAGAGACAGACAGAAAGAGTCACAGAGAAGCAGAGGGATAGACTCCACCCACCAAGTTTCAAAAGTGAGCTGAAGACTTCTGGTCTTTACCTCTCCTTACATGACTAAGCATACCTCTTCTACACCTTCCTGCCCCCAACCCTCTGCTATTTTTTATCCTTATTTCTCAACAAATTTTCAAATTGATCCCTGGTTTACTTATATGTCCACCTGTGAACATATTTGTGCCTGTGCTCAAAAAAGAGAAAGGAATTTCTCCTAGAATAAAAGAACAAAACAGATAGTCAGTGATGTTCTGTGATGTTTGCACATGAAAATTGAGTCTTAAAAATATGACTTTAAAGTTGATAGTGTTTGATACTGTTCCCAGCTTCCATGTGATTTTAAAATCATTTTGTCACATTGTAGAACTTTTTGTGGTACAGATTGGTAATTCTGTGAGAAAAATCCCTATCTTCGAGAGAACTTCTCATGAGCTGAAGATCAGAGTTATCTGGGAACATTTTCATTAGAAGATGGAATTCTAGGTAGGTTCTCGAGAAAATAAAAATAAATTAAAATGGGTTGTTATGACTTCTGAGGTATGATGACTAACAGTGTGGTGGTAGAGCGGTCTTAAGCTTTCATTCAGTTGCAGTGCCTTCTTATCCTTCTTCCTTTAACTTCACAGACAAGCAGTTGATGTTCTATGAGCACCTACTAAGATTCTGTCATTGCCCTTTATCGTGACCTAAATATTGACTAAAAAGTGAATACAACCGTTATTAAATTGTAGGGCTGTTTTTATTTCTACATTTTAAACTTCAAATTTATTTGTTTGGTTAGTTTTTTTAATTATATTTATTCTATTTCCCTTCTCATGCTAAGGGCAAAGGTAGATTTTTTTGTTAACAGTAGTACAAAGTGGGCTGGGCAATGACTGATTTTATCATAGCAGATATTTCTGTTTGTCTCCCTAATGGAGAATGGTAGAGTAGAATATTAAACTCCTGTGTTGTGAAAATAAGAAAATGTCCAAAGGCGAAGAATCTGAGAAAACATACATTACCGATTTTAACAAGTGGAATTCCTGTGTCATGTCCTTTAATCAGCAGAGCAAAAAGATAGCTGCTCGCTTTTACAGCTGACTTCCCATAGGAGCTCTTTACTTAAGGAGCCTCAGCATTCCCTGTTCACATCACTCACCTGTTAGAAAGAACTCAATTGTTCACATATGAAAATAATTTATGAGGATAATTTTGTGAGCTAACTGAGAAAAATAAGTGGAAAACCAACTAAAGTACTATTTAAAATGAAAAAAATCCTACCTCCAGCTTTCATCTTTCAGAGAGGTGGATAATCTTTCTTGGTCTTGAAGAGGTATGTAGGTTGTATGGCAGCCAGGCCTAGAGCCAGCTTCTTCAGTGAGCTGATTTCAGAACAAAAAGCAAGCATTTCTCTTCCTCCCACTACTTTTTTGCTACCTACAGATATTTAGTGCCACCTCCACTTGCTGTCTATTTAGTGACATTCATCTAGTCATTCCAGTTCTTTAATTTTAATCTCTTTTTAATCAAGTCAGCCCATATGCCAATTATTTATCAGTTCTTTAAATCTTCTTCTGATCTCCTTTTAACTTTTAATTTTTTTCAATTAAAACCATTTTTGTAGGAAGCTTAAAATAATTACACCTCTATTCACCAGCTATCTTTCTAATTAACAATGATTCCGTTTCTAAGGTCTGTGGATGACATGCTGCTAAGTACAACAGCTTTCACATTTAATAAGAAAAAGGAGTCACTAAAATTTAAAGGGGGTGTGTGGGGGGTTTTTTTAATTATTTTTTTTGTAATATATTATCAGAACAGGCTTCATTTTCTATCCAGCTCTAATAACTGTAACATCTGAACTTGCACATTACAAGATAATAATTTTATTTCTGTGATTTAAGCTACTATATGCATATATCTGTACCATGAAAAATTTATACTACTAAATTTTATGATCAAGATTTGGAAAAACATGGAATGCAATTTTATATGCAGTGTTCTGGGTTTTGGTGTGGGTTTTTTATGCTTAATTCTCAGGATATTATTTTAGTTTGATGCTTAAATTTGGATTATAAAAGACAAAGTCAGTTATTTAGAATAAAGCTGTTTAAAGAGAAAGAGTTGTGAGACTCACCTCAAATATTTACCTTTTCTCTAATTTTAACTTGTCTGATTTCAGCTTCCTGCTGCTGAACTGTAGTCTTATTTCCTAGATTTTCTTTTTCCTCTTTAAACTATGTTTTAAACTTTCCTCTTTAAACTTCTTTAAACTTTGAGATCTGTCTTCTCTAAATGGACAGACTTCAGATGTCTCTACCTTCAGGTCATGCATTCCAGTGCAATTGTCATTCTTGTGATTAAGATCTGAACACCCAATAGTTTTTTCACCACTTTCTTGAATGCAGTGTAGAGCTGAACACAGACTTCCAGGCTACTCCAAAAGTAAAATAGATTCTCTATGTTAGTAACTGTCTATAAATACAAGATTTAGCTGAGCCCTTTTGTTCCTGCTTTGCATTTGGAGCTCATATTCAGGTAACTCTCCTGAGATGTTTCCTGGACAGTCTGTGGGAATGCTTGTATACCCTATGCTTGGAAAAATTGAGGTGCCTATGTGAACTACTGGGGTGCTTTATGGCATTGGTAAATAGTAGGAAGCATCTCCATAAAGAAAAGAAAGAGCATCCACATGTCCAAGAAGAAGCGTTGGTTTTAATTTTTCAAAAGGTCTGGTTGCTTGCCACATTTATTTTAACTTTTCACTAAGTCAGCTGTCAAACATTTGAAGATAAAAGTTTGTATACCTTCTAGGAAAACAAAAACAAACAAAATCTACTATATAAAAGATGAAAATGTATAACTTTTTCCTACAAAAAGATTCTGAAATAGACTACCACTTGGCTAGAAATCTGTGATGCATCAGCTCAACAAAGTTACTAAGTGCCACTGAAACTGCGTCCCTAATCATACTATATGAATTTCTCCTCTCTGCTATGTGAACTCTGTTTGTTTCCTTTGCTTTTAATGATTTATTTGTTCTTCATTGGTGTCTGGACATTTTCCCATTGATTCCTCATCCCTTTCTCACAAAACAGCTGTAAATGAAGATGTTCTGCCAAACCTCCTATCTTAACAGATCTCAGGGAAGATTCTTAACTTCTGTTAATTGGCTGGGTAACACTCCAGTGTGTAAGATTTGGCTGATTCAGGCCATCTGGCCCTTTGAGCCACTCTATGTTTATTTGCATAATTGAACATATTGTTTCAGGCTCATGCTATTTAACTGTAAGATTTCCTGGCCAGAGGCTGTCATAATACCATCCTGTACAGTCCCAAATAAACTTAAAGAGCTATATAAATAGTGCTTATGATTGTCCATTTTCTTTAACCACTTCCTAAGCCTACCCCTAAAGAGCAGAGTTTTCCCTAGATGAGTTAGGCAAGACTTCTGGAGTCTGAGTTGGGCAAGTTCCTGTCAAAACTAATAGCACAGGCTTTCTCAGACTTAGGCTCTAGCTTAGCCTCTATAGACAAGAGTTAATACTGAAAGACTCAATATTGACGTTATTGACTTAGTTTGTTATGCTACATGCTTTCCTGTTATTTTTTCTATTCAATTTGGTTAGATCATTGTTTTACTGGATTATGTCACTGTTCACCTATGTCTTTACTTTTTCTAAAGGGCATCAGAAGGATTCTACTACCCAGTACAAAAGAATGTTACCCATTACCATTAGTTGGTAGAGTGAAGAACCACCACCCTAGATCTGCCTAAGACTAGCATCCTATTTCTTATGCCATTTTATACCAAGTGAAGAAGAGGAAAAACTGCCAAGAAGAGTTTAATTCTAGGTTCTTACTTGGTTTATGGTTTTTTAGCCTTCTTAAACAGGGATGAAGCAGCATTGTTAGCCTATGCAAAGAGAAAAATTTTAAAATTTGGGAGATCTCTTTTCTTTTTACTGCAGAAAATTCCTGTATTGCTTAACCCTTATCCGTTCTAGGAGAAATGAAAGTACTGAATGAATATGCCACTGTCTTACTCTCTTTAACATGGTAACAAAAAATGCCCCGCTTTCTCTCCTCATAACAGTCTGGGTATTAGTGTCTGGTAGGAGGAGGAAGAAATATGGCTGGAGGAAACCTCATGCCCCTTATACTTGCTTCATGTTGTATGCCCATGTGCAATCCTAGGAGGTAGCCATCCAGACTGTTCTCCACGTGTCGCATTAAAACCCACAGTTCCCTCGATTCTCTAATCACTGGATCAAAGAAGGAGAGGTATTTTTTTTGCCTTTTAAGTGAGTGCACAGAGCTACAACTCAGATGCTACTGTGTATACTCTGCTCAGAAGGGTGCTTTGCTGCTTCATATCTTTGTAGACTTCTCATTTTTATTCTCCTTTTTCTGAATATAATTTCTGTTAACAGTCTGTTTGTTTGGGGTTATAACTTTTGTTTGGGTTTGTTTGTTTGTTTGTTTTGTATGGTTTTTTTTATTTTTTTGCTTCTTTTGATATTAAAAAGTGATTTTTTTTTTTTGTATGGCTTGCTATGAGACATCTTGAACCCTGAATTTGCGCATTTTTTTCTCTGTAATGTCTGGGACAACAGAAGTTGTTGTAATAAGTCATTTCACTTTGCACAGCAAATTTCTCCGCAATCTATTTTCCTAAAAGTTTTTAAAGTACCTTTCATATCTATGGCATAGCAGAAATATAGAACATCTAGATATGAATGTGATGTGACAAGACATAAATAATAAGATATATAATATAAAGATATAATATAAAGATATAAGATACATATTGTGATATAAATAGCAAGATCTGTATAAATTAAGAATGCTACTGCTTGCCATCTAAATTTAGCAGAAACCAATTTTATTCTGTTAATATTATCTAAGGAATTGTAGTATTATTTATAATACTGTGATATTCTGTACCTGCAATGTTATGATACTTAAAACTAAAGTTGTGATTTTCCATTTGTACATTTTAAGTATTTATTTCTAGGTAATGGCAAGACAAGAAAAACAGAACAATACCAATTTATAACTGCATTTAAAATAACACTGAAATAAGTTTCAAAATAAAGTTGTCCTGAATTTTTTTTAATTGCAGTATTGCATAAATTGTGATAAAATTTTCCATATTTTTTTAAAATCCTTACAAATCACTAGAGATGAAAATGGTAATCTTGGGCAGAGAGTGTGTTTGGGGTTTTTTTTGCTTCATTCATTTTGGGGTGAGGTTGTTTTCGGTTTTGTGTGTGAGTGTGGTTTTTCCTTTCTTTCTTGCCGTGTTGTTGCTGTTGTTTTTTAGGGTAGCAAATTCTTGTAATCCAACGGATTTATAAAATATAGGAGATATTTGTTAAATATTTGGCTTGATTTGTTTGTATTTTTTTGTAACAGTTGCTTTTCCCAGCATTTGATAGCTGCCTATATAACTCCTTCCAGATACAGTCTAAGGCCAAGTTGCTGCTTCTCCTCCCCCTAGAGAGGAGAAATTAGGATGCAGGTCCTGTACCAGTACAGAGGGGTGAGAGAGGTACACAATTTGCTGCTCAAAATCCCAGAGCTGTCTTTCTCATAGCTAGTGGAGAAAGAGTTGAGAGAAGACAGGGAATTCCCAAAATCTCTTCCAATTCCAAGTTCAGCCTATTCCAAAGCAAACTAGATATAGTACCAAAATAGTATAACAGATGATGATGATGAGTACAACAGATATAAAGGATATGTCCTCTTCAGCATTTTCACTTGAATCTGGAGCACACTATAACAAATATCCTGCCTGCTTCCATTCACTGTGCTTTGGTCCTTATTGCATGGATGACTCAGAGCAAACAAATTGAATTTCATTTGGATAAGAGAAGCCAAAAGGTGCATTCCCAAATTACATCTAAAACACTCCAGTGTCTGAGGGCGCTCAGTGCGTGAGACCAAGCTGGAGACAGTCCAAAGCAAAGCATCCTGAAACACATAACAGCATGGACATAAGGTCCCTGGCACAATCTTGTGATTTCTGCAGATATGTCCCCAGTTCTTCTTAATGAAGACAGAAACAATGAAACATTACCTGGACCTGCCCTGTAGTTTGATAGGATGACCTTTGTTTTACTTTACTCCCTGGTTTCCTTTCTTATTCAGCTATATGCAATACAGCTGAGGAAATATTGCCAGGCACTCTTATATTTTCTTATACTCTTCCTAGATTTGTCTCCTTTTTATTGACACTAAGAAAGGGGAGATAATATTTAAATGAAATCCATGGCTGCAACTCAAGGTGTCCAGGTTATATTCAGAAATCTGTAAAACCTGTAGAGTAACTAACTTGTTTGACAGCAGCAAAACTTTTCATCTATAAAAAGGATTATAATACTTGTCTACCCTCTAAGTATTCTGGGAATATGAATATATAAATGTTGAAATGACTTTAATGAGAGATATCGTAAGCCCACACAAAATCAAAATTTAAATTTTATCTTTATCTTTCTTCGTATGTTTTTAGGCAAACTTGGATAGAGAAATTTCTATCTGCAGAACTGTTAGAAGAAATCAGATATTTCAGATGACAAAAATTTCAAAGAGAAGAACCACTTCTGTCAAATTACTATGCAGAAAGAATAGGTAGAACTAACTTTTTTAAAAAAACCCAGCGAATACTGCTTCGTATTTCACAGTTGTCTCTACCTTCAGGAACAGATTTGGGGTTCTAAAATTGAATAGTGTGAAAGTGTCTACCTCTGTCTTACCTAAGCATTGGAATTGTGTAGGATTTCAGTCACAACTTCTATTGTATCTTAACTATCATAACTGGAACTATTCCAACATGAGGGGCCAAATGCTTCCCAGACAAGTGACATGTGAGAGATCTCCTCATGGACAAGTGCAAACACTCCAGTTATATTGGTGAGACAGGAAGCAGGACTGTTGAAGAAGCCAATTAACAGGGTTTGCACAATGCTGTGTCAATGCTGCACCTACTCTTTTGAAAAGAATATGTATCAGTTGTGGGATATTATTTCAGAAATGTCAAGTTTCTGAAGGTTTCAATCTTCCTAGGAAATTTCTTCTGGATGTTTTTTTCTGTTTCTGAAGGAGTTGAACTTATGTTTTTACTGTGATACCTTTGAGCAACACATTTTTAAGTAAGTTTACTATTAAGCTCTTTTCTCTCCTTTGGTGACTCCAGGTTTTTTTGTAAGCAGTGAGTGTTGTAACATGCTGGAGGCATGCTGGGCATGCAACTGGGCAGAATGCAGCATCCTAAAAACTGTTTCCTAGGAAAGTTTCCTGTTTTGCTATTAGTAAAGTTCATACAAATGTAACCATCATTTTTATCTCTACAGATATTCAAATTCCACCCAAGAATTATCCCAATCAGCATATAATAAATTTTAATGAAACTGAATCACAGATCTGAACTGATAGCTAATTTTTAATTTGTGTCACAAAGCTATCTCCTGACTGTAAGTTCTGCTTTACCATAGGTATAGTGTCCTGACCTGCTAGTATCTGGTACACTGTGGAAATCTAATGATTGTGCTGAATTTGACATGCAATTACATCATCGTAATCTGAATGCAGATCTCCTAGAAGACTGTAGTATTTTATTCTGATAACTGTAGTATATTTTAAGAGGCAGTCTTCAGAGAATCACAACTGAAACATGCCTTTGATTGAAAAACTTGGAAAGTTTACTTTCCTTATGACATGAATTAATAAAGTTATGCTGTGCTCCATTATGACTTGTTAGACACCTTTCTTACCTTGGAAAAAGAGATATATTTTTGCAATAAAATGCATCTACCTTTGAGTGCTATAAATTAGTAGATATGAAAACTACAGATCACCGTTCTGGCCTCCTGATAGATTTTGGCTGCCTTGTTTTCTTTGAACAGCAAATAGGTGAAAGAAACTGTATTACAGCAAAAGGTATTTCAATGCCAACACTTTTTGATGATGCTAAAGTACTACATAGCAAGGGAACATTGTGTTCATTTAAACCTTAAAGCACTACTAGACTCATGGAACAGTGTGCAAAGCCCATTAAAATGGAAGCTCTGCAGTCTCTTTTCAGCCAGTCTTACCAAAGAATAATTTCTAAATTGCCCTACATATGATGATCAGAAATATCCCTTTCATTCTTTTTCATGGTTAGAATGTGTTGATTACACTTTCATGAAAATTAATGTTTAGTAAGGCCTAAGGGATTTGTTTTTAATTGTTCTATAAGGTCCAAATAATGTGAAAAAGAATTCAGGTTTGCACTTTCTTTATATCATGATGTTGCTGAAAAGAAATGAAGAGCTTGCATTTTTTTTGAGAAGCCTTGTATTTTATAGGACCCTTACAGTAGATGTATTATCAAAATTTAAAAGTTGGACACCAGGCACACTTAATATAATTATTTAATATTTAAACTTGTCATGTAATACTGTTAAACTATTTAAGGCTGAAATTTCATCAGATCTTTAGCATGATTGGTGTTGGTTGAAAGATTAATAAGGGGTCCTTATCCACCATATTCATCCATAGAAAAATTGTTGAAAGTGTTAATGATTCACTGGTGTCACCCTTATTTCTACGAAACTGTTGATAGAAGACAATTTTAGCATGGCAGGAGACAATATTTGCTGCTGAAAATGCCACCTCTCAGCTGTAATACAAAGCCATAGACCTGGTAACTTATAGTCACTAAGTCCACACCGTTTTTCAAATGAGCAGGATCATTGTTAATCACAGCAAATTGCAAACTGTCATAATTGTATTCTTGCTTGTTCAAATACTGCTTTGCATTTACAATCAAATACGATTCACATTTCTTTCTAAAACCAGTATTGGCATATACAGTCAGCTGCATTATTCTCTACCTACGCACACCCATTTTCAGTGGTTAAAATCATATTAATAGACTGCAAAGCATTCAAATATGTTACCCTTTGAAAATAAGAGATGATATGTAATAAATATTCTATAGGAGAATGTAAGCCCAGGACAAACACCCCAGAATCTGGCTATGGTTAGAATCGTGAAGTTATGGTGCGGTGCTTTTTTCCTCTTGAAATGCCCACAGGAGAAGGTGGTCTTTAACTAGTAGGTCTATTCCAAGGGACCTCATTCACCATCGAGGAGACCCAGCTCAGCCTCCCACCTTTCAAAACAAAAATTTATTTGGTCTCACTGTGTTCTGCCAGAGCTTTTCGGCTTTGCATGGACCTACAGAGAATATTTCCCTACCCCCTTAGTTTTCAGAACCATTTAAAGGCAGGTAAAGAAATGTGTACTCCAGTCTGTTCTCTATTATACCTGTGAATGTTAAACAAGATTGAGAAAGACCCATCCAGAAACGCATTAATTGGTTAAGAAATACTGGGCTTAGGCTCTAGTATCCACATTTAGGGTTAAGATTTCATAGCTGTGAATGTCATTAAGGACTGATCAACTCTGCTTCTATTCTGTGAATTTAGCTTCTGTTTATTTGGCCAATATTAGAAGGACAATAAAACCCCAAAGAACATATTGCTTCTGGTCAATTTATCTCACTGTGTACATTTTTTAAAGCAAGATAAAGATAGATTAGGCTTGACATTGAGGTTGTTTAGTCTGTTGCTCATGAAGCTTCAGACAATATCTAGCTTTATATTTGTCCATTTTTAAATTGTGGCATGCACTGGATGACTTTTGAACTGAGAATAGAGATTTCTACTAGATTTTTTACAGTTTTAGCTTATTACTTTTTCTAATCATGGATCATGTTCCATTCATGGGACAGAAAACAGATTTGTGGAAGAAAGCAATCTACATAATAATCAAGGTAAGACAATATTAAAGAAAAACAGATTTTATTTGTAGAAGTCTTCAAATAACATGTCTGCATTATTGATTCTTTTGAGATAGTATCCACAGAACCATACAAAGATTTATGTTTCTGTTTCCTCTTTGCTGCAAATTTGTGGTATGACATAAATCTTCTCCACAAATGCTTAAAATCTATAAACAGCTTAAGAAACGGACAGACAGGTAAAAGTTCAGAATGATGAAGGCTACATGTGAATTTAATTCTGTCTTCTCTTATTTATTCTTTTAGTACAGGCCTAATTTATTCTTTTACTACAATATATGTCAAAAAATAAAAATGTAAAGACCTAGAGTTATTTTGCTTCCCAAATAAATATGAATATTATCACAGAGCTATTCTGTTCATCCTTTTTCTTTCATATTGTTTAATGCCACTCCAGTGTTCTCTTATCACCAAAAATTCTTCCTGATGTCCAAAATTTTCTCTAGAAACAAGTTTTTCAGCAATAAGCCAGGAGGAACTGGAGCCGTTTTATGTATTCATCTGTTAGAATGGATGTAGGAAAAAACTTTTATATTTTAGTTTTGTAATAATCAGCTAAAGAGACTTACATAGGGAGAGAAGCTACATCCCAGTAGATGTGCAAGAAGGAGGAGGTAGGAGAGCTTTGTTGCTATGTATAAGACCGCAGTCCCAAAGCCACAAACTTAACTGGGAGTATTACTTTTAAAAAACATACCAGACTCCAGAAGTTTTGCCCAAAGAACTTTTGCAGAGCCTTTGGTTCTTAACACCTTGAGATAGCCTAAAGAGAAGCTACAGGCTTTTCTCATGAGACACTTTTAATTTTAGGAGGAAATAAGGATCTTGCCAAAAGTTTAAAAGAGGTAACATACAACCAAGTAGAGCACTCCACAAAGCAGCAACCCAGCATTGACCAACTCACACGACTTAGCAGAATCCAACCCACTGGTTTTAAATTACCCAAAATACAAGTAAAGAAAGAGATTAAGGGAAGGAGGAGAATTAAAGATAGAGAGAGAAAACAGATTAAGAAGAGAGTTCGAAGAAAGAGATTAAGTGAAGAAACAGTATTAAACACCTACCACCAAAGAGTCCTATGGAGTCTAATTACACATAGCCTCCACAGAGAAAAAGGCTGACAGGTGCCCCTGTGCTTCTGTATTTATGTGCTTTGGCAATTCCTCCCATTCCTCCCAGGCGGAACATCTGGCACTAAGCACTCAGTGCCCTCTGGGCCAGAGTGAGGGGTGATGCAGCCAATCAGAGCCTGGGTTAGGAGTTGCAGGGGGTGTGGTGTGGGCAGTTCCCAGGCTGCCCTTTTGACTGACAGATATTCCATGTGGGCTCCATGAGCCTGCCTCGTGAGTTCCGAGGCTGTCCTTCACCCCACATACATGAGTTGGTTTGGACCCAATAATAAATAATACGTTTAACTGATCCAGTGTCTCACACTGTGCTACTCTGAAAACTCAAAACCTTGCATCTGGGAATACACAAAGAGGTCAATGATGTATATGCTAAGGAAAGAGGCCTCGCTTGGGGATCTTCATTTAAAAATGGGGTGATAGAGAGGAGCTGATGAGCCCAAGGTGAATCACATCAGTTTGATCCCTTCTAGAGATCGATAACAAAGTCGAGAATGTCATTGTGAAAGTTTTGCTCAGCTGCAAGAATTGATATAGCGGTTCATTTAAACAGGTCACCAGTAAGTTCTCAGCTAAATATGTCTGTAAAGTCTTCATTGCACATTGGCTAGGTACTCTTTTCTGAAACATGGAATGTGAAGAAATCCAAATTTGTTTAAACAAGTTTGAGTTTTTGAAATTCTAATGCAAACCTAGTGTAAAAGAGCTTCTGAAACAGCTCAGTTAGTGTGATATTTTTCTGTAAGATTCTGGAATCAGGGAAAATGGCAACACTGACTATACAGTTACTTCCTTCATCATACTGAACATTTACAACTTTAAAAGGTGATCCTGCATAATTACTTGTCCTAGTTATAGGGAAAGGAGGAGGGGTTTAGCATTGGGTGGGTATGACTAATTATGTATTGTATCCCATTTCATAATTTTTGATGGACTGTCTCTTTCAGCATGGGTAGAAGAACTGTCTTTTCCTGGTCTGAGTTGCAGAAGGGAATGGACCGGCCCCTTTTAAAGCCAGAGGGTGGAAGCAGAAGCACCATCATTGTCATTTCCCCAGTGAGAGAGAGAAAACCACTTTGCTGCAAGTCGGGGTCACTGCATGAGTTCCAGCTGAAAGGGAAGCCACCCCAAACCTGGAAAAACCACTCCTCTGCTTTCACAAACCAGGCCGCAGGTCGCAACTGCCCCTGCTACAGGTTGGAGCTGCTCCATGAATTTTGCCACTGCTGCTGTTTCTGGGGGAAGAGAGCTCCAGCCCAGTATCATTACCATTGTGGCAGGAGACTTTATGCCACTGCTTCCCAAACCTCACTGACACCCACCACCACCACGGGGCAGGAAACAAAGGCTCTTGGCACCCATGCCAGTATTGCAGCAACACAACCTCTTTTCCCAACAAAATCTTCCACATTTTTCTTTTGTTTTGCTGGGAAGGGTTTTTAATCACAGCACTTTGTTTGGTACACTGTGTTTCTTTGTTATATCAGCCTCATGGTCCAGATTGGGGCAGGGGGGAGCAGAGCACCAAGTAACACATTTTGCCTTTGTTGGTTTAAACCATTTTCATCTGTAACTCAGTATTCATATATGCTAAACATTTTTCTTCACATAGGAATAATTGTTGTGATTTCAACTTCACTTTCATTGTCTGCTAGTGACAGAAAGTTCACTGGCAGAAAAACACACCCCATAGTTATGGCTATTTCCTTTGGTAAATTCTTATTCTTACTTATATTTCTCCATATTGCCCCTTCATTATTGGAGAGGGCGGGGGGGAAGAAAAAGATCAAAAGGGGAGTGACTTATTCTGAGTTCTAATTCTCCAGTGCTTGTCCAAACCCACCACGATACTTCAGTTATTATTTTAATCCTATTAAGAAAATTATGTACTAATATCATCTAGGAGTTCAAAGTTGCCTTTTGCAACAAATATTTAAAAAAAATTATAACCTGTATTAAGCAGTTGCAACATTTAATTTCAGGACATATTTAGAAGCAATAGTTTCAAAAATGAGGAGCTAATTTGAAACACCTGAAAATAATCATCAGAAAACACTGAACACTTAAATTCATAAATATAGGCCTTTTGTTTGACTGGTCTGTAATCAGTAACTTTGAAATCTTGCCCAGAACCTTTTATTGAGAGAATCTTGTCCTCTGATCAATATTTCTGTACATATTCTTTTTTGAATTAAGTATTAGTAAATAACTTTGAAATAAATACAGTACACATGTTTTACTTTCTCTATAAAACATTTCTATTTCAGCACTCTATTTAGATTTTTGTTTACTCTGATGAAGAACAAAATTTAGGAATTTGTACAGTGACCTAGTTCAGTGTCTGCTTATAGTAAAACCATTGATTTGCCATGACTTGATGCCAAGACAACCACTTACAGAATCAGTGTATTCACTTCACTATGCAACTCACTAAAATTTCCTAAATCATGGAATCATAGGATGGTTTGGGTTGGAAGGGACCTTAAAGATCATCTAGTTTCAACCCACTGCCATGGGCAGAGACACCTTCCACTAGGCCAGATTGCTCAGAACCCCATTCCAGCTGGCCTTAAACGCTTCCAGGGGTAGGGGAGCCACAACTTCTCTGGACAACCTGTTCCAGTGCATCACCACCCTCACAGTAAAGAATTTACCATGAATCCCTGCTGTATGTACTGATAGAAAATTAGAAAAATATAACATTATGAACACAGATAATACAAATAGAAAATCAGAATACAGATCTTTTAGAACACTAAAAACAGTGGCTTATGGCAAATGTCTGCTATATGTCTTCACTGATAGCAACTATGATGTTTATATCATTTGAGCATGATCTGAGGACACTCCTCAGCAGAGCAGGATATGGAGAATTTAATCAAAATCTAATCAGTGATATTACATTCCATGTTTGGCAGGAATTTGAATTACTCAGATTTTGTCAGATTTGGCTGATAATACCCTTCCAGTAATGTTGGTTTAAGACTTATGTTTTCTCACTCAAATACATCCTGGAAACTCTGATATTCTCAGTGTAATGGGACACCCAAGTAAATCAAGTCCTTGCTGCAGTAGGGTAACATCACTGCATCATCTCCTATTGAATAGTGATAGGTATTTGGGATAGGAGGCAGCTATCCGTTGTGTTCGTCTACAATCAATGGAGAGTGACAGGTCAACACTGAGCATTGCCCTCTCAGAAGATCCTCCTTTAACAGCCAGAGACAGAGGAAGATACTTAAATCAACAGAGAGATGAAAGGCAGTTACTGAAGCTGGCAGTTTGATCACCCACATGCTACGTATGCTTCATATGCTCCATTGGTTTGACTACTTGAGAACTTAGCCAAAATTTTAGCTTTGGAATACCAATAAGCTAGTAACACCTACCATAGGAGTGGTTTGATGAATTTAGCCCCTTGGTATGTCTATAGATAATGCCTTCAATTTAGTAGTATTTAAAATTATTTATAAAGAAGCTTGTACATCTCTTACACTGCTCATTTATTGTGCTTATTTACAATTGAGGGTCTGTTGGTTGCTTAGAGAATGTTTACGTCATACTTTTCCTCCACTGCTTGAAAAACTGAGTAATGTCTTAGCTCAGTATTCATATATGCTAAACATTTTTCTTCACATAGGAATAATTGTTGCGATTTGAACTTCACTTTCATTGTCTGCTTCTGACAGAAAGTTCACTGGCAGAAAAAAAACACCCCAGTGTAATATAACCAGAGTATTCATTTAAAATGTCATTTGAATAGTGCCAGAAACATTTTCACTATTTGCCTGTCTTGATTGAGGATTCAATTATGTTTATTCTTATGAAAAATATGCAGGTTTCCGTGTACTTCTTGGCTACTTGAACAATTTTGTTACACAGTTTCTGTTCTGACAAAATCCTTGTGCTGTGACTCACCAATGTCTCAACCAACTGATGCATTACAGTTTGTTTTAATGGTGCTTGCTTTCTATCACAGAGAGAACAGTATACTATATAGCTTTTCATGAGAGTAAACCTTTAGTGCTTGAACCTGTTACTTTATCTTTCTTTATTTACAATGCAGAGCACAGTTTGCATTTAATAGAATAGTAGCTATTGGGTTTTTGTTCCCAGAAACACCAGCTGTACCAAGATATCTTGGTGTCATTTTAAATCAGAGAGAGTTTTCATTCTTTCTGCCTTGCACAGAATGCACCTCTGGTTTCTCATAAACACAGAGGAGAAGAAAGTATGTCACTGAGATATACAATTGCTAGAAATTTAAAATATTGCTCGTGCATATTTTCATGCAAAAGCTAATTAAAAATATAAATACTGATGTAAGTCCTTAACATCCATTTTGCAAGTACAGGGGAGCCCCAGCTAACTGGCATATTAAGATGAATTTCCTCCAGCATTTCCTCCAGTTACTCACTAATTTAAGCAGGTTGGTTAACAATAAACTACATTCCTGCCACCTTTGCTTCTACTGCTGATGTGGCCAACAATTTTTTTTCTCAGATACAACTAATTAAAAGTTCCTGCTTTACTTTAGTTTATGCTAAAAAATCCACTGTACACAAGCAACATATAATTGCAGTTGTAAGTAGTAAATTGCAGTAAGACAAGCTCATAGTGATCTGAAAAGTATAATAAGGTGGCTTAGGAGGTAGAGTTATTTTTTCAAGAGACAAGCTAACATTAGTAATGTTTCTGTCACTAGAATCATATTTTGCAAATTATTTCACCGTTGAAGTGAAATTGAAGAGCATTGGAAGATGACTTATTTTATAAACCAGTGACTTCAAATTTTCTATTTTGTTCCTCTTTTGTTTTGTTTCCTCAGAGTAGTTAGCTCTCTTCCCAAGAGTCTGGACTATATGTGACTGAAAACTTGGCAAAGGACTATAAGAGAGCAGACCAGATTTATGAAATTGGACTTGGAGCAGAAGGCTGAATTTTTTTTCTGAGAATTTGTCTGTATCAGATTTGCCTAGAAAAAAAGTAACATTTGCTTCAGTCTAGATTGTGATGGATGGTATAGCTGTTTTTATTTGTTAGCTAAAAGCCTATATGCTGAATACAGTATACAAGTATTTAAAGTACAGTGACTGTCAGCAGAGCAGGAGGCAGCCCATTTACCTTGTCTGGGTGGGGCAGAAAACATGAAACAAGGATGGCAGGAAGGAAAGAACAAAAAGAGCAGAAAATTAAACCTTAATGAGAAAGAAGGAAATATGGTAAATGAACCAAAATGAACTGTGTACAGTTTGCTTCATCTGAAAGTTGTTGGAATGCCAATGGCTTGGACACCAAGACTGGAGGAAAGCAAGACTGGTGACAACGGTATTAGTTTCAGTTCATTCAAGCACTCACTTAAAAAAACAAAATTTGAAGAACTTCAACTCAAAGCTTTGGCTGACTTGAAGTGCCATTGCAAAAGCTCCTGATAATACCTACAGAACACTTGATAATTCAGCACCAGGTTTATACTGGTTAGTGGCCCAGAAAGCATAGAGGAATGTGAGAATAATGGTTTCAAGGCTCCATTACACTGGAGTAACAATTTATAAAGTGTTATAAAATATTAAATGTGGCAGAAAATAGAGTGTAATCAAAAGTTTTATTTACTCTATTATACATTATATCATATTTCAAATAAGGAAGAATGAAATCTACTCATACTTTATTCACCTTATAATGCATACTTTACATTGAGATAGAATGCATTTGCCCTGAAGCAAGAATTTCTGCACATGAGACAAGTTACTGCTTAGAGAATGGATATTTTAGACAACACTGGTACAGACAGGCAGGAATGTAACATGTTTAACAGAGTATCACAAACTGGAGGGGCTTGAGCCTCATACTGAGCAAAGATAAAACACAGCAGCAGTATGTCAGCATCTTGTCACTCTAAGTGGCAGCACCTGTTGGAACCAACCGTGTAAACACAAGTGCATATTACCTCTTTAAAAGAGAAATTTAAAAGAGAAAATTATAGTGTGATATCCCACTTTTAAAGGTTAACAAGGCCCTCAAATAGGTGATAATGCACATTCATGCAACAAAGTAGAACAAAAGAAAGAAAATCAGTCAAAATAGAAGAAAGACAATGTTATCCTTACTTAATGTTTTAAAAATGAGGGGAAAAAGAATCAACCAAAAAAACGGAAAACCAAAACCACTACGGCTATTGGATCTTTTCTTTCTACCTAATTTATTAGGCATAAATAAATTCACTTGTCTGTCTTCAGATGCCACTTTCATTACAACTATTTTTCATTATTATTCATTATTTAGCACTTTGACACCCTAAATTTTTATTTTTCCAAATAAATAAATAGATTGTAATCATTTCAGTGGTGCAATATTCTAAATTCTCAAGGATGCACTGTTTTTAAACAACTCATAGCCTGTGAATAGGTGACTGAAGAGCAAACAAAGGAGGTAGGATTCTTATTCAATACATCGATTTCATATTCCAAAGAAGTGTTATTATTTAGCTATGTTACCTTTTATCTATTTAGCTATGTTATCATGTACTGCCATCACAGCAGAGTCTGCTATAATCTTTGCTAGGATTTAGTGAACTTTATTATTCCTGCCATGAATGTAAACTTATTGTTTGCTTTTATTCAAAGTTTGAAAAAAAAAAAAAAAAAAGAAGCTGAAATAAGGGTTTTTTTGAGAAGATTTTGAAAAATAATGATGGCATTTGCATTAGTATTCTTGACAAAAAATCCTTTGATTTCCATATTGCTATGTTTTGGTTTGTTCAGCAGATACAACAAATTTTTGGCTCATGTCAATTCAACCCTAAATTTCCTCTTTTGTACTCTGATTTATTGCCTGAGAACAATTTTATACAGTTGGGAATAACTGTATAAATGTTATATAATGCTGAGCTGCCCAGAAATTATGTATAAATATCTATTTGCTTTTGCAATGTTATGGTATTTTCTACTTCAGAGTCTGTTTAAGTGACTGAAATACTCTCACTGAACTTAATAGTGTTTTGATCAGGACCTAATTTTCAGTGCTGAGTATGGCAATAAACCTGTGCTTTCAGATTTTTTAATTAAACTTGAAGGGGGAGGGGAACCACAGCAAAAACTTTTGGCAAAAAAAGTTGATTTTGAATAGTGTATATAATATCTTCTAGCAAAAAATTGTAATTTAAAGCTAAATGTAAACACACGGTGAAGTAAGATGTATTTATCAATATAATAACTGTTTATAATGATTTAAGGTCTTACTTCTTATTAATACCTTCTCTGAGAGCAGGCCTTAGAGAAGAGTCTCTTCCTGATGAAAAGATGTGGTACAATGAACTTGGCAAGTAAATTATTTTTGACATTTTGATTTTTTTGGAAGTCTAAAATTACCTGTTACTGCATTTCTGGACAGTTACTCTGTTTATGTGAAGAATCTCTACAGAAAACACTTCTCTCTTTCTTTCTTTTTGTTCCAGTGGTTTTGGCCAAATAGAAAAGTGCAGATATAATTTCATTAAAAATTAAATTTTTTATCTATTTTAAATATCCTCCAAATAAACCCGCATTCTAGGGATATATATATGCTCAAAACTTTGTGTGGGTAATTTTACTGAAGTCAGTAGGACTACTTATATGTTTAGATCAAGTGGAAGTATGTATAACATCATGTGGTAAAAATGATTTTCACTGATGTGATTCACAGAGGGAAGTTTTAATAGATTAATCAATAATAATTGAAGACTAAGGAAATAATAGATATTAATGGGTACCTCGGTATGTACAAAAACAGCTGAAGCAAAGAGCTTCTTTTACTCATACTGAGAGAATCTTTAATTTATGAGTCATGTGATGGTTTCAGTAAAGCTTTTGCTGGCAGCATGTGATATAAGCAGAGGAGAAAAAGTTCTTAGTAAGTGATTCAAAGCTAGAGGCAACACCTGAATACTTGCTTTTGCTGAGAAGCTTCCCTGGAAATTTCCCTTCAGCATTATGATTTAAATATCTTGTCAAAACCAAGTGAGACCTATAAGTAACAAGATTTAGTTCCTTTTCCTGTAGTTCCAGGTCAATTTTCATTTTCCAAAAATGCTTTAGCAATCTTTGCATTGCCTGTTAGCATACAGTATCTTTCAACAAATTCATAGATGGCAAGAGGCAATTGGTATTATCTTAAATTTAGTTTCTAAAATCTGTTGCCATTTTCACAGGATGCTTGGCTAATGAAAAGTAATTACAGTGCACTCCAGTATAAAGCCAGGTGCAAGTATTCAAACTATGCAGCCATGCACTCTCCTATACTGGATGAAATAACAAGAGCAAGTATTAAAACTTCTAGAAAGCAGAAAAAGTAGTAATGAGCACCAATCTAATGTAATCTTAGATTTATAGGAATTTCTGATTCCCCGTGAGGATGCGTAGTATGTTTTACTTCTTTATATTGTTGATATGTTTTATTTTTGTTTCTTTTTTCCTGTCTTTTCTGGTTCTGATTTCTCTCACCATGTTTGGTATGCACATTTGTGCTTCTAGGCTTGGACACTGATCAGTGATCCGTGTGTGACAGCCTGTCCCAAACAGTACGATGCTTCTCAGACATGATCTGTTACTACTTACTTTTACCATTTTGGGCCTCTCTTGAGCAAATCTGAGTGTGAGGTCCTGAGATATAGCTAATAGTTGGATTTATGGGGTTGAATTAAGATTACACTGGGAGGGGGGGGGAAGCAAAACCAAAAAAAGAGCACAAAATCCCACCACAGTTGACAATGAGCCCATGAGAAGCAAACCCAAAAAATAATATTATTGGATCTCTGCCAAACAAAACATTTCACCAAGTTCCCATTGATAGAAGAAAAAAAGAAATTGATGCTTTTCTTCCCTTTTCTCTCCCTCCTTTTTGTTTGACAAGCAGTTCATATATGCCCTTGAGCACTTATTCCTATTGTCTCCCTTATGCCATTGTGATGTGCAATATTCTGACCTCCAGTGCATTAGAACTAGGACTGACAGAGGTTTCATGCATAATTTCACACATCTTACTTTGCTGCTTCTTCTGTCTCTCTGAGCTGCCTGTATAACCAACGGGGAGAAAAGAGCTCCTTGAGAAGACACTATAGTGCAGAAGCTCAGCAGAGTGCCCTGAATTTCTCTTTGGAGAAGTCTATCTATCCATTGGCTATTTTTGGAACATGAGAAAACCAGATTGCTTCTCATACGACATGATACGGTTTTATCTTGAATATATCATAGGAATAATATGTTCTATATAGAGTGTATATATTATAGTATATATTATTCTATATATTTTAATTATTCTATAGCAAAAATACTCCACAGATCATGAGATCTCTCATTTGAAGATTTACACACATGTATCAGAGCTTCATTCTTACCTGGGATCAGTATGCCAGATTTCACAGCAGTTGAAGAACTACAGTGCAGTACTGTTTTAAAGACTGCTTCTTTCTAGCCATAAAATAGCCTGTTAATTTAACAAATAGCAGTGAAAGTTTTTCACCATGACTCCTGTTTCTGATAAATATTTCAGGGTTCTGAAGTGATTCAAAAGTTTTAGACCATTCTATGCTTACATTTGGCACTACATACCATGTAATGTTTGTTGCATCTATCTTTTGTTTGGGTGACTACTAAGAGATCTAGCATTTGATGCTGCTTGGCAACAAGTAAAAATAGCTACATGCAGTAGGAAATAATGTAAGACCACAAAATATTTGCATTTTGAAAACCAGTCTGCTAGATGGCATTAAAAGATTTTACATGAAAATAACATATTTTATTTTTTAAAAATCCTAATATCTTTTCAACTGACTTGCGGATTTTACAATTAATTTCTTTAAGAAATATCACAGATATATTTCACAAAATCTTTTAGAAAATATTAAGTTCTATCATGTTTGAAGCACAGGTGATCTGGAAGCCACCATCTCCCAGTGTTGGCAGACCAAACGTGGCCTTTATTTCGTAAGGTTATCCCCACAAATTCATCTCAAATTTCACTATGGACCATGAGCAGTTAAGTCAAGTCTCATTTTTTTTGTGTTTGCTTAGGCTATTTTATAAACCCTGCCTGGAGTAAAAGCTGGCAAAATCAATGGAAGCTGTGATTCAGAGCTGATTCCACAGATTACTGAATCTTCTTACCTTGCTGGGCTTGTATTTTGCACATCAGAAGTGTACTGGGAGTTTGCAACAGCAACCAAGTTATGAAGAATTTACAAGGGTCCCATAAAGCCAGTTTGATAGCTGAGGAGCATAAATAAGAAGCCAGGAAAATTACACATGAGAAGGAAAGAACAAAAACGTTGCTGGAAAGGGGCCTGTGGTTGTTCAGCATAGAACGTGCACATTTTTTAGTTGTGTTTAATTACTGTATTCTTACAAATGTTCATTTTAGCCCAGAGAGTAGAATTGAATTCAAAAGGCATTTGAATATGGAAAGAAATGCAACTGAAAGCCAGAGCACAGGCTGCATACCTAAGGATTGATCCTATTATAAATTGTTTAAGAGAAAATATTTGCACCTTTACCCAGCAGAACAGTGATGTGAATGCATAATAGTTAATGCTTTTTACCACATTGGTACCTTAGTGTCTCACTCAGATCAGGGGAAGTAAAAGCTGAGCATCGTTCATATGTTTAAATGCTTTACCAAGTCAGAGTCAAAACCGGTGAGTGTTCTAGATCAAATCTGGGACAACACTTCAGCTCCAATGTTTGACTCAGCAATGTGTTGTCCCACTGAAAGCAGACTCAAACACAAACTGAATAACTCCTTTGGCTGGTGCAAGAATGTGGTAGTCCTTCCCTGAAAGACATAAGAGTGCAAGAAGAAAACAAAAAAAAGAAAGAAACAAACAAACAAAAAGGAAAGAATGAGCACATGGTTTTTGGTACTTTATTGCCAAGTACATGTGGTACTTGGCAATATCTTATTTCAGGCACTATAATTATAAATCCTAAAAAGGAAAGAAGTCCAGCTCCCAGAAGTAACATTTTGTGAAGCCCTTTATATGCAACACTCACATGACATCATGATAGTTTAATTCTTTGTGTAAATGAGGATCAGCAAAGTTAGACAGGATGCTTCCAGACTGCATTTTGAGCTCAGAGGAAAAATTTTGGATCCTCTCTAAATTTTTTTGGCACATACTGCACAATGACTGGAAGCTATTTCAATCTCCAGAGAAAATTATGCACAATCTTTCCCTTCCGTTCTTACCAGTGCAGCCTAAAACTTATTCTCCGTTCTGCCTGGTGACAATCTTTCCCATTATCTTTCACAGAGGTGGAAATATTAGGGTGAGACATGAAGAAAATAGGCATATAGCACGTAAAGAAATTTACTTGTACTAAATAGCTTCTCTGAGCCATACAGGCTCTTTAATATTGTGAAGTCCCCATGGAAATACAGTGGTTGTCCTTCCTATTGGCCCACTTACACCTGATAGCAGCATGACAAGCACAAGACACTTCTCAGAAGGCTTTCTCTGTGTCCAGTTGGAGCATTGTCTTCACAAGTTGCTAGATTGAGTGATATTTTCTGCGTCAGGGCCCAAGATGGACTGCAAAAATGTTTTGATAAGTACCCTTTTGATTCCTCACCCTTGTACCTCACAGTTATTTATTCCCTACATATTCCTCATTCTGAAGACAATAAAAAGAAGACATCCCTAGCAATGCAAGGGAAGGCAAAAACTTTTTATCAAAACTTTTTGGGTATCTAACAACCTCTGCTGATATCTAGATCAGGATAAGCTAGGGACATGATGGTGTAAATCTGCATCAGAAGAGAAGAGAAGAGAATGAAGGTGATGCTTCTTAATTGAAATTATACTTATTTTTCTTGTTTGCTTTCATTTATGTAAGAACATGTGAATGTGACACGCTTTTGTAATATGAGCTGTTCTACAAATATGTCCAACCTGCATGGGATACGTATTTTTTCATTTAATCTGTCCCTAATAAAAAACTGTCTTCAAAGAGAAGTCCATTAGGTTGTCAAAGTATTCTATTAGAGCTGTGGGTGTGGGGTTTGTTTTCTTTAAATCTCTTTGTGATTATCAGTTTGAAGAGATTTTACTACTTGCATCCTACATCATTCCAGTTTCTCACCTGTGAAAACATTCAGACATAACACTTACAACTAGAGCAGTAAATCTTTTTCTTTGCCCAGTGAATAGTATCTTCACTGGAATAGAGAGACCTTTTTACATCAATAAGATTTTAGAGGGAAAGTGGAGGAAAGAATGGGAAAGAGAAGAGATTATTGTAGAAGTCACAGTTATATATGGCTTCACATCAATATCAGCATCTTGAGGCTAAGAAAAGAGTACATTGATGCTGTCACAGATAACATGTTTCAAAACAACTGTAGAGAAACTTTCTCACTTATGATAGAATAAAATTAAAACAAAGCCTGATATTAAAACAGGCCTGTTCCTGCAAACAACTATGCCAACAAATCATATGGCTTTATCAGAAATAGATGGTCCTGAGTACTCTGGAGCTGTTTATAATTCAGCACCCAAAAATCAATATTAAAATAATCTGAGAAAAATCAGAGATTGAAGTATCACATTTATCCTTTTTATAAAACATGTCGTACTGGGAGTGATTGATTGGTTGTGGGTAGTTGATGCTTTGTAATGTGATATATAAGGTTACAGCTGAGAAGATTGTAGCTGTTAATGGAAGAACTAGGGATTAAACTAGGAGAGCAAGAGACAGAAAATTTTGCCTACAATCTTGGGGACAGAGTTAACATCACATTCTCCTCTCTACCATATTCCCATATCACTTTGGTAGTCATAATTTTTAGAAACTCTACTGTCAGGGATTTCTGTGAGTTTATTTTCCATTTCCCTTAAGATGCAGATGACTGATTTGCTTCTGTTCCCTTTTTTTAAATAATCCTTTGGCTCCTCTTTATCAATACTTACTTTGGCAAAGCCTCATTGGTGCTTATTACATTTAGATTTTAAACAGCAATATTTCACAATTTTTTGAACTTTACAGATGTAAAATTGTTCAGAAGCACATTTGAATTTTCTTTAAAATATCCAATGTCTAAACCCAGAAATAATTCACACAAGAATTACATTATTTCCTGCTATTCTCATTGGATTATTGTTTTTATCTTTCTAACCATAGCACATACTTTCTTAGTATGATTTTTATGCAAATCACAAGTACATTTATTCTATTTTTGGTTGCTCTTCTGTGTGTCACTGAACATTGAGAAGTAATTTGCTACTTCAAGTTAAATTTAAAGGTATATTTAAAAACATGCAGGGCTTCTTGCTAAATGATAGAATTCTCATTATTACTTCAGATGAGCATACTGCTCATACATATGCGTGACTTTAAGCTCGTGTTGATTCTAATTCAAAGGCAGAAGAATTTTGTCTTAGAGTAAGAGATACTCTCATATTAGTAGGGTGAGTTCATGTATCTGTTTTGTTTATGAATTGTTTTGGAAGTCAAAATAAGGAAAACAGGGTAATTAAGGCAGTATATCAAACACTTGCTAAGTTTGGGACAATTCATTCAGGCTCTAGATTTAAACTGCTACTAAGTCCTAGTTCTATCTGATAGACTAATACAATGTCCTGCTCAACTATAAATTAAATGCAGTTTTGTTTTGCAATCAAAACTTTAGGACTGTATACTGAAAGGTGTGTAGTGCTCTTCACATCACCAGTGAGCTGTGTTTGCCTACCAACCTTAAGTTTAAACTCCTGACTCTCCTTCTTGACGTATACCATTGTGCTGGATAACGCGACCTGAGACTGCATTAGATGCATGCATGGGTTACTGCTCTAGGCCCAAATCTGTGTTTGCCATTTGTGTTTTATGACCCCCCTGCAGCTCACAAAATGCCAGTCTCATGTTCAGCTCTCAAGATACAGGAACACTTGGCTGCTAGAAATGGTTCATCAGAGGGAAGGGAGCTTTGTTTCCTTCTAGAACACGGATACCCACAGGCAATTAGCTGATAGTGGGATAGGTCCCACTGCCTTGGAAAAGCAGGTTGGGGAAGGAGTAGGCTCTTTGCAGCCCTTTCCCCTGAGACCAAAACTTGCATATGTACAAGTGTGCCCAGGATAAATGACCCTTTTCAGGTCTACCACCATTCTGAAAACACATGCCTGAATTTCAGAGACCTAAATAATCAAAGAAAAAAATTACTATCTGGTTGTTTGTCATCACTGTGATATCTATGCATTCTGGGACACAGACACTGTATACATGAAATTTCCATTTTTTGTTTGACATTCTTCATATGTCACTGATAATAATAAAGCTCTACTTTCTCTGAAATCTATGTCAGTCAGCTAAACTTAGTAGATAGTCTGTGATCAAATATCTACTTTTTCACTTGGGCAAAAGCTTCTCTGGAAACATTTCAAATACCTCATCCAGTTACAGACTTCTGGTTTTTTATGGGTTTTTTTTCTAAATGTTTATAAACTGAACTTTGCACAGTGCATATTATGGTGGCATCAGTTTATGGAAAATTCCACTCTGTTTGCACTCTTGCAGATTTCTCAGGCTGTGGTGAGCTTGTACCAGAAATATGACTCAGACATAGGGGACTTTTTCAGCCACAGGAAGTCAAACATTTATCCTCACCTTAGAAAAAGATGCCTTTTAGACATTTCATTTAAAAGAGAGTATATAAAGATTTTTTTTTTTTACTCTATAAGGATCAGTTACTTGTATCTAAAGTCAGAATTGGGCAACATATTAGAAGCACTAAAGAGTAGAAATCTGATTATCCAGTCTCATTTTTACAACTACTAAACACCCTAAGCATTTAGGAGTACTTTCACAAGGTGATTTATGCACTGTGTTGCTTAGCATTACAATGCTTAATTTAGAAGCATATACTCTGAGACTGGAATCTGCAGTTAGTGGTAAATCTCAACTCTCCTCCTACACTGGGGAAGGACATGGGACTTCACACAGGATCACAACAATTAGTGTGTCAGTTTAGGAGCTACCAAATTTGGCCAAGAGGAGATGCTGAACATAAGGGTGAGTTTTAAATCCTGCAGTCACTGAATGCCTAAATACTCATTTTCAGACCACAATAAGACAAAAATATCGTATTGAATTTTACAGATTAAACACCTTTTAGCTCAGTAAGGGCAATATTTCATTCACTACAGCTTAGTATTAAATGCATTTGAAATCCTTGAAAGGGGGGTACCCTTCTCCCAGACAAGTGCTTGAATCACCAAGCTACAGAGATTTGGCTCCTCTTTCTTGCTCAATGGCCCTGCAAGCCTCTGAACTGTCTTCAGCAGGACAAGTAATGAATTATATGACCCAGTCCTCCTGAATACATTGTGTGCAAATAATTAGAATGCTAATACAGGATTTGGGAGCCACGATTTACATTTTTTCAAGCTAAATAACTCATCACAGTTTCTGGGAGAGCACTTATCTACGGTTCCTGAACCCTCTTTTCATCACCCACTTTAAGGGCACCATATCAAAAAATTGCGAACCCTTGCTCCTCTAGATCTCTTTTTTCTGCTTCTCACTGGAGGTTACTTTTCTCCTTACTCTGCTAGATCAGTTGTTCATCTGACAGTTCTGTTTATTGGTCCATTTTAAATATAAGATTCAGATTTTGAGAATAAGCTTTATTTTAAAATGGACAATTTCAGTGGTCCATTTTTGTATGGACATGCAAAGAGTTGCACTGGCACAGCTGAGGATCCTGGGCTACATCAAAATGGAGTGTGACCAGCAGGCCGAGGGAGGTGATCCTGACCCTTTACTCTGCTTTGGTGAGACCCACTGGAATACTCCATCCAGCTCTGGGGTCCCCAGCACAGGAAAGTCATGGACCTGTTGGAGCGAGTCCAGAGGAGGGCCATAAAAATGACCACAGGGATGGAGCACCTCTCCTATGAGGAAAGGCTCAAAAGTTGTTTAGACTGAAGAAAAGAAAGGTCCAGAGAGAACTTCTTGTGGCCTTTCAATACTTAAAGGCAAACTTAAAATAAAGATGGGGAAAGGCTTTTTAGCAGAGCCTGTACTGATGGAACAAGTTTTAAGCTAAAAGAACATAAGTTCACACTAGTTACAAGGAAGAAATTTTTTACATTGGGGATGGTGAAACACTGGCACAGGTTGCCTGAGTGGTGGTAGATACCCCATCCCTGGAAACATTCACGATCAGGTTGGATTGGGCTTTGAACAACCTGATCTAGTTGAAGATGTCCCTCCTCATTGTAGGGTCATCATAGATGACTTTGAAAGTTCTCTTATATCCCAAACATTCAATGATTCTATGAGTCTGAGAATAATGACTGAGAGGATGTAATTAATAAATGACTCTTGACAGGACGGAGTAGGAGTTTCTTTAAAAATTCTCTTCAGGTGAAGGATTTGCAACGTAAAAATGTATCTGAGAGAGTAACTCAGATAAAAAAAAAAACCTATGATATCAATGATATCTATGTTTATCTTGCTGATGGCAGTTCTGACTATATGAAAATTCTACCTATTTCAGCCAAATTAAGTGTTAGAGAGGGTATACTGTTGAAAATAAGCCTAAAATGTAGTCCACTGGGTCTTCTTGAAGACAATGTAGTAAATATCCAGTTAGAAACACAGCGTCTGAAACTGAAATATATGTATTTCACTCTTTCTTCTTTGATTTTTCTATGGACTGATATTAGATGTCACTTTATGCGATCAGGAATCCTTCTTTATACTGTGGAAACCATATAACAATTCTTCAGTGCAACTTCACTCAGCAGGAACTCTTACTGACAGTTTTACAGACCCTCTGCTTACTTATTCTCTGTCATTAGTTCTCCTTGCTCATTTCACATCAGGTTGAAGATTTTTCCCTTTCAGCTCTTGCCAGATTTTCTTATTACTTCATATTAATTAGCCCTACCCAGTCCATTACAGAACTCAGTTCATTAACTTTTAGGTAATCATTTGTCATTTCTCTTTCAGGTAGTTTCAAAACCAGCATACATCTTGACATGTTAAAATGCCAGTGGTTAATTAAAAAGAAAACCATTCTTAATTCTTTTATGCTCTTATTTCTAGCAAAGAAAAAATTATGTTTTAGATCCAGTTTTTATACTAATTTATACCTTAGCACACTGTATGTGAAGAAAACTTAGTAATTTTAGACTATGAAGCACGTAAATAATGGATAAAGAGAGGTTAACTTTTCTAATTTACTCTGCACTCAGAGATCTGTCAAGAAGGATTTCATATGCAAATGAGAAGTGAAGTGGAATAAGTACCTGTATAAAGTAATCTTTTGACAGAATTGCTCTGATTTGTAAAAGCTTTCTTCTTTTTATGTTTAGTACACAGAGACAAATTAGAGTGTACCTTTCACATCCTTGTCTAATTGATATGCATGCAAGTGATATAAAACAAAGAAAGAGAAGCGAGCTTACTTCCTGTTCCTATGAAATCAGTTCTTAACCACCTGCCACAAAACCTTGAAGCTTTCAGTGCCCTTAAACAACAGTTATGTATTAAACCAAAGATGTGATTCTTTAAACTGAAATCTATAAATCATAGTACAGGCTATGGAGGTATGGATACAAATAGCAGTGAATGTTGAAAAATTATCACACCATTTGCAACAGGCATAGGGGAGATTTTACACCTGCTGAACATTTCAGATAGAATTCAATAGGATCAGCAAAAGGATAAAATGGCCAAAAAGTTATTGTAACGTAGGTGCCCAGAAGAAGAATCCTCTGAAAAATATCTACAATGGGATTTTAGGAGATTTTAGGTATAGATATACTCTAGAATATTATTTGTCTTGGAAATTCTTTTTACTCTTCATTCAGAACTTTTTTTAAATCTTTTTTCAAATACTGCAGAACAGTATGTATGAGAACAGATTATGTTGCATATATAAAACTCTTACTTCCTAGTTACATGACTAATTCCTAATTTTACCCAGCCTACTGCTTCCTCAGGAGGAAAAAGTCAAAGCATTAATGATGCTGTCCATGCGGGAGCTTAATGTACACCACTGAATGCTTTTATTAAGGCATTTAAAAATTATCTAATTACCAAAATTGGCACCAAATTATCATTGCTAGCAGGAAACAGGCCTATGTTTTAGGGAGTGCTACATAAGTGAAGTCAGCACACAATTTTTGTAAGCTATGTGATGTTACATACGTCTCTCCTTCCCTCACTAATGAGGCAGCAATAGCAAGCACAAGGCACTGGACATGTATATTTTTGCTGTGTCCTCATTGCTTTGTGAGTTCATAACAAACAGAATGGTTTGCAGCTAGATAATCAGCCACGGAAACTCCTCTGCACACCTCCCAGCATGAAGCCTTTTGAAGGGAGAACATTTTCAGGGGTGGCAAAAGAGAACAGGATGAATTTCAAACTGCCAGCTCTTTTCTAGTGGCAACAGCTATGGTGGGTATGCCTTTTGGGTCAATTTACCTGATACATAAGGCTCCAGCATGTTTTTTGCAAGCAAGGATTTCAAAAAGGTCAGGTAATGCTTGGAAATGTTTTTCTCTCACTTCATAAGTAAGCTGTCCACAAGTTATAAACAAATCTGAAATATAAGACTTTCTACTTGCTGAGCAAAATAATTAGAATTTCTTTTCAATGCTTATTAAATGTATATATTTTACAACTTTTGTGTACCAGCAGCGTTATATTATGTAATCTATTTCAGAAAACTTAAAATTAGTTAATAGCTTTTTTTGCTTTTTTTGTTTTTTGTCTATTGAGATAGGACACAGAAAAGAAGCTATTGGACAGTGGAGGGGTTCCCTCTTCAGGAGAAAAATCTCAGACTTCCACTGAGAACCAATTTTGTGATACTGATATAATGATCTGCACACAGTTTAAATACTTACTGTTGAATACAATTTTTGAGGCAGCCTTTCTAATGGAAGCCTGAGGTTCTAAATATTGACAGCACTATTTCCCCTATGCTTAATGACATAAAATCTTCATATGAAATAAATTAAATATAAGTAGTAAAAGACCAGGGGATTTTTTAATTTCCCGTGAGATACCATTGACTATTCCTCAAGTCTGTTTGTAGTTTTGGCTATGATTTGGAAGAAATTCTACTGCGTAATGGCAGTAAGTCTAGTCAAGACATGACTTTGCAAAAATATATATGCAGCAGTGTACTCTACAGGAGGTGAATAAAAAGTTGAAGAAAATTGGCTGTAGATCAAAAATACATGGTAAATCCATAGCTGAAAATGCTTACCAACCAGATGGAAAGGTTGCCATGAATGTGTTTCCAAGGCAGTCTCCCTACCTGCACATTTTCTAAGGTATCATTTAGCACTATAAATCTTCTTTATCCATCTGCATGGAGTTCACAGAGTCCTAGAAGCTTAGTATATGTAACAGCAGTGGTCCCAGTAGGACCATTAGGGACTAGAGATATCTGGGAATCACAGATCATATCAATTGTGTGTGCACAGAATCATTCTCCACTGTGTGGAAGATGAAGTGATGGACATGCTTGTATAACAAACTGAGCTGGATGTACTTGGGTAGCAAGTCCAATTTAGTTAGAGATCAGACTTACTCCACATCATGAGCATTAAAAGAAAAGAAAAGATTGTTTGTTCTTACAGTGACATCTTTTTTAAAAACACATTTGAATATCATCTCTGACAGCTGTTTGATTTCTCGACCTGAGAGGCAATAATTAGCTTTACTGTGCAATCTATTAATGGCACTTTTAGCTAGGAAGCATAGCTTTGTAAAGTGGAATATTCAGAGAATTTTTCTATAATACATCTATGAAGAGAGACGCCCTATGGCCTGGGCTTTGTATCTTCATTCAAGCTGAGCTGAAATTTTTATGCTTTGAGGTTTATCTTCACAATAGAGTTTTAAAGTTTAAAGCTTCCAGATAACTACATGTCCTAAGTGGCTAAAATAAACTACTGAATGATAGAGTATTTTGGACACAGGGAAAAAGAAAAACGACAGTACATTTATTTACAGAATAAATGAAAATGTGAAGTGTTTCCTGAGAAGCTCAAGTTTTCTGAAATTACATACCTGGGAAAAGTCAGAGAGAATAATTTTAAATGCTTCTGAATGCTAAGATACTAAAAATAAGTTTATTTATTTAATACTTTTCCTGTGTGTCTCATTAAATTCTGTGGTAATTTTAAATAAATCCTAATGACCATATGCAACATTCTTTTATTTTTAATAACCTTGAAGAAAATTTTTCCTTTCTGGAAACTTTCAAACTGTTCCAGATTGTTGAGCTACATTTGTAAGTTTCTTTTTTGAGGCAGATATCTCCAGTTATGTGGACTCGAGTCAGATGATAAATCTGTCATGGGGGCTTTTCTTCTGAGTTTGTACAAGAATCTGTTTATTAGCCTTCTCATAAACTTGTAATCACCATAATTATCAGTGATGGCCTGTGAATATCCAATCAGATTTCACAGGAAAAAGATTGCTTTGAAATCCTTTTCTCAGGTGATGTACCAAATCCTGGCAGATTAAGATTCCATAATGTAGTAAAAGCATAAATCATCACCAAGAAAATGTCACTCTACTTGTGTCCTGAAAAGTCAATTGTGTATTAAATATAGGACAGTGGAATAACATAGGCTTGTATCAAAATTGTTAAGACATGTCAGTATCTTACTGAGAAAGAGAAGCAGATTATTTAAAGTGCCGTAGAAGAGTTTACTTCTGTACCACTTCCTTGGACTGCAAAAATGCTTACAAAACCACTACTTTTTGTTACATTGCCTTTTCCTTTGGAAGGGGAAACTTCTAAATAGGCAAATATTGAAATGAAGTATATACTTTTTAAAATAAATAACAGATAAATATTAAATATATGAAGATAGGTAATTAGACTTTTCTTTATAAAGTCTGTAGGAAAAAATATACATTATAGTTGTAAACATGCTTCAGAGGTGTATACAGGAGTGGGACCACCATCAGTAATGGTATCTCAGTGTCAACTGTGGGAAGCCAGTGATAAGGGAGCATTCCCAAGAGTTTTCTCCATCATTCTCACTTTGCTTGAACTCTGGTCCAGTTCTTCAGCCTTCAAGTGGTGGGACTGATTGATGACTTTTTTCTCAAATCAGAATTGAGGAATCCATTCCTTGTTCTAACTTCAAAGTTTGTTTCAGTGTCTCTCATAGGGCTCTGAACCCTTCTTCTGATGAGAAACTGTAAATGAATTCAGTGAAGCATTTCCCTAATGGACTGTGGACCCTAGATGAGAAGTTGTAGAAGTTGGTCATGGTTGTCCATGACCTCTTAGCATAAGCTGCTTTAAGATGTACTTTGAAGCCTTTTCAAGCAGAAAAGAATCATTGAATTTTTATAGAAAAACCAGGAGAAGTCATATTTAGTTATATTTAAGATTTACATAGCTAGAGATGAAGTTCAGCAGAAGTTCTTTTTCTCTTAGGGGTACCACTTCCTTATCTGGGTTAGAACATCAAAGTTAGAGTGAATAAGCTTTTTCAGCAAACAAAATATCAAACAGAAAGCTATACTCTTAGCTCTTGTTGCCAACAAGCTGCTTAGTGCACTCTTAAGAATGTGCAAAAAGAGAACATTGTAGCTTGTTTTGTGGTAATAATAAGGTTTACTCAAGGTGAATTTTACGCTGAAAACAAAGTTCATTCTACAATTACCTTGATTAGTGTTCATCCAGAAAGTATTGATAGAATGACTAAGTCAGTCATCCCCTCATTCACGTGACAAACAATTGGACTAAAAAATGTACTTTTCTGGCGCATAGCATTGCAACAGAAAACACAGACTCTCTTGCCAGTTCCTACTTTTGGCTGAAACAGACCAGGAAGATCCTGAGTGAAAGAGGGAACATTTCCATTTGTGTTTATGGTATTAGCTGTTAGCTGGGCCAAGAGCATTGCCTTTGAAGGCCTCTTTTGAAAATACACTGATGTTTTAGTTATTGCTAAGCAATTTTCACTTTCCCATGCTCTGCCAGTGAACAGGTCATCAGAAGCTGGTAAGGGGCATGGCTAGGATCTCTGACCTGAACTAGCCAGAGGGATATTCCAAATCATAGAATGTTGTGTTCATTATATAAACTGGGGGGAGTTTACTGGGAGCTGATGATCACTGCTGAGCTACTGGCTGGGCATTTGTCAGTGGTGAGGAAGTGCATCACTTGTTTTTACTGGGTTTTATTCCTTCCTCTTTCTCCTTTTCATTACTATTATTCTTATTATTATTGTTATCTTTTTCTTTATTTCAATTATTAACCTATTTGTATTTCAGTTCATGAGTTTTACTTTTTTCCAATTCTCTTTGCTGTCCCACTGCGGGGGAGCGGAAAGGGGAATGAGTATACTGTTCTTTGCTATTTATTTGCCATCTGGGATTAAATCCTAGCAAAAGCATATGCTCTACAATATTTAAGAGACAGCTACAGCTACACTATGTCAAGTAATTTTTTTTGCTTTTGTTCTGTTCTTTATTGCTACAACTTTGTCAAATGACTTGGGTTAACATTTCTGTTATTATCTTTTCTGGGAGAGGAAGCTTCCACCATCCCTTATGCACTGCAAGGTGCTAGGTTTCTTTTACCTTTGCTTATTTTAGCTTTCTGTTTGTTTGTTTTTCAGCATGAGTCACTGTATGGTGAAAATTCCTTAATGTCCTTGGCTCACCCCCAATGCTAAGCAGTTGTCTAACAGCAAGCACAGGGCAAGAGATTTT